>CM031235.1:810929215-811529215 GCA_018340775.1 Taxus wallichiana var. yunnanensis
TCATCGAGATCTTCATTTCCTCTTGTTTTCATGATATCTTGCCTTTGTTGTATCAATTTCCACAATATGCTGAATTTCCTCCTGATATAACTGCTGCAATAAACAAGATGACATACCTCTTTCCATACCATCCTCATTCCGTATCTCCTCATGTACTGTTGTTCCGGACAAGGCAGCCAGCTGAATACTAACATCCATATTTGGAATTTGGGCTTTAGCCACAAAACTCTCTCCCCAACTTGTAGATCTGAATTTTCTTCCTCCTTGGGGGTATACTCCATGATTTCATTTCTTGTTACTTCACCACTATGCATGCAATCATTAGAAGGAAAAGAAACATTTTCAATTAATGAGGCATTTTTACCTTGCTCATCCTTGCAATCTTGCACATCAAACCTTTCTAGGAACCTTTGGGTGAAATCTTCAAGGAGGCAATGGATTCAACCCCTTGGGTCTTCAACAATTGATGCCACCACTTATGTGCTGCTCCATCCATATATCTAGGGATGAGCCTGAGGGCATCATCCTGACACATAGGATTCCATAGCAAACATCTCTTAAATTCCTTCAACCAAAATCTAGCAGATATTTCGTTAGTACCATCAAAAAAAGGAACTTGGGTCCACTTCATTTTTTTCTGGTTGCATTCAGATCTGATTTCTCTTTTCTTTCCTCACAGGATGGGAGGATACATTGCTCTGATACCACTGTAATGTCCCCAAATGGACATTTTTCGACCCTAGATGGATTTTCCGCAAATCCCAAATAAAATTGCAAGTAGTAGAAATTATACAAAAAAATTAAGTGCAAATCTGAATTTCAATGGGAAAATGCGACTTACCTATGGGTGTAAAATAGCTTCAAAACACCTTCAAAAATTATGAAATTAAACCTGTAGCTAGCCTTTGAACTATCAAATCTGAAAATACTTATATTTTTCCCAAATACTGAAAATCTGATTTTTAATTGCAGAAAAACAGTCAAAACTTCAGAAATTCTTAACTCGGAAAATACCCAACAATTTTTGACAAATGATAGCTCAAATTGAAGATAAACTCACAAGCTTTCCAAGGATACCAAAATCAAAATTTTCCGATGGGTGGAAGGCACCCAAAACAAACTCGGAAATTTAGAAATGTGTAGATGAAACCTTAGTTGTATCCGAAATCAACAACCACCATTCGCCCCTCTTGGAAAGCCCTCAAACACTGCTGGAAAACACAATAAATTCTTTGAAATGCAATGGAAAACACATAAATCCTTGATCTTCAATGGAAACCCCTGAATGGAGAATCCTCTCACAAGAAAGAAGAGTTTTCGTTCCTCTTTCTCTAATCCTCAAGAGGGTTTTCGTCCTCTAGAGCTAACTCAAAAGGGTTTTCGTCCTTAGGAGTTTATTTGCAAAGCTTACAAAGCTCAGACAAAATTCATAATTTTTATAAAATAAAAGAGATGCTTTACAAAGCCAAGCACACTTGCTTTTATAAGCAATCTTGGCTTAATAGCCACCCACAACCACCAATCAAATGCCTTTTCCCACATTTAATTCTTTTTGGCATTTATTTCTTCCTCAACCTGAGTCGCGTTTTTCCCTTAGGGGAAATAAAACATAAAGTGACATTTTTTTTTTCTAATTTCACTTTATCTTTTCTCTTTTATTTTTATTAAGTCTATAATAAATTAATATAAGTGCTTTTATAATGTTTCTTTTTTATGCACTTTATAATAATTTATTAAGACTATAGTTTCCCTTTTTAACACCCCTTAGCCGTTGGGAAACAAAATTGGGCTAAGGGTCTTTGACTAGGAAGGGGATATTACATGCTACTAGTGTCCCCGAGGGTTTGGATAGTCTGCTTTCAAAGATGAAGCATTTCCGCACTTACTCCAGTCTATTCCACCTCAATTCGAGATCCGGATCAATCTGCGAAACATCATAAAAGCTAAGTGGATTTCTCTTGAAGAGTTTTACTATATTTAGCATGTGCTTAGTTGATCAAATCACTCTCAATAGTTAATTGTATGTGCAAATCTGGACGTGAATGCTTAATTTATCAATATGAATATACACACTTTTCAGATTCCAATCCTATTAGAGCTTTATATTCACCATATAAAAGTCAATTGGGGTTAAATTAGTCGCCAAGACCACGATGGGTGGAACAAATTGTGAAATAAAAGAAAGCACGTGTCATAAATGCAAATCCACCAAACCTCGGATGTTGTTTTGTCATTTATTAAGACGAAGCCCTTCAAGACAACATAAGCCCAAAAGTTCTTCCGAATTGTTTTACCGGGATAGTCATGTGGAAATAACTAGTTTGATGGTTACAAAGAACAAGGAAGATATGGATGTTGTTGATTCCGGGGTAAGATATTGTGATTCCAAAACCTAATAGAGTAGCATTGAGTCAACTCACATCAACCTATGAAACAATTGGGAAACAAATCAAGAAAGATGGAGTTTCAAGGCCAATTTGAAGGATCAATTTAACCAATTTAGAAAATATATTGAATATTTACTCAAGCTCTTAAAAAGAATAAGATCCACTTCAGCTCTCGATATATTCATGAACAAAGAAGTTCTCCTGCAAGTGAGAGAATTTGGCAAATATGGATGGACTGTGAAAGGATTGGTCGAGAACATTCTAATCAAATCCCTCAAATTAATCGAAGAACCTAGTGTATGAGAGAAACTTCTCCCAATAATTGTCGATATGCTTTAAATTGCTTCGAAGAGCTTGTAGGGGTGTTTTTTTCAATAGAAGAAGATTGGCTTGTGCATCGAAGAGTTGAAGAAATCAAGCACTAAACTCTGTAAAGTTATCGATGAATGTGTTGATGCGGTGTATTTAATTGATGATTTCACCCACAAGATGCATCACCCTTTGTTTACTCGAGAACAAAAATTGACGTGCGGTGAAGATTATAAAGACCGAGTATCAAAAGTACATCAAAGAAGATGTATTTAGATTTTGGTCATGGTTCCATCTATAAGCTGATGACGATATCTCAACAAATTGATGAGGCAAATAAGAAAAATGAATACAAGAGGTTGTGGAGCAATTTAGAAACCACAAGTTGAAGAAGGATGAAGAGTTAAATCAACCAACAAATTGGACATTGATGATACTGGCAGGTCCCAACTTGATCATGTGGAGGAAATGAACAAAGCACACTCCTTGTCACATCATAGCCACCATGGAATTGGGTTCACTGGGGCCTTTATTTGCAAAGTCATTTATATCAAAAGCGTAATATTTGTCTATACCACGATATTTTCAAAACTTTAAATACGTCCTAAGCTGAAGGTTGAAGGAATTTTTACCCTGTTCAATTTTTCTTAGCATAGTTGCATTTATGGAACATTGTGTTTGCTGGGAATAATATAATCAAGCGGAGACCGTTGTGATTCTATTTCACTTTCTTACAGGCTATATTACTTTTTATTTGATGAGCAATGAGTTATCTTCATGCCCATGTGATCATCTGCTACTTGTATGACACGGAATGCCAAACCTTTTCCAGTTAATAGCCCTGTGCATGCTGATCAAAGCTTTGAAAATATGAAATTTCCTTTTATTATACTGTTTGAACATAAAATTCAAAAATATAAAATTATTCATGCTATATTTGTGTTTTGTAATTGTTTTAAATATCTTTTCTTGTTTTTGTAAATATTGAATAAAGGAAGCTTCCCTTGGTAATAGAGGAAGGACATTGTCCTGCATGCTGTTGCAAACTAATATGTCTGCCTAACAACTTTATTTGCTCTCACATTATTCCTCTTCCAATTTCTCTAATTAGGGCTTGATCCTTGTAATTTGAAAGAGGAAAAAATCACGAATCATTTTGCAAAGCTCTTGATATGCTGATTTGTTCGGCCCATTCAGTTTTTGGGCCCAATTTAAACTGCACCACATATGCCATTGCTGGAACTCATTGTCCCAAAGATTTCCCCAACAAAACAACCCTTTTCTTGTCAGCTTTTTGCCAACAAACAATGGAAAAAAAACCAAGCTTACGAGAAGAATGAAACATTTAGATAGGTTGTGATGTTAGATCCCAAGCATCTGGAGGAACCTCATACTTCCATTTAATTTAGTTAGAGGCTAATTGCCAAGAAATCCAGTTTCACTTAAGTTTATCGGACCCGCTAAGCAAAAATGCCTCGCCATTACCAATTATATCACAATTTGAAAGGGGCCTTTGAATCCCTTAGAGTGACGAGCAGATAGAAATATGTGGTAGAGTAATATCTGCCAAGGGGCATCCACTTACTTTCAGAAACAACACCTCTTGGTTGAATATCATCGATTCCTAGTCCCCCTTAATCCCTTTAAGGAGTGTACAAGTTGCTACCAAAGGAATTCCATTGACCCCTCTTTTCTCCAAAGTTCCCGAGCTGTTTGTAACATTCTATGAGATAAGTGAGAGAGGAAAAGCCAAGAAGAGTAGAAATTGTGCCTTGCTGTTAAAATTTTGTCAACAATAGTGATTTTCTCAGCAAGGGGAGATCAAGGCTATGCAACAATGTTCAAAATTTGGCCATTATTCATTGCCATTGATCAACAATATGGAGCTGAATGTCAAAGGGGATACCCAAGTAGCAAATATTGTTTCCTCGATTTATGAATTCTCATCTTTGGTTGAGCAAGTCAGGTGACTCATTTTGTTGAATGAGAAAACCTCTGTTTCGTGACTTACCAAAACCCTGGCAGATTCAACAAATGTATCCAACAATGTACCCTCAACTGAATATTGAGTTAGCTCAGAGCTAAAGCAAAGTCATCAACAAAGTGCATATTAACTAATTTTCTCACGGTAAAGAAATTCATTCAATTTTCCCCTACACTCAAGCCACCTCCAACATATAACCAAGGGGATACATGACAATCACATATAAATATGGAGCCAAAGGGCAACCCTTTCAAATGGATATTAAATGTACCTCTTTCGGAAATAATCCGTTGAAGACCCTTAGCCCATTTTGGTTTCCCCGACGGCTAAGGGATGAACAAAAGGGGAACTTTGGTCATAATAAATTATTATAAAGTGCATATAAAAAGAAATATTATAAAAAACACTTATATTAATTTATTATAGGCTAAATAATAAAATAAAATTAGAAAAGGGAAAGGTCACTTTATAATGTTTATTTCTCCTATAGAAAATGCGACCCCCTTGGTGGATGAAATAAAGTGGAAAAAACATTAAATGAGGGAGGTGAAAGCTGATTGGAAGTTGAGGGTGGCTATTTGGCCAAGTACATCTATAAAAGCAAGTCGACTTGCTTGTAGAAGACATCCTTTTCTATTTTATAAATCTGAATTTGCATGTTGAGCTTTGAGCTTGCATCAAAAATCTTCTAAGGACGAAAACCCTTAGAGATTCTCTCTTGAGGACGAAAACCCTCTTGAGATTGAGGAGAAGAACGAAAACTAATGCAGAGCATCACTCCAAAGGGCAATCTTGTTGTATATATATCAAATTTTGATCTTCTTAGGTTTTTAAGGGTGTTTTTGAGTCATTTTTGGTGTCCATTAGGCCTTCGAGGTTCAAAATTTGAATTATGGAGTTTCCCTCCATTTTGGCCTATTCAAAAATTTGAATTCTCTAAAGCCAATTTTGGCTTGTTTTGCATATGTATATGTGCTTGTGGTTCTAGTAGGTCTTGAGCATGTGTTTTGTTCCTTGGGTCATTATAAGGCTTTGAGAGCTCTCTAAGATGCAAGATTGGTCATATTAGTCTCAAGTTGTCACTTAGACCTTTTTATTTTTCTTGTTATGAAGTCTCCATATGTGACTTGGTCATATAACCTAGAAAACAGTTATGGGAAGGCAATTTGAGTTGAGAAGGTATAAAAGGAATTTGTAACTGTTATTTCATCATTGATCAATCATCGCAAAGGTTTTTGGAGCTCCAAATAGAATTTTGTTCAAATTTGTGTATCCTCGGGCAAGAAGAAGATCTTAATTCTGTGCATGACTGTAGGTAGTTCAGTCAGCTTAAGGCTAGGTAAATAGAATGCAAGGTATCTGTATGAATGTATTTTAATCTCTTAGAGGTTCTGAATGATAAGTTGAGCATCTTGCACAGGTTTAGAACTATTATTCTATGGATTGTTATGAGAACACTGTGTGATACAGTCAACAGATTTTGTAGCTTTCAGGAGAGATAACTCGATTGTGAGATGTTAATGTCAGTTGAGTCATGGCAATGAGCACAAAGGGATCATTATAAATCCATTCAAAGACCACTGTGAAGGAGATAATTATCCTATTCCTTCGAATAACCTCACTGTTAACCAAAACCCTGGTTTTCATACACATAGCAGGGCATTTTGAAGAGAGTGCACGTGGATTAGAGAAGATTGAAGCCAACTGGTAAAAGGATAAGCTCCTAAACGCTTGAACAAACATCCATGAGTAAGTTCTAGCCTTGGAAATTCAAATTAGTGAAATTGAAGGGAGAAATTATTGTCTTGGGTTCACTGTGCATGCACAGTTAGGGTTTATAGAAATCAAGATGTTTGATGGGTTGAAACACTAATTCAGGAGCTAAGAATTTATACAAATCATCTACAGTCTTGCAATTCAGATTAAAGAGGTATTTTGCCAAGTTTTGACCCTAGTTAAGATATTTCAATGACAGTCCTATCAAAGTCTTGTAGCTTGCCTGTAAAGACCTAACTCAGACTCTGTTTTGGGATTTTGAAGCAATCTTTGCAAAGTGACCTATAGTGAAATTTGGTATACCAATTCTTTAGCCAAATGGGCATTTGAATTATTTATTTGACAGTGGATGTGACCTTGTAATCAAAATTTATAACTGAATTTTCCTTAGAGAAGGCCTGGTAAAGTGTAGTGGTTTAGAAGGGTGAGTTGTGAAGAAAGTAGTGATTACTCTAAGAGTTGAATCAAATGAGATTGCCCACACTTGTAACTCATTAAAGAGTACCTAAAAACATTATCACTTTCTTCAGAGGCCTTGTAGTTTGTTCTAGCCCATGCCATTCCATTGGCAATGTTCTCATTGCTCAAGAAGCCTAAGTAGGCAACTTTTGCAAAACTAGAGTAAGTTGGTCAATTTTTGTGATTCCAAGGTTCTAAATGACTAAGATAGGCTAGATGGAGGATAAGAAACATGTATGTAGCAATAAGTGAGTTGATTTAAGCCTAAAAGTCAGAAGTGCAGGTTTTTGATGTTTCCAAGCATAGAGAACAAGATACATTTTTGCAAGATTTTGAGTGATTGGATATATGTTGTCTAACTCTATTGTTGGAGAGTGTTATAGGTGATTGTTGATTCTAGATGTAACTACATCAAAAACTCTTCTTCTTGGGTATTTTCCAGCAGTGGTTGAAGATTTTGTAAGATTGATTTGAAGGAGGGTTTGAAGGAGAAAAGTGTTGCTGAGTTTCTTCTTTATTTCCAGCTGAAGCGACCTACTTTGAGGGTTGTTTGGAGGTGTTGAGAGTGGACAAAAATCAGATCTGGGTTGCTGTTATAATTTCTGATTTTTAGTCATCCAAATCAGTATTTTTGGAGTGGATTTTGGCTCTAAAACATCATATTTCCAGCTGTGTCTGAAGACAAGGGTTTGCAGATTTCAATAAATAAATCAGCCATCTTTGGAGTCTCAAATTGGTATTTTTATTTATGTATTTGCATTCTAAATTCAGCTGTTCCATTTTGATAAGTAAAAGTGTTGTTTTTATTCAGTTTTGAATAATTTCTATAACCTAGGCAAGTCGCATTTTCTGGAATTAATTCCAGATCTGCAATTTCATAAAAGTTTTGTGGTGCATTCTAAGTTAGAATTTGGGGAAATCCATTGTAAGCATTTATATGTCCATTTGGGGACATTACAGGATATTTGAAGATGGATATTCTCTAAAAGGTTTCCATTCATGGTAGCTCTTGAAGAGGCATGGGAAAAACGGCCGCCACAGCCTTGTGAAAGAATGAGCCAAAGTCCAACCAATCCAACATGTTTAGGATGAAGTACCATTCAATCATGTCATAAGCCTTATCAAAATCTATTTTCTGATTCATGTGTCCATTCAAGGTCTTCCCTAGTTGTGACGAGATTGTCAAGAATTAATCTGCATCTTAGAAATCGAGTTTGTTCTTTTCAGACTATCCATGCCACAAGAAACTTAATTCTTCAAGAGCTTTTGCAAAACAATTGTAGAAATTCATGAGTGTGATGACATCCTTTACTATTTCTATTTTGGAACCCTTTGGGATGTGTTTAATGAGGACTGCATTGACTAACTCTCCATGATTCCATATTTGATAGAAACCTGGCACCTTGTAAGATAATCTGGCCCATCTTTTCTTTTGATTGATGGTTAAGAATAGGGATTTTCTGCGGCCCTTACCCTTGAACAAAAGGAGATGCATAAGACATAGCAATAGAGAAACATAGCAAAACTAAAAGCATACTAGAGGGGAATATAAACCCCAGTTACATAATGTTGTAAGCCAGCAGCAAAATTACAGCAAACTTACAGCTTATATATCTGTAACGATTTCATAAGCTGGCCCATCTACCTGCTACATCGCTTTATAGAATTCCATTGGAAGACTACTTGATCGCAGAAACTTCTCATTTTTCATGTCATTGATAGTTGACACCAGCTTCTCCAATTTTAGTCCACTAGAAAGGTAGACCTTCACATAACTTTTTATTTAATGTTACGAGGCCTTCGCAGGCCATAACATTAGACAAATATTTTTCAAATAACCATGCAGTAATATTTAACCAATGTTTTGGATCAGAACATGTTATTCGTCATCATGATGTAGGTCATAGGTCTTACATCCTGATGATGGATTGCATGTTGTGATCCGAAACGTTGATTGTTAAATATTATGCAATTCATCATCATGACGTAGGATATAGGTCCTACATCTTGATGATGGATTGCATGTTGTAATTCAAATGTTGATCGTTAAATATTACTATGCGATTTTCCAAAGATCTTTGTCTAACTTTCTATTTATTTAGAACAACTTCCTTAATAAGATCCATGGAAGTGCTTCACAAAGGGATGGTGCCGACTTGAGTACAAATATTTTGGAAATGCTTCTGAGGAATATGTTGAATTTGAAGATCATTCTCAGATAGATTTTCATTAGGTTCTCAGAGCTCCGTAAAAAATTGTTGTGATTTGAGTTTTCTTTTGATGAATTTAAAATAGAACCCAGAAGAAACATCTTTATTTACCATTCAATCAATGCTGCCTTTGATTCTAACCCTCTCGTCTTCTAATCTTTAGTTTTTTCTTGTTGAGTTTTTAACTCAGTTTCATGTCAAAATTCATTAAAAGAGTTTATTTCTAGCTCATGTCTTCAAATCATTTATCATGTTTATAGAATATAAATGAGGAATGTTATCTTTTAGATAAGAAATATAAATTAGTGTATGTACCATCTATATTAAATTTTATCCATGTTCCACGGGGATATGTCTTGCCCCAAAACAATTACATTTCTGGAGACGGAACTTCCCGAGACTCGGACATGCCTGTGAAACATTCCATCTGCTGTACCCCCCACCACCACCACTAGACAAGAGACGTCCTCGGGACGCTTCCTTCGAGAGGTGAAGTTTCTCAGATGTCTTGATTTGTTAGAGACTTTGGGGGGGCTTCTAAACGTCCCGAAGTTTCTAGGAAACTTTCCCAAGTCGCTCGACCGTCCTGGAAACTCCCGGCTGTCCGCTCTGTCAAAATCACCAAAAAAATTGTTTTAATAAAAAACAGTATTTTTCTTGATGTTTGTGCCCCAACCCTAACCCTAATAGTTTATGGGCCCCACCCACACTTTAAGCACTAAAAAAAACTATAAATAAACCTCACACCCTCACTCCAAATCACTATCAAAGCTTGAAAGCATTGAGCAAGGCTGCAAGTGCAACAGCTGCGTAGCAAGAATGAGAGCATTAGCAAGAGGGAGAGCAACAACAACAAGAAGAGCAAGTGCCAAGTCTTCATTGATCAACTGTTCAAGTTTCAACACATTCATCAAGCCCTCAAGCCTTCAAGGTAAGCTGTCCCAGGTTTCAATATATTCATCAAGCCCTCGAGCATTTGTCTGCTGTCCTAAGTTTCTAGTTCTTTTGCTGCTGAGAGGAACTGGTCTATTTATAGCTTTATCCACTTTATTAAGAGGAACATGCTTACCTCTAGGAGGGTGGAGAAGCTTATAGCTGTACATAGTGCCTTGTGTCTCATTGACCACAACACACTTACATACAAGGAGAGTCCAACAACTTGATGGGATGTAGAGCTAGAGGAGCCAACATAGGTTGATGATGATGCGGCACAGGCAGGGTTGGTTGGTATTGGTTTGGAGGAGCTTGACCTCAAGGAGTCCAACAGTTCGAGTGATGAGGAGTTTGGCACAAACTTTGGGGATGATTACTGATAAGAGGCATTGGGCCATTGGCCAATTGCATTTGAATTTTGAATGTAATCATTATTTTGAATATAAATTATAATATAAATATATCAATGCAATGTGTTTAGTATTTCAAAGTTTCATTTGTTATTCCTTATACTTTTTTATAACTTATTTTTCAGGTACTAAATATATTTGTACTGCCTTCCCCTTGTCATCCCCAAACCTAGGCCCTTGGTCCACGCATCCCTGAGACCCGTCCCTTGGTCCCCCAATGCTCCTGTCTAGAGACTCTGTGGAACTATGAATTTTATTCTAGTTGTGCAGCCAAGTGAGTCTGCATTGGAAGAATCTTAGGAAATTGGAATTCATAAGACATGGTTCCCAATTTGTTAAAATCTGGCACAGACTTGTCAGATTCGCTAGGATCCACCTCAGCCACAATCTTAGATTCAACACACTGACTAGATTTGGACAGACAAAATAACAGACAAATTTATTACTATGCCAATAATCTATCGATCAACAACATGCATATTGTTCAATGCCATCCTCTATTTATTAAAGTGGAGATATAGATGGGAAAAGATTCCCCTAGTTAAACTTAGAAAAAGAAACCAAGAGAACATGCGTGCAGAAAAAGGAGAACATGTATGCAAAAGGACAACTATGGTTACAACTAATACTAACTCTAGTTTACCTCAGGCTGTGGTATTCATAGAATTATCGGCAATTACATTATAATTGCATGAAATGAAAAATTCTGACATAAGTCTAATGTGCATGTGTCATATAAATGATCTAAACACCAACACAGTTAACAAGACTTGAGATATCGTCCACATTTGCATGTGGCCACTTTGGTTGGGTGGTGACAATGACTAACTCGTTAAACTGCAATGCAAGCTCATAAAATACAAGGAAGAGGATGATAGCTATAATTGACAATGACTAACACCTGTAAATAGTTTTTCCAGTTTGATTATGTTAAACTCAATGGCATAGCTTTGGAATCATCATTGTAGGAAGAGATGGATCTGTTTTTTTATGATTTGAAATCGATCAGATTATTCAGTTACAGCTCAATAAAATCTATGATAAACTTCTCACTAGCTCACTCATCATGTGTAGGGTGCTTGTGAATGTTTGAGAATCTGCTGCTTATAAATGTAACCACTATATGTAAAAGTATGGCAGAAATGATATTGACTAGCTATGTTCCACGGAGTCTTGGGATGAGGGGATGGGTCTCGGAGATGGGAGGACCAAGGACCTAGGTTTGGGTACGGCGGTGCAAGTATATATGGTACTTGAAAAATTAGTTATAAAAAAATGTATAAGGAATAACAAATAAAATTTTGAAATATAAACACATTACATTGAACAATGAAAATACTAAATAGTAAATATCACTATATTAATCTTTATATTCAAAATGATAATTACATCTAATTTCAAATACAATTGTCCAATGGCCCAATGCCTCTAATCATCCACAAAGTCTTCGCAAAACTTGTTGCTCTCCCTCTTGTTAATGCTCTCAACCTCTCACTTGTGCTGCCTTGCTTTCTCTCACTTTTGCTTTCACTCTTGCACTTGCTCTCACTCTTGCACTTGCAGCCTTGCTCAATGTTTTGTGATTTGGAGTGAGGGTGTGAGGTTCATTTATAGTTTTTTTGAGTGCTTAAAGTGTTGGTGGGGCCCCATAAACTATTAGGGTTAGGGTTGGGGCACAAACATCTAAAAAAATATGTTTTTAATTTTAAAAACAGCCTTCTGCTGTTTTTTTCAGCAGGGGATGGCTGCAGGTCTCCGAGATGGTTGAGGGACTTCGACAAGTCTCTGTGAGGTCTCGGGACGTCCCTTGATTGCTGGTGGTGGTGGTGGGATGGCGGGAGGATGTTTTCCAAAAGTCCCCAAATCCTCAGGATGTCCCTGTGGAATACTGTTGACTAGAGAGCTAAATGCACACAGATAACTGTAGAAGAAAATGAAACAATAGAGGAATGATATACAGTGCAGCCTGTTCCTAAATAGATAACTGATGGCCTTCTCTTGCACAATCCTCAAAAAGAAGCATGGGTACATGGTAGGAATTTGTAAATGTTGGGAAGAGAACAAGACACTCACAGATATAAATCTAGCTTTGCAAATGAAAAGCAGTGCAGACGGCAGTCCTTTCCACCATGAATAAATAGACTATATTGTACTTAGATACATCAGTGTGCTTAACATAGTACCACTTTTTACAAGAATTGAGCTTATATATCAATGATATTTCTCTGATATATGTTTATATGCTATGAGTGGCAAGCATAGATTCTAATATGAAAAAAAGTGTGATGGTGGAAGTAATGATAGAATTATACTTAGTTTGATAATATGTATGGATTTTATATATAAGTCTGTTGATACTTCATTGAATTTATTGATGACAAAGAAGTATTCTAGAAGCCTGATAACTACAGTTCTGTTAATGTTTTTCTATGGAACTTTTTGTTTGTATTAAGAACAATATTATTTTTTATCAAATTGCCGTGATGTAAGGATTGTAAAAGTGGTGGGAAGGTAAATATAGCAAGGACATCAATGTTGACAATTTGATTATTTGTTATTTTTATCAAGAATATTGTGCCCAACGTAGATAAAAAAATAATATTTCAATTGTTATTAAATTGTAAAATTAGTGTAATTTAGAAATATACCAAACCCTTTATCCTAAGAGGAATTGTTTTTTCTTAAATCTTCATCTCTTATACTATTCTGTCTACACGGTTTGTTTCATCATCCCTGCTTTTGTTGGTTGCCTTGTTGTCAGTGTTATCCTTGAATTTAGTCTTAGTTGCAAATGCATCCTCTGCATTACTTTATCGGATAACTTGGAGTTTTAGTCTATTCTTCTTGTAGAGTTAGTCCACTTTACTTGTCAAATGTTAGTGATTTTGTCACAAATACTTGAAATGAGTGTGACATTTACTCCGTATCATCTATCTTCTCCCCAAATTTAATATTCTTAACTATGACGTGATAATTGGTAGTAGAATTGCTTTTATCCATTCTCATGGTGTATATTGGTTTTGTTAGAATATGCAAAGAGAAGAAAGAAGACAGAAGGCACAAACTGCGCTGTACAAATGATACAGGCAGAGGTTTATTTATAGAAGAGAGAGGTGGTTGTACAGTTACCAACCAAACAACTACATAACTGATTTTACATTCTATATAATGTGTTATATTTTAACACCCCCTCTTAATGACTAAACCGGAAACAAGACAAAGTTTGTCCCGAAATTTTACAAATATCCTAAAGCCCATATGTTTAGTCATTACATCTACAGACTGTGCCATAAGTTGTACTTTAAAATCAGCAGTCCTTAACTGTGATGCAGTTGTCGAATGAAGACGAACCACAACACAAAAATCTGGTCCCATGAACAAAAGATATGGCAAGTGGTCCACTGGTTCTCTGTTTCGTGATTCATTGACCAGTGATGAATCACCAATGGCTGAGAGTGTCAGCCCCATCTCCAGAGTGCTGAAATCGAACCTCGAAGATGTGGATTGAAAAATCTATTCCGTGCTTGTGTAGCTCTTTGGAGTCTCGTACAAAGACTCAATTATCCCGTGATCAAAGTCACCTTGATCACGTCCTTGCCACCATGTAGTGCTCATCCAACTTTTTCAAGAAGAGGAATGTGACCATCTCAGGGGAGTTAGAACTATAGTAGGAGAAATAACCATCTTTGTCTCAGCAGTGGTCCCCGTCTCAACAGGAGAAATAACCATCTCCGTTTTATCTATTTGCTCATCTATCCCCCTCTGTTGGGAAAGATTCTTCACAACACAATGAGCAAACTGTTCATGCTCTACCATCCTTTGAGCAAGAACCTCTGAGTGAATGGCTGGGCATGCCATCTCACCATGCACCGTCAATGCATCTGGAATAGTGGAGTCTCCGTCCACAACAAATTGTTCTTTTGAATGAGGAAATCCATCCTCCCAAGGCATGTCCGCCTCCCGCACATCCTGAATGGTGGAGCTGTCCTCCACACGTGCATTCATGTTGATCGCAGCCGGATCAACAAGCCGATACTGACCACCTACCCCAATACCAAGGGCAATTATCCGTCTCTATTTCACATCAGAGACAACACACTTCTTTCCACAAAATCCACAGAAATATTGGGATTTTCAGTCAATTGACGAATAGATAGAAGATTCTTTTGTAAAGAAGGTACATATCTAACATTCCGTACCAACAATTTATGAGCATTATTCAATACAATGCATATATCTCCTATCCCTTCTACTGCAAGTGATTCTCCATCAGCTAGTACTACTGATTCAAAACAAATATTTGCAATAAATGAAACATACCAGTCCCTACGACATGAAAAGTGTGCAGATGCACCAGAGTCAATGATCCAGAATCGGTACCACTATCATTTGAGCATGATGTCGTAAGACAGTAAAGAGCATACTCGTCATCCGAATCCCGTTCTTCTGCAACTGCTGCCACATGTTCCTCATTACATGGCTTTTTGTTCTGCTTCGAAAGATCATACATCCACTTCCGGCAATCCTTCTTGAGGTGCCCAACCTTGTGACAGTAATAACATGTGACCTGATACCGAGTGAAGATTCACCAGAGTGACGTTTCCACTTTCCCTTTGACTGAGTGACAAGAGCACTCTCTACATGGTCACAATTAGATTCTGCCTGAAGTTGTCTCCGCTCCTTTTGCAATAGGTAGGAACTCACCTTGTCAAACGTGAGTGTTTGACTTTCAGCCATTAAATGGAGTGCCTCCACAAATGACTCATACGAAGAAGGTAAGTTGTTCAAAACCGTGAGCTACCATATCATCGTCATCCACCTTTTTATTGATGGAAGATAACCGGTCTCGAGGTCTTTCATCCAAGTAGGTGCTCGAGACAAATGATCCACCTTCTTGTAACTTTACGGAAAAGAGCATATTTTTCAGGTATAAAACCCGACTCTTCTCTGACGTCTGATATTTATCCCTCAGACTAGTCCACAACGTGCTTGCCACAGTGGCATTCCGCACTTCCGGTATCAAATCATCCGACACCGATAACTTGAGAAGCAATAACGCTTCCTTATGACGTTTGTCATAATCCTCGAAGTTCGTTGCTGGTCGACTTTCATCACCCTTGATTATTTTATCACAATCCCGAAACTCCGCAACCGTTAAAATTTTATGACTCCAAACATTGAAATTCGTGCCCGTTAATTTTTGTGTCTCCGGCAAGGTCAAGTGTGATATATTTGCCATTTTATTATTCCAAAGTAACGGAGAATAATAAAATAATAATTTCGCCTCACACTTAATAAAATACCTTTTTTTTCAGCAAATATATTTATTTTAATTTCTTCAGCAAATAGAATGAATACCTTTGTTGCTGGAAATAATATTATTCTGCCCAAATAATATTAACCTTCCCTCACGACTTTGCTTGTGCCTTCACCTTTGAACGACGAGTTGTCTTCGCTGCCCTCACGTTTTTCCTTCTGGCGACTGTGAGATTGCTTTCGAACTGTCCTATTCTTCCTCCACGATTTTTGCAGGTTGCTGGTTTGCCGTTTGCTTTCCTTTCACAAACGTCCACGATTTTGCAGCGCTAAACCCACGTTTCTGCAGGTTTGTGATCCTGCCGTCCACGATTTTGCCGCGCTTGTTGGTGATGCCCTCGACTGTCCCGCGTCTGTCCCCCGCGTCGTCCCGCGTGTCTGTCCGCGTCTGTGTATTCTGTCCCGCTTTGTGACTGTCCCGCGCTTCCCTCGTCTGCGATTTCCATGATTCAGGCTTCACGTTTTGCTTTCAACTGGTGAAAATGGCCACGATTTTTGCATCTGCGACCCGCGTTGCCCTCCTCCCGCGCTGCCCGCGATTTCCACGATTTCCTTGGCGTTTTTCCAAACTCGTGCCTTGTTAGGGCTTCCTCGAGTTTGCTGTTCGTGCCTCTTGACGGCTTCCTCGAACTACAACCCTTAACGCTCTAATACCAATGTTAGAATATGCAAAAAGAAGAAAGAAGACAGAAGACACAAACTGCGTTGTTCAAATGATACAGGCAGAGGTTTATTTATAGAAGAGAGAGGTGGTTGTACAGTTACCAACCGAACAACTACATAACTGATTTTACATTCTATATAATGTGTTATATTTTAACAGGTTTCTCAAACAAAAATTCCGAGTTCTGTTTGGTTCTTCATATAAACACTGTAGCATATCTTAAGCTTCTTTAACTATCTTGGCTTCTCGCACCTGAGGTAGTATCCAATTGTCAATACGATAATAGCATGTGCTTCTGTCTCTTTCATCAGACAATTCTTGTTCTTCTACTTTTGCTGGTCTTTCTTCTTTACCTTAGACTATATTCGAAAGTTTCCTTACAACTAGCATGTTTGTTATATTGGATTTGCAGGCCTTGGCAGGAGGTTCATTCCAGAATGGAACTATTCATGCTATTGTTTCTCCAGATATCCGGACACCTTTTCATTTTCCTTTTTTAACTTAAATATGGGAATCACAGGAGACTTTAAAAACTGACAGATGAAAATGACAAGCATGACGATTTAACTCCACAAGTTATAAAAATTACTGGCAAGTGAGAACCATTGCAGCTCAAATGAGAATGCCTTCTTACCTTCAAAATCGAATGGTAAATTGTGCACAAGAATTATACAGTTCTGGGAAACGAGGATCTCTTCTTTTAGTGTCTGGAGGTACTTTCATTTAGTGTTCTCTGTTTAATTTTGAAACAGCTGATTAGTATAAGAGTTTAAGTGCTACATAATTTCTGATGGCTATTAAGTTGGTGAAGATATTGTGGCCTAGATGAATAAGAAAAGCTTCCAAATTTTTTCTGACTCATGAAAGATTTCATTCCTTGTGATAATTTCAGGACATCCATTTAGGAGACAGTGGCCAATTAATCACTTATTTCCAGATTCTTTTTCTTTATTACGTATTGCACACAAGCTTCGCAATAGTGGCATGATTCCCTCAGGTAGTTTGCAAACTTCGTTTAAAATTTTGGATCACTCCATATTCATCTATAATGATATTGCTATTTTCTGCAGCAGTTTAGAGCTTAGTACAGGGTTTGTTGTATTTTCAATTAGAATATATATATTATGTGTCAAAGGTCCACTTGTCAGTGGATTGATGCTGTAGTGTGTGAAAATGGTAGGACATATTATTGACTTGTGACATTTTTCTGCATTGGTAAAGGAGTTCAGTTTTGGGCTGTTGAAAATCCTCTGGTTAACTCAGTCAATCGTCTCGAGAAAAAGGTTTTATTCAGTGTTACTAAACGGAGAAGATATATCAGTTATTTTAGTTGCAATCTTTTCATGGTATAAATCTTCTGCAGATCATAGCAGGGGCTGAAGCTATCATTGTGCAGCCTCCATTATTACCAGACCATTTTATGAGATGGTGGGATGAAGCCAATGTGAGAGGGTATATGCTAACTTTCATATTGCTCTAAATTTTCATTTCTGATTCGTTTTAAAGCTTCTCTGTTGCTTATGAAATATACAATGACTTGTAGAATATAGTGAACAAGCAAATTGGTCCCATTTTGAATATTTCTGAAGATATATATTATAAACCTATATTTCTGAAGATATATATCGTTTTCCCATAGATGGTGAAGAATCCAGGATATCATGCTCACAGCAAACACATTGAGATTCATCATTACTACATACGACAGTTGATTCTGGTGATATTTCTCCACTTTTGTCCCTCTAAGGAGCATCATGCAGATGTAATGACTAAACCTCTTGGTCCCATTTTATTTGTAAATTTTCGGGACAAACTTGGAGTAGTCTCCAATTTAGTCATTAAGGTAGGGTGTCAAATATATTAAACATTAACTAATTAACACGTAGTTAATGTATATAGCTATACACATATAACTTTCTCACCTGAACATGTAACTTCTTACTTGATTAATAAAAGATGGGCACACACCAATATGTTAGTGCGCTGGGTGCATTCCATGCGCTTCATTTAGTCTCTCATACTTACTAACAAAGTTCCAATTTTTGACTTAATTTTTATATTTTCTTGGCTTCTTCTGATTTCCCAAGCCCAAAATATTTACTTCATGTCCAAAATTTATTCTATTCCACTCTAAGAGAACTTATTTCTCCAAAAGGAAACTTTCAAAATAAAAGGTATTACAAAGTCAAAGGATTTATATCCTTCTAGCTTGCACAAATTGTGAGGGCGTGTCTTTCTGCAGTCCAGTCTGACTTCTGATGCTGAGATTATTTATTGCAGGTCTGACATTTTCTAGAGAGCTGTTTTCTCTTTGGCCAAGCATTACAATTGATTTCTTGCCTTTTACTTCTGATTTAGACAGAAATTGTGGATTTTACAGGGGTGTTACTCCTTCAAAATTGCTGGTTGTACTTTCTTATGTTCCATAACTCAAAAATCTCCATGCTTTGGACTGCATATGACGGTTAGTGCTCCACAATGCTCCACATTACCCTTTTTGTACTACACCTTAATTTAAACTTTAATAAGAGTTTCCACAATATATCTCTAAAGTTCTCTAGATATCATAAGGCAATATAGTTTAAATGAATATCATCTTGAGAATAACATTTTATATCATGCACTATGAACTTATCTCTGTTTTCTCGATCCAACTTCATTTGATAGCTTGCATGTCCTCTCTCTTTTTCACGAATGTTCAACTCTGAATTAAATCTTTGATCTCAGCCACATACCGCAACATCAGAGACTAACTATGGCTCTCGACAACATATCCGATTTACGCATTAAATTAAATAACATAAGAGACATCAATAGAGACAAGTGTGATAGAGGTAAGAATGAGGCATCTTTATGATAAGTTGATGTCATATTTATATTGCCACTATTAGAATATAAGGCTTATTTATTAGTGTTAGTTTAATATTAGTTAAATATTAACTAATAAACGGTCGAAACTACTTCAACCACTCTTTCACATAATAAAATGATGGACACACAATGATAATGTGTGCATTCTGGTTTCTCTTCATCCGTTCTTTGTACATTCTATTATTTCTTTATTATTTCTCTCTGCATATTCTAACATTGGTATCAGTGCAGGGCAAGTAAAGAGAAAGAGAAAGAAAAGATGTCGCCATTATTGCTGCTATTTGTAATGTCTCTTATTGGGACTTCAACTGAAAAATGAAGAAATCAAACAAACCCCAAAATTATTAAATTCAGATTTTAGACCAACAAACTGAATTTTATGACAGTTGGAAATCAACAGTCTGATTTTTATAACAACAGTCCAAAATGAAAGGAAAATCACTCAAATCTCATCAAATAATCCAACCCAAATATAGATAAATATTTTAGGAAGAATTTAAGCCACTTTCCACCATGAAACTTGATCAAACACACAGTTTGAAAATTAATTAAGTACAATAGAAGTACAACTTAAATAAATTATGAAATGAAGGGTTTCCAAACCTCAATGTCCACAAATTATGATAGATTCCAACCTTAGAAATATGAGGAGTTCAAATTGTTGGAAATATTGTCATTGATGTCAAAGGCTTAATCATTGATGTATTTAGTTAATGGAAATGTGTAACGGAAGTTGACGGAAATATTGACGGATGTTGACGGAAATGGTAGAAAGTAACGGAAATAACCAGCAATATAGAAAGGCTGAAAACAAAAGTTTAACTACATGAAAAGAAGTATTGTTACATGGTATAAGTGAGATATACACAGCTATACATATGAGAAAGATATCAGCATTTTAAGGCGTTCATATGCCATGTTTCATGGTGAAAAAGAAGATTTAATGATGGTTGGCAGCGATTTAATGATGACAGCAATTTTATTAAAGAAAGGGCCAGTGCATTTAATGGAGTATATTGCATTGTTTAATGTGCATTTAATAATTTTTATGGGCTGCATTAATTACTTTTGGTTTTAAGTGACTAATGCACTTAATTAAGTTGTGTTAATTAAATAATGGAAAGGTTGTGTTGGTTAGAATGATGTGTCTTTTCGAAAGGATGTGAGAAGGATATATAAGGAGATAGAATCATTTGATTTAAAAAAACACATGTTGAATATTTTGTTCAAGAAGAGAAAGAAGATGAGCAGAATATGAAATAAAAAAGGAGTGAAGGGCAAATTTATTTTTGATGAAAAGTTGCAGACGATTTATTTATGTGAAGGGACTGAAATAAATAAAAAGGATATTTTGAGTAGTAGTTTTGTTCTATCACTTGTTGAAGTAACAACATAAAAGATAGAAAAGAGTTTGTTTTTTTGAAGGAAGGTTGGTGCCTTCATATTTGAAGAGATAGGTGTCTCTTGCTGAGTTGGTGCTTAGCAAAAAGGGTTGGTGCTCCTGTAGGTTGGTGCCTACAAAAATTGTAATTTGGGGATTGGTGTCTCCCGTAGGTTGGTGCCTACAAACATTTGAGAAATATAATAAAGAAGATTTTCTCTGTGGTTTTCTCCCAAAAGGGTTTCCACGTAAATCTGTGTCTATTTGCAGTGTGTTGGTTTGCTTTGCATTTATTGATTGCTTTGATATATTCTCTGTGAAACTGATTAATTGTGATTACGGATCTGAGATTAAGTGTTAAATTTAAAAGAATATCATAATACTGATTCACCCCCTCTCAGTATTATCTTGTGCTTAACACAAATATCAAAGAAAATCGGAATTATGTGCCCTAAGGCACCTAACAACCACTTAACCCTAGTCTCGCTTTTAGGGAGCTCCAAAAGTGCATGAAACTTTATAGATGTCTTCCTTGATATTTTAATGTCCAAATCTGCACGAGGTCTTCAAAGATGTCTTCACTTCACCCCAAAATGGAGGGTTTCGTAATCCATAAGCCACATAAAAGGGTTTTGTTTTATGGTTGAAAATGCCATATAATGGATTCAGTTTGCCCAATAGTGAAAAATGACAATGAGCAATTAGCCCAAAGATCAAATGTAGAGTAAATGCGCCAAAGATAGATGATGAAAATGAAGTCATAAGTCTCCTTTTATAGCCCCTTCTTGGCGCTAAAGGCCAAATAGAAAGGACCAACCTCAAGAGCTTATTTTTATCTTTTAACTTGCCTTTCAGACTCTTTCAACCTAACCTACCTTCCTTATTAAAGAAAACACTAAAGAAAAGATTAAAAATTAATAAACGAAAAATGAAATGGAATGCATTCCTTTCCTAGCTCATTCATGCTTCATTTCCACTTTGAAGGGAATGGCAAGAGGTCCATTTTTAGGTTCTTAAGTCAAAAAAGGGGACATTACAATCTTCCTTTCCAAAATTGCTTGTCCCCATAATTCAATTGCAAATGTGGATGCATTAATATTGTTGCACTTTCCCATGTAGAATCCTCAAGGGGCAATCCCATTACAAACCAAGTATTCCTTGATACTTTGATTACTCAAATTCTTTTCACGAACCTCTAGGATACTTTCCAGAATTAGAACCAGCGTGCCCTCCTCATCTAATGGTGGCAACTCATGTGAGGGAGAAAGGTGCTGTCCAAGTGCCTTTTTGAGGCATGAAACATGGAAAACATTGTGTATCTTGCTATTTTCTGGAAGCTCAAGTTCATATGCAACATTTCCCACCTTTTCCTTTACCTTATAAGGATCGTAAAAGTGTGGTTTCAGTTTTTCCACACCTTTGTGTTTGATAGAGGATTGCCTATAGGGCTACAACCTTAAAAACACCATGTCACCCGCTTCAAATGTCCTCTCTTTCCTATGCTGATCTGCATATAACTTTTGCTGATTTTGGGCACGTAGGAGGTTTTCCTTGAGCTCTTTTAAGATATCATGACTTCGCTGAACCAAATCTTGAGCCTTTGGTACTCTACTATCTGTCATAACCAAATCAACAAAAGAGGGAGCATCATAACCATACAAAGCTTTAAAAGGGACATACCAATGGATGTTTGGAAGGTGGTGTTGTAACAAAACTCAGCCATGTATAACCACTTCATCCATGTTGATTGTTGCCCATCGATGTAATTTATTAACTATTTCTTTATGTCCATTGTGTTTTGGGGATGGTAGCTAGTGCTAGGAGTGAGTTGGGTGCCCTGAAATTGAAAAAGTCTTGCCAAAACATGCTCATAAATCTGCTGTCCCCATCACTCACTAAATATTTCCTTGTTATAAAACACATCAGCCACTATAGGAGCATTATATTTAGCCGGAAGTGGACAAAAATGAGCATATTTAGTGAGTCTATCAACCACCACATATAAACAATTCTTACCTTGAACTATGGGCAGCCCCGTGATGAAGTCCATAGAGATACTTTCCCATTTTTGAGTGGGAATGGGAAGTGGTGGTAGGAGTCCTGCTGGAAATGTATGTTCTGTTTTGTTTTGTTGGCATACAAGACACTCCCGAATATATTGAAGTACTTCTCCCTTTAGGCCTTTCCAATAGAACCTTTCCCTCACTTTAACTTGGATGACTAGACCACGGTTTATCACGAACAACCCTCAATAATATTTTACTTTTCACCTTTGATTCGAGCACCAAATAAACCCGGTTCTTGTAAAAAATGAGCCCGTCCATAACCTTGTACTTTTCATCAACCATTTCACCTTCAAAAACAACATTAGCAAACTTGTTCTTGAAATAGTTAGCTGTAATTAAGGTCTTCCAATCTGTTTCTGTAATCTTAGATAAAGAGCAAAAATATGATTCACATGACAAAGTATCTTCTACCAAGTACTTGACTTGAGATGTTTCCTTAGCATACCTTGTAATGTAACCTTCTTACCCTTGTCCATATTCAGCTTATTTCCTTGCTTTGGTAATTGAAAGTGAATTCTCCCATGAATGCAACCATTGGACCCCAAACCCAATATTCATACACAGCTATGTTAATTAAATAGAAATCAGCACATACCTCATGTTGTCCCAACGTAACATGGAGTTAGGAACACCTCTTTGTGCATGGCATAGAGTAACCATCCACTATCTTCACCGTGAATCCCTTGAAGTCTTCTACCTTCAACTAATTTTGGCTACCAAGCACTCATCAAT
This sequence comes from Taxus wallichiana var. yunnanensis, assembly GCA_018340775.1. Taxonomy (NCBI): domain Eukaryota; kingdom Viridiplantae; phylum Streptophyta; class Pinopsida; order Cupressales; family Taxaceae; genus Taxus; species Taxus wallichiana. The sequence continues at coordinate 810,952,714 of CM031235.1, forward strand.
AAAATTATGAGTGGCTCCACCATCAATCAAATATATGACTCCTTGCCCTTGCAGATCACCCTTCATACGGAAAGGATGATAACTAGGTGCACCCTTCAAGGTAGCAAGAGTGCCATCAACCTTTTCTTGATCCTCTTCGGCATACTATTATGCTTGGTTTCATCAACATTATTTTCATCATCCTCACAATTTGAAAATACTTCAATATAATGCACTTTACCTTTACCCAAACAATGATGCCCGGGAGTCCATGGATCCTTGCATGAGAAGCACAAATTCTTCTTTCGTAGCTCATTTCTAGATTCTCCTTCATTGCTGGTTTTGGGCAGCTCCTTGTGAGTAATTGGCATATTTTAGGAGGGATTCCTTGGCTGGTTTAAGGGAGGGTTTCTAGGTTGTCCCAAAGATCTAGTTGGCTGTCCTCCACTTGAATTTCCCTTGAGATGACTGTTGTTCGCTGCTGTTTTTGGGGCAGCTCCTTCTAGGTCCAAGGCCTTTTTGATTGCCTCTTGAAGAGACAAAGGATCAAAGGCTCTAACCAAACCTTTGAGTGGTTCGATCAAACCCTCAATAAAGAGCACTACAAGCCTCCTCTCTCCTAACATCTATGATCATAGGAAAGCCTCAAAATTCTCAACATATTCATCCACCGTGCTTTTCTGTCTCAAATGAGGAAGCTCACGAAAGTGAACTTCCGGATCAATTTTGTCAAACCGATCAATGAGTCTTATACAAAACTCCTCATAGAAATGGATCTCGTTGTGCCCTTGAGTCACTAAACCATGAAACCACCATTCACGAGCAATCCCCTCAAGATGTAGGGTTACTAACTTATAACAGCTCATCTTCCATCATGGGCTTAAAGGACAAGTATGTATCAAGCTGTTGGCTGAGAAAGTCACAAGCCCTAGTTGATCCCTTGGTTGATCCATCAAAGGTGGATAAAGTCATCTTCCCTAACACATTTTGCACCTCTTACTGCGGCATCTCCGTTGTCCTTGACAGTCGGCTCAAGTCAAAATTTAGACCTTCCTTTGAAGAATATATCCAAAATTTGGCAAGCTAAATGGCTTCATGTATCTCTCTTGGAAGAGCCATATACTCTTCATAGCTTATGGAAATGCTTTGCCCTATAGAGGGCCTTGGTCCCACATCCGGAATAACTTCTTCCCTTGGAAGAAAAGTAGGCCTCGTGGCTGATCCGTGGGTTGATCCCAAAGGTCATCGACTGCAGATTGTTAGCTTTGGATGAGCTACATCTCCATTATGAACCCTAGGTTCAATCATCATCTAAAGTGATAGCGTTAAGAAATCCATGGTATCCAACAGCTCTTGCCTTTGTCAATAAGCTTATTCAACTTGGCTTCTTGAGGATCTGGTTGGCCATATTATCCTCCTCTTTTGGCTCGTCCGCTTTCCTTCTTTGATAGTATAGAAAATAGGATGGGAAGATCGAGCTTTGATACTTCATTGTAATGTCCCTTAAGTTTACTTAAACTTAAAAAAGAGGAAATCACACAAACCCCAAATTATTAAATTCATGAGAAATCCCCTCAAGATGTAGGGTTGTAAACTTGATAACATCATCCTCAATCACGGGCTTTAAGCTAAGTATATATATATATGTTTTTTGGATACGGGAGCGGGTACAGGAGTATCCGATACATGGATACAACAATTTTTTTGACCCCGGATACGACATAATACGGTGACAAAAATATATAAAAATTTAAAAATATATAAATTTCAGCCTTCTAAATAGAATTAAGTTATCAACCACATATTATGCATATGAAAGACAAGATATAGATAATTTATAAGTTATAACCACAAAATAAGTAAATAACCACAAAAACAAACAAGTCATAATTTGTTAAAACGTTTAAACTTAAAAGCTTAAAATTAAATACTTAAATTAAACACAATGTGAATGTCATGATATATTAAATTCAATCTATTACACCAAAATCCTATGATCAAAGCTCAAACTATCTTTCATATTCATCATATTTCTCTTCATCAAGAGCATTAACTTCATCATTATTATGTGGTTCATTAGAACCACATGGATTCGAACCACTCCCACTAGGGCCAATCTTTGCGGCCGCACCCCCTTGTGCATGTAGGTCTCGTGGTGCCAAAAAAAGTCTCGTCCTCATCATCTATATGGCATGTGGGAAATGGAAGCATCCAAGTCAACTATCTTTGGATCAATATCCTAATGTTTTGTTGACCCTTCCTTGTACTCCGATCGCTTATGGGATAAAAGGCGCCAAGTTGGAATGTATGTATACCAAATCTCTAGCCTTTTTAGCTCCCAACTTGTCGCGCTTATGTGAGTGGATGAAACTATATGTACTCCAATTGCGCTCGAGAGGAAGATGAACTTACTGAACTTATTAAGGCAACACAAAGTTAATGTTCAAAGTTCAAACTTGAATTTTAAAAACTAAAAGAAAAGAGAATAAAAAAATTAAGACCTTATTGCAAGAGGATTCTGCAGTAAAAGCGATGCATGACCATGGATGTACTACCACATATGCGCATCCATCTTGTATTTGCTCTGAAGAGCGAGAAGGCTATGACCTGTTTCTTCTATGAAATTGCCAAACTCTATCATGACAATGTCTTGGGCCTCAGGATTAGGGAAGAGCCTAGAAAATGCCGCCATATATCCCTCACTGACTTCCGCATCCCTGTATGGTGCTATCCTCCCCGGAAAGGAAAGGTTCTCTCAGGCTTTGTAGAATCTAGGAGTCAATGCAAAAGTAAGTAGATGTAGTGCAGGGTGGTCATTTTGTTCCACCGCTCAATGAGGATTGATTGCACATCTTTGAAATTTTTTTCTTCGGATCTTGTTCTTTTACATTTATGATGACTTTTATCTTCTCAATCATTGAGTCGATACCATCATATATCTCTCCGAAACATGGTTGATCCATGCCAGTAAAGCGGATCATGCTCATAATGGGCTCACTAAAACTCAACAAATAGTCTACTTGATCTCACCAAGTGTCATCTAATATCATGGTTTTCACTTTTTGAGCTCGTACAGTGTTTGATTGTTTCCATACAAAGCATAGGTTGGAAGTTACTATCCTGCTGAGTGCTTGTCACACCTTCACAAATCGTCTCAAGACGATTGTGTGTGATGCGAACCGAGTCTTAGCAACCTAATAAGAATGAGAAACAAAAATTAAAAAGAAAAGTGAAAACTTTTGAATACTAATTATACTATATTTTAAAAATTAAAAACTTATATTTAAATTAAAGAAAAAAGAAAGGTAGCTTTGTAACGTCCCCTTTTTAAATGAAAATTAAAATATAAAATACATCGATTTGCACATGTGAGAAAGGAGGAATTTAATAAATATTTTTATGTGCAAATCAATTATTAAAATAAAAGAGCAAGTCGACTTCACCTTGGGTTAATAAATACATTTTAAAAGGGTGAATCAAGTGACTAAGCAAGTCGCATTTTTCTGGGAGACTTTTTAATATTTAATATTTAAAAATAAAGTGATCCCTTCTATGCTTGGGTCGATTTATATGGGTCTCATTTGTTTTAAAATCCCTATGCATTTAATGTTGGATGTTGGATATGATTTTCAGACATATTTTTAATAAGATCCCCTCCTAGAGTATGGCGCCAAAAATGGAGAAAAGCTTTGGAGGATGTGCAAGGCAAAGTTATAAAAGAAGATGTGGATACTCCTTTTTGGGCATGTTGACGGTTTATGAAACTTATCTTCATGCTTGAAGAAGGGATGTATGCCCACTTGTGATAAAAAAACAAAAGGTGTTCATTAACACCACCATTTGTGAAGTGTGTGTGCCCATTTGAGCTTGAAGTAATAAGTTTTTGCAATCATTTCTCTATATATGTATAAGGCGCCATTTTTGGAGAAGACCTAAGCTTGCTTTGAGGGTTTTGGAATGTGATTTATGGTGAATATCTTTTATTATATGTTGCTGGTTTTTACTTGATGAAATCGACTTGTTTGGGCATGTTTTAAGAGTGTTTTGAGGGATTTTGAAGTGATTATCAAGTTGTTGTTTTAGATTTATTAATTACAAATCTGAAACTGCATTTATTGACTCTAAAGTGAAGGGAAAAGTGTTGGAATTAATTTGCAGATTTTACCCTAACCCTAGCGACTGGGTTTGGGATTTTGGGGGCTGATTTGAGTGGTTTCTAGTGCATGCAAAGATCTGATATTTATTTTGATGAAAAACTCATAATTTTCCCTTTCTACTGCATTTGGTTTCAAGTTAAAAGAGTTAGTATTTTGGGAGTTATTAATTTCTAAAGTTTCAGCTAATTTTCAGCAGTTATTATTTATTATTTTTACTTCTGCAAATTGTATTGGATAAAGGAGTATAAATACCAACTGGATTGCCCATCAAACCCTCACCTTGGCTCACTCCAACCCTATTTGGGTTGTATTGAAGCTGACACTAGGGTTCGTTGAGGTAAACCTAGGAGGGTTTATCTTCTAAGTGTTTATTTTTGCAAGTATTTAATAATAATCAGTTAATATCCTACAAGGGGATATTACAGTGGTATCAGAGCTTCTTTCCTCTTTTCGTGTGGGTGATTTGTGCATGCAGGGTGATAAGAAGTGGTTGTTTTATAAAAGGAGAAATAAGGGAAACATGGATGAAGGGGCATTCACACCAGACCAAGTAAAATTTCTGCAAGAGCTAATGCAAGGGTGTGGTTTGGAACTCCAAAAAACCATGAGTGATCAAATGGAAAACTCATTACGGAAGCTGTGGGAAATGGTAAGACGCCAAATTCCAATGGAGAAGGGAGTTCCCATAGTGGGGAGAAAAATTCAAAACAACCCCCTCCTAAGTTCTTTAAGGGCACTTTCCTTCCTAAGGAGAGTCATAAAGCATTTGAGGAACCATCAATGGTAGAAATCATTGAGGTATGCAACAAGGAATATGGTACTTTGCATCCGGCCACAAGGGCCATACTTACTTTTGATGAGTTTTGTGCCTTGAAGATGGGAAACAAGACCAAAAGATCCCATAGGCAACCCCATGCGGATGTCCAACAAAGGTTGGGCAAAGTCTCTCTCCCAAGCTTTGATGGAACCAACAAGATCTCGGTAAGAGCTTGGTTACAAAAGATGGAGACCTATTTCTCCCTCAACCCCATGCAAGAAGAAGAGGCCCTCAATTTTGTTACTCTCCACCTTGAAGGGATGGCACATGAGTGGTGGTTGCATGGTATGCACATCCAAGGGCATGACTTGATCCATACGATGGAAGAATTTAGTCAAAGAATCATGGAAAAGTTTGATCGGAAAGACCCAAAGCTTCTTTTTAGGGAATTGGCCCAATTAAAACAAGTAGTGTTGAAGAATATGTGACAATTTTCAGAGGATAGCAGTAATGGTGCCGGATGTCAGTGAAAAGAGGTTGGTAGTTCTCTTCACAAAAGGTTTGATTGAGCCACTAAAAGGTTTGGTAAGAGCTTTTAACCCATTTACTTTGCAAGAAAGTATTACTAAATCTCTAGATTTAGAATGTGCAGCTTATAGAGGGACTTATGGGCCAAAAGGAAAGCATCCTAATGCTTTTGATATATGCCAAAACTTGTGATTTTGGCACCCCAACATTATTTTTTCCCTTGCATGTTTTTATACCATGACCCGGTATTGCACACAAGTGGCTTTTCACCCGATTATAAGAGCCTTTGAATACTTGATTCACACTTGTTGCATTTCCAAACAAAACACCCACCACCTGGAAGTTGTTCAAGTATTGTTACATGCCTCCATAATGGCAAATTTGGGTCAAATTCCTTGATCAAAGATTGCCCAGAAGAGGTGGAACTTGTTGCCATTGTAGAAGTACCTACAAGGTTCAAAACCAACAACATAAGCAAAGAAAACAATGGCTAAAATTTAAAAATAAAACTTAAAAGTTAAACTCTTTGCCCTAGGGCATAACATGATAGCATGTATTGAAAATTTCAAAAATTAAAAAGACAAAACGGCTTAAAAATAAAAATTTCAATTGGGAAAAAATAAAATAATGAACATAAGCAAAAACATGAAGTGTGTGAAAGATTAAATAACAAAAAAATGAGAAACAAACTTAGAAGTTAAATAATAAAACTTAAAACCTTACCTTCACTTAATAAACCACAAATCCTCCTCCTTTGCAGCTCCTCAATGGCCTTGACCACGAATACACACTCCTACTAGCTTAGGAAAATACTTGCAATGCTTGTTGTTGAAGTATCAAACCCTAGACAAGCAAAATGAAAATTTAGAGAGGCAAAGATAAAATGAGGAAGGAGAGGTAAGTTTCTTTGCTTTATGTTTTGTTTTGTGTTTTACTTTTGTTTTATTGTTTCTAGTTAACTTTTAGGGTTTTAAATAAAAGAAACTTATACTTTTTATTATTAAATGTCTTTAAAAATATGTTAAAAAAACAAAAAAATCGTTTTTGCCTAGGATACGTGGGTTGGAGCAGATAGCATACGTTGGGTACCCCACAGGCACGTCTACGAGCGTGCCGACTATACCAAGCCATACTAGACGTACCGCCCGCCTCTCCCACACACGTATCCCCAACATACCCATACCTAGTATGTTTTGTATCGGTTTTAGCCCCCTTCCGCCGTATCGGTATCCTAGGCTTCAAGGACAAGTATGTATCAAGCTTCTGAATCCAAGCCCTAGTTGTTCCCTTGGTTGATCTAGCAAACGGTGGAGAAAGCCATCTTACCCAACACATTCTGGCACCTCCTTTTGCGGCATATGTTGTCTTGGCTCGGCCTAGACCTTCCTTTGTTTACACCAATGAATTCGGCAAGTGAAATGGCCTCATGTATCTCTCTTGGAAGAGCCATATACTCTTCATAGCTTGTGGCAATGCTTTGCCCCATAGGGCCTTGCTCCCACATCCAGAATAACTTCTTCCCTTGGAAGAAAAGTAGGCCTCGTGGCTGATCTGTGGGCTGATCCCAAAGGTCACCGTGCATTATTAGCTCCGGATGAGCTACCATCTCCATTATGAACCCTAGGTTCAATCATCCTCTGAAGTGATAGGGCTAGGAAATCCATGGTATCCGCCAATCGCTCTTGCCCTACAATAAGCTTATCGAACTTGGCTTCTTGAGGATCCTGGTTGGCCATATTATCCTCCTCTCTTGGCTGGTCCGCTTTCCTTCTTCTTTGATAGTATAGAAAACCTAGGATGGGAAGATTGGAGCTCTGATACCACTGTAATGTCCCTTATTGGGACTTCAACTGAAAAATGAGGAAATCACACAAACCCCAAAATTATTAAATTCAGATTTTAGACCAACAAACTGAATTTTATGACAGCTGGAAATCAGCAGTCTGATTTTTATAACAGCAGTCCAAAATGAAAGGAAAATCACTCAAATATCATCAAATAATCCAACTCAAATATAGATAAATATTTTAGGAAGAATTTATGCCACTTTCCACCATGAAACTTGATCAAACACAGTTGGAAAATTAATTAAGTACAATAGAAGTACAACTTTAAATAAATTATGAAATAAAGGGTTTCCAAACCTCAATGTCCACAAATTATGATAGATTCCAGTCTTAGAAATTATGAGGAATTCAATTATCAAAGAAAATTGGAATTATGTGCCCTAGAAGGCACCCAACAACCACTTAACCCAAGTCGCACCCTGTAGGGAGAGCTCCAAAATGCATGCAAACTTTTATAGATGTCTTACTTGATATTTTAATGTCCAAATTTGCAAGAGGTCTTCAAATATGTCTTCACTTCACCCAAAATTGGAGGGTTTCTATTCTCCACAAAGCCACAAGGAAGGGTTTCGTTTTCCTTGGAAATGCCACATTATTGAATTATCGCCCAATAGTGAAATGACAATGAGCAATCAGCCCAAAGATAAAATGTAGAGTAAATGTGCCAAAGATAGATGATGAAAATGAAGTCATAAGTCTCCTTTTATAGCCCCTTCTTGGCGCCAAAGGCCAAATAGAATGGACCAACCTCGAAGATCTTTTTTTATCTTTTAACTTGCCTTTAAAACTCCTCCAACCCAACCGACCTGCCTTATTAAAGAAAACATTAAAAAATTAATAAAAGAAAAATGAAATGGAATGCAATTCCTTCCCTAGCTCATTCATGCTTCGTTGCCACGGAAAGGGAATGGCAAGAGGTCCATTGTTAGGTTCTTAATTCGAAAAAGGGGACATTACACTATTACAGTCACAAATACATACAAACGAAAATACAACCGTTAGGGAAAATGTGAATCACAAAGTCACGATAACACAAGTTATCGAGTCTTGTTTAGGGCATGATTTATCTATTTATCTCATCTTTACTAAAGAAGTCTATTATTTTTAAAGTCGTAGATTACTTACATAAATAAAGTTGCGAATTTTAGAGTGTGTGAATTTTAGAGTGTTTAGAATGTAAAAATATGCCGCCATTTCAAAGCAAAAATTCAGAGGCGAGTTTTGAAGGATAGTTCGCTAATCATTAGAAAGAGGGCATGGATAGATTGAAAGCACATAAAAATGGTCGTGATTATACTAGATATATTAGCGATCTAAAGATAATACTTCATGTAGGGCATGAATCTCGGTCATTACCGATCAAATGCAAATTAGGAGAATAAAATTACAATATCCACCGCAAAATAGAGAGTTTCAGATTGTGATAAGTCGAAACAAGGGCAAAATACATATACAGTTGAAAAAGGGCAGACATACAATCATCTAGGGAAAAATACAGTCGTGAAATGTGAAACCCTGAGGGCACGTTTTTTAGTTGCATTTTTCAAATATCAAGGGCATGGGAATGATTGGACTGTGAATCTTGAATTTTGTGACAAGCCAAAGATGTTACTCTTGGAGCCAATGATAAAGAATTGTGAAGAAAGTTTACATTATCAAGTTATTGAAAGAAATTTTTTCAAGAGATGGATAAGATTGCGAGGAAAAAGATGAAGGGAAAATTCCAAGACAAACCAAATGAAGCCATTGTTGAAAATCCATCGGATGCTGAAATTGATGAACTCACTGATAGAGAATGCGTATTTTAAAAGATTCCCAACACTTTGAAAACATGAAGGAATCCAATGTAGGTAAAACTTGACATGGATGGTTGTCCAAATAGTTCGAGACTCTGTGAATCTCATGAATTTACCCTTATGAGGGTCATGAGACAACTTGATGGAGCACTGTGGGAATAGCTCAATATGGATGGTTGTCCAACAATTTGGGAGATTCTATAATTCGGGAGTTTGGGGAGGTGGAATCCAGGAACTCGAGAATTCAACTGGGGAACTACACCTTTACGAGAGTTAGAGAGACAACTTGATGGAGTTCTATGTGATCAAAGCTTTGTTTTGAAGGGGGAAAGCTTCTGAAGAATGTGTGGTCTTTTTTAGTTTTGTTATTTTAATATTTTGTTAGTATGTTCTATAGTGTAAGCCTTAAGAGGGGGTATTAGAATATAAGGCTTATTTATTAGTGTTGGTTTAATATTATTTAAATATTAACTAATAAACGGTTGAAACTACTTCAACCACTTTGTAACCATCTTTCACATAATAAAATGACGGAGACACTATGATAATGTGTGCATTCTGATTTTTGTTCATCCGCTCTTTGTACACTCTATTCTTTCTTTATTCTTTCTCTCTCAACATATTCTGACAGCCACAAGATGTTAGGTATGCAACTAATGATATCTATTCACTTTATTCAATTCTAGTGGCACATCACATATATACTAATAACTCTAGCCTAAATATTATAAACTGTAATGTCCCTTTCTAGGGCTGAAACTGAAAAAGGAGGAAATCACACAAACCCCAAATGATTAAACTCAGATTTTATATCAGCCAACTGGTTTTTTATGACAGCTGTAAATCAGCAGTCTGATTTTTATAACAGCAGCTTGTAATTAGTGAGAAATCACCCAAATATCATCAAAGAACTCATCAACAACATAGGAAAACACTTTAAGAAGATTTTAAGCCACTTTTCACCATGAAACTTGATCAAATACTCAGCTGGAAAATTAATTTAGAACAACAGAGGTACAACCAATAGAAATGATCAAAATGGAGGTCTCCAAACCCCAATAATTACAAAAGATGATAGATTCCAACCCTATAAATTATGCCAAGTCTGAATATCAAAGAATAAATGAGTTATGTGCCCTAGAAGACACCAAATCACACTCAAACCCTAGTCGCTCCCTAGGAGAGGGGCTCCAAAATATGCCAAAGCTCTTTGTAGGTCTTCTTCTTGATGCCCTAGATCCAAATCAGCAAGAGAGTCTTCAATAAATGCCTTCAATTTGCCAATATGGAGAGTTTTTGTTCTCCACTATGCCACAAGGAAGGGTTTCGTCCTCTTTGGATGCCACACAAGAGGGTTTTCGTCCTCAAGTGGAAAGGTATTGAGCAATCAACCCAAAAACCAAAATAGTAAGTGTATATGCGCCAAAGATGATCCAAATGAGGCCAAGTGACCTCCTTTTATATCCCTTGGTTGGCGCCAAAGGCCAAATAGGTGAAAACCGACCTCCAAGCTTCACTTTATCTTTTAATTCCTTGTTGGGAATCTCATAATCCCAGCCGACCTGCCTTAGGGAGTAAAACACCAAAGAAAAACATTAAAAATAATAAAAAAAAACTGAAACGAAGCTCAATTACTTCCCTGTTCACTTATCCTTCTTGGCCATGGGAAGAGAATGGCAAGAAGTCTCCATTTGGCATTAATTCAAAAAGGGGACATTACATAAACTAAGAATAATCTACCAACTCAAAATGGACATTAACTTTCCAATAAGTATATTCTTATTCTATTAGGTCATAGGCATTTATAAAACCTATTAAGGCCATATATACGTTCTGTCTAGAAGTTTTGGCCCAATTTCCTAGCTAGTGATCAGGTTTTCTAATATATATACCCTATAAAAACACAGATTGTGTCTTTGTGACAATGTTAGGCAGCACTCTATCGAGCCTATTTGCTAGGAGTTTAGCTAAAATCTAGTATGACACATTGCATAAGGTTATAGACCTCATGTTCTTAATCAAGTGCTTATTCCCTTCTCTAGGTATCATCTTAACCACCCTTCTATTAATATCCCGTCCCACAGTACCTATCCTAATGGTCTCCTTGTATACTTGTAGCTTAAACTCAACTCATTCTTTATTACACTTATAAATCTCAGCAGGGCCATCATATCCATGGGATTTTTTTAATCCTCAGGCAATTGATTTCATTAAGAGTAATCAGTCCCTCCAGACTATCTAATTCATTCTATGAGGTTTTTGGGCACTACTCTAGCACATATAGACCTTTATTTCTCTGAAAACCCTCCAAGGTACATTGATTGAGAATAATCCCTTGTAAAGGAAATTAATGTCTTGCTCACCTCCTTAGGGTCAGAAGTAATATTACCCCCAATATCAATGGCTTGTGCTTTTTCTCTAACATGTTTAGCTTTTGAAAATCTAAAGAAATATTCGGTACTTTGTTACCTTGTTTAAGCCATGTCAATCTTGATTTCAATCTATATAAATTACAATAATACAAATGAATTATAACTAGCACCTTGAGCAATATAAGATTGATGTGTTATTCTGCTATGTTTGACCCTCAATAACTGATACGAAAGATCAAAATCCTCAGGTTGAATATGAAGTTTTTCATCAATTCTAATCAGTCTTTCTTGCATCATCCTAGTAGCTCTTTCTTTTGGAAAATCAGTCTTTCTTCACCTTCTTCAATACACCCTGATTGTCATAGAAAATTGAAAGCAGAGTAGTTATAGTATGAGGAAATTGAATATCAATCAAAATCCAACATAGCCAAACTGCTTCACAACTAGCACTGATATATGCCTTAAAGTTTGCTTCAATTGAAGATATAGCCATTGCATGCCAAAGCTTGCTCTGCCATGAAACTCTTGAACCAAAAGTAAAAATATATTTGGCGGTAGATCTCCGAGTATCTACTGATCCTCCCTAATCAGAGTCTGTGTATCCTGTCAATCTGAAATCTGTTGTCCTTTGATATTGGGATGCCAAAGTCAAGAGTCCCTTTGACATATTACAAAACTAGTTTTGCTTCTGTCCTATGTATGAGCTTTGGTTGAGACAAAAACTGATAAAGAAAACTAACAACAAACATAGATCCAGTCATGTGAATGGTAAAATATATTAGGCTGTCCACCAATTGTTTGTAGAGCGATTCTTTGACCAATGATGAATCATCATGCATTGACAACTTCAATACGACTGACATAGGCATAGAAGAGGGATTGTAATCAGTCATCTGAAACTTCTTCAAGAGGTTAGCGGCATACTTGACGCAGCTATGAATATGAGATGGTTATGTTGCCAAAATTCTGCACCTAATCAATATTGTAGGAGACCGAGGTCATTCATGTCAAAAGCAAGACACAAATCTGGTTTCAATTGCTAAATTGCAATGGCTTCATTGCCTGTGATGGCAGGATCGTCAACGTAGACAATAAGTATCACAATGTCATCATCATCACTTTTGACATAAAGATTTGAATTAGAAAGACTCCTAAATCCAAAATCTTGTAGATTCTAATCAATCTTAATATGCCAGGCTGGTGGAGCCTACTTAAGTCTGTACATGGACTTAATCAACTTGCAATTCAGATGATCTCCACCAAGTTTTCAAAAATCATTAGGTTGCACCATGCAAATCTCCTCTTGTCCAAGTCTCCATTCAGGAAGATCTGAAATAGCTTCCAACCAAAATGAGGTGCTATGGGAAGAAGCAACGGGAATGTGGCCATCTTCACAGTAGGAGCAAGAATCTCCTCATAGTCTATTCCCGTTTGTTGTGAAAAGCCTTCCTCAACAAGACGATCCTTGTATTTGTCCAACGAACCATCGGCTTTGCATTTCACCTTGCACACCCATTTGCATCCAATGAATTTTTACTAGGAGATAATTCCACCAATTCCCGTGTATGATTCTTCATCAGTACGTCATATTCAACTTGCATGGTAGTCTCCCATTCAGGTTTTTCTCTTGCTTAGAATATATTGTAGTTTAGGTATCATAAAAAGGTTAGAAGCAAGAGCATAATAAACATGCTTAGCTGAACCAACAACCTTTTGTTTGGTCCTTTGGGTCCGTGCATCTGATTGAGGAATTTTACTATTTCGCACATCTTGTATGGTGAAGTAAAACCACTTAGGCCTCCATTGTGCTTGAGAACCTTCGGGTGGCTAAATCGTACCTAGGTTGTTGACCACCTTAGGTTGGCGTCGCTAATAGACCATTATAGCAGAAATATCAACCATGGGTCCACGGGCTTTTGTACTTGAATTTGTGAAGGAGTACTATATGAACTAGATTCCTCATCTTTCAAAGGAAACACGACACTAGATTCAGGTACCTCAGAGATTGTTTGTTCCTTACAATTAAAGAAGGATTCCATCTCCGCCACATCAACATTTTGACTAACAATTATCTTGTTAATTGAAATATCAATAAGTCTATAGGCCTTAGATTGGTCACCATAGTCGAGAAAGAAAATATCTTGTACTCTTGGAATCTAGTTTATTGCCTTTTCTATTAGGAACCAAAGTATATGTAGCAAAACCAAAAACGTGAAAAGTTGTTACCTTAGGGGTATTCTAGACCAAGCTTTTCGGTATGAAATCCTACAAAGCTTTTCAAGGATTTCTATTCGATGGATAAGCTACCGTGTTCTTTGTTTCTCCTCATTATCTATATGGTACACCACTAATATCATGATGCACCAAGCCATCTCCATGATACTTCTTGTTCACCTCTTAACTACCCTCCCTTTTGTTGTGGAGTGTACAAGGTTGTCAACTATTCTTGAATTCCTTCCTTGCTTATGGTAGTCCTTGAACTTCCGGAAGTGAACACACCTCTATTGTCGAATGCAATGTTTTGATCCTTCTGCTTGTTTGGTTTTTCACCGATGCTTTGAAATTTTCAAATGGTGCAAAATAATCCAACTTCTTTTCAAGTAGACCCACATTTTCTTGGAGAAAACATCCACCAACAACAAAATATATTTTGAATCGAGGATTGTTGGTGATTTCTGAGATGGCTAACACAAATTTGTAGGAAAGAGATCTAAGACCTCTTTTGCATGCCAAACACTTTTAGTTGGAAATGGATTCTACGCTTCACCACGGCCAAACACCTTTCACACATATCCTATTTTTCTTGGATGGTCGGCAAACCAAGAACTATGTTAGCACTTCTAAGTTTGACTAAGTATTGAAGGTTGAGATGTCCAAATTTCTCATGCCACAAAACACTGGTATTCCCCACTATAACTAATGTGTAATGTCCCTTTTTCTACGCCAAAGGCCTAAGGGTCAAGCGAGTCCAAGCCGTGGTCATATCCAAGGGGTCAGGGGGGGGCTATTGAGAAGGGGCCGCATGGTACTAATAGTCATGTTTGGCATTTGGGGGTCACTTTGGACCTTGGCGACTTAAACGGGAAAAAGTAACTTTAGTTACTTTTATTTTATTGACCCCTCCGTGGAATGAAACATGTCTTGGTCTATTGGGGCTCTTTTGCCTTGGAATGTATATAAGAGTGGGAGAGAAAGGAGAGCACTTTTGAACATACATTTTATTGACCCCTTCACGTGTAGCTATTGCATTGCACATCTACAGCTTGTGGAGTCAAATCCCATAGGGACCCTAGCTTCGGTGGTGAGAGACCCGTCCCTAGCTAGTAGGGCATTCTTCGGTAGTGAGAGATCTACCCTAGTTTGTCATTCCGGATCCGTTTCCAGGGTTGCGTGGCAGAGACAATATCAGAGGTCTCAGAGACAGGGTTTTGAAGATTCTTGGTGGCAGTTGGGGAGGATAATCAATGGGCTTCCCGATCAGAATCACGGCAGCAAATCAGATCCACGGCAGCCATTTGGGGTAGAGTGTGGCCGCTTGTTGAAGGCATCTCGTGAAGGATCTTGCGGGTTTTGGGGTGTTTGGGGAAGACAAGCAGAGGGGCCCAGATCAGATTCACGGCAGCCTTTTGGGGCTGGTGTGGCAGCTGTTGGTCGCCGAGGCGCGTCCATCATTTTCTGACCCCTGTCCCAAGCGTGGCGACCTACAACTTTTATTTGGGGATTTTCCAGATACGGCCGTTTTCGGATCCAAGGTGCAGCGTTTATTTGGAGAGTTACGAGCCTCTGTAGTTTTCCCCATTTAGGCACGCTGTGCTTTTTCTCGCAACAGCTTTAATCTCTCGTAAAATTCCCAAATAGTTTCCTTGTCCTTTATAATAATATCAAGCTCTATTTAAATTTTCAAGTATTTCGGGTGGACATTTTGGCAAATATCAAGTTTCTTTAGTTTGCTGTCCCAACTGTAAAAATCTGCATAAATTAGTATTTTATTTGGCTGCACATTTTCTATATTTTGTAAATTTTTAAGTGGTATCCCAATTGGGGATATTTCAGTGGTATCAGAGCGGTTGTTCCTCCAACCTGTGTGGGTTAAATATGGCAGTTTGGAAAGATCTCAATGTGGGGTTTATGAAGGAAATGTTCACCAACATGGTGAAACAACAGGAAGCCACTAACCGTTATTTGAGTCAGCTCACTCAAAATGTGAATCAAAACAGATCTAGGGTCAATAAGGAACATGGTGAGAACAGTGATAAAGGGTGGCCAATAGAGGTGTTTGATGAGGATTCTTGTTGGAGGAAATATCAATCTTTGAGTAAGGATTTCAGAGATAATATGCCATTTCCAGATTATTGCATAATGAAGATTGGTAGCAAGCCCAAGCAAGATCATCATATGTCGGTACCTGAGTTACAAAGGAACTCACTTGAAGAAGAAGAAGCTTCTAGAGAAAAAGGTATGATTTCCATTGAGAAAAATAATCGCATTAGTGAAACTTTGCTTGTTGGAGAAATTATTCCAGCTCAGGAGAAGGAATTTGTATATGCAAGCAAAGAGGATGCAATGGAAACTCTAAAACAGTGTGAGGAATGGAATAGCGGAGCTAGAGCTGCTAGATTGATAGCCGCCCAAGCGAGACAACACCAACAAGAGTTCAAGGAAAAGATGTGGGCAAATGATGCAAGGAAGCCTACACCCACGAAAGAAGACTCTATGGAGCAGCTGGCACATGAGGAGGAGCCTCACATGGACACTTGGTGTAAAATTGCAGCCTGCTGTAATTTCCAAACCAGCAACTATTGATCAACTTTCAAATACTTTCAACAGCACTCAGGCAACAATGTTGGGGGCAGCTCAACATATGTCTATCTTGAACACACAGAGGACATTGATGGCCTTGAAAGGTACGAAGAGCACACTAATGTGTCTTGTTTATGGTGGCCTATTCCCATTTATTTCCATCATGAGATGCATGGTAAGGTAGATGATGAAGTCTTCATCATGGGGCTTGTTGGACCATTGCTCCAACTATGTGTATATGAGCATCTGGTGGATGATATATGGTGGCAAGTTTTAGCTCACTTAATAGATACAAGGGCTCATGGGCATTATAAGCTATGGGATCCTGGTAATATGTGGCCATTATCAAAAACTATCTATTCTGATTTTAAAAACTTTGTGACTGACTTCATAAGCCAAAGAAGGAATTCAAATGTGTCTTGTGGGATTACAAGGGTTGGCAAGCATGATTTCTTCATTGGAGACTCCGGTGCAAGAAGGGAGAGTACCTCTCCAGGTACTAGCGTTGGTTCTATGTTTGCTAAAAAGGGGAAGAGAATATTTTTTAATCATCTACAACCTGCTGGACTGTGTATAACAATAGTCATAAATAGAGGAGAAATTAGCAGTATGGGACAACAGGGTCAAAGAGGTGAGAGTGGACAGTCAAGGCAATGGCCTCCCCATTCTTCTGCTAGGCCCTTGGGGCTTCAGAGAGTTTCACAGGTACAACAACCAACAGATATTTTGGATGAGGAGTCTTGTTGGGAGAGGTACCAAACCTTGAGTGAGGGCCTTCGTAACAACATGCCATACCAGAATATTGCAAAATGAAGATTGGCAGTAGACCCAAGAGAGATCATGAGACACAGGTACCAAAGTTACAGAGGAGATTGGGACAGATCTCCATTCCACACTTCGATGGTTCTAAGAAGTGTACTGCACCGTCTTGGGTCTAGAAGTTGAAGACATACTCCGACTTGAATCCTATGTGCGAAGATGCAATTAAGTTTGCAAGCTCACATCTTGAGGGAGACGCTCATGATTGGTGGCATCATGGGCTGATTACATAGGGACACATACACATTATGACTCATGCAGAGTTCGCGCAGAGGCTGGTGAGCAGATTTGATAGGAGGGACCCTGATAGGTATTTCAGGGAGTGGACTCATTTGAGACAAACTGGTCCCCTGGATCAATATATCATAGATTTTCAGAGATTATCACTACATGGTACTCGAAGTCATGGAGATGAGGTTGATTTCATTGTTCGTAGCAGGTTTGATAGATGCTCTCTTGGGTTTGTAAAGGCATTCGAGCCTTCCTCTTTGCACGAGGCTGTTAGGAAAGCTTGGGACTTGGAGTTATCCACTCCAAAGCCGAGGGCTCCACCACGCGTACAACAAAGGGAACCTCCATCTGGATCATACGAACTTCATAGAGGAGCCTCCACCAAGGCAGGAGGTGGCTAAGAAGCCAATCACTTCCCGAGAGGACAGAGATGAGTCGAGGCGAGAGAAACTATGTTTCGATTGCCACACGCCTTGGATTCCAGAACGTGATTGCAGAGGTAGAGGAAAGGCCCAATTCATTGAGGTCTTTGAGGAGAGCAAGGGTGACAAAGGTGAGGAGATAGAGACCCGCGAGGTGGATGATGGAGATGGGGTTGCGTTGGATAGTGTTGATGCGGGGCAGAGGAGAAGACTTTTCCTCGGGAGATTATAGCCACATTGCCTAGTACTCTGATGTACAAGGCATTTAGGATTAGAGGAGTTATGCAGGGTCAATGAGTTGGGGTACTCATTGATAGTGGGGCAACCCACAACTATATTGATGCCTCATTGGTTGAGAGGTGAGGACTACAGACAAAGGATTTTGAGGGCCTCAATGGGGTTGTAGCCAATGGAGAGTCTATGAGGTGCACACGGCGGGTTCCCCAAATGAGCATCATGATGGGTAACTACACAGTTACCGATGATCTTCACATCGTTGGTATGGGAGTGACCAACATAGTGTTGGGAGTGTAGTGGCTTCGCTCTCTTGGGGAGTTTCAGACTAACTTTCAGATGATGGAGCTGAAGTTTAAATCTGAGGGCAGGAATGTGATTTTTAGGGGATTATCTACAGGAGCACCTAGGGTGGTTACAACTGAGGGGATGGAGAGAACGTTCCGGCATGGTGAGGAATTTTATTATCATGCGGATCGATGCTGAGTAGGATGGATGTGGAGGTGACCAGCAATGTTGCACATGAGACAGTTACAGAGATTGGGGTTACAGGCTCAGATCCTCTGAGTTTATCATCATGTTGGTTATCTAAGGGGTCGGTAGACTGGAGATCTCATTTGCTTGTTGAGTACTCCAAGAACCGACACACTTGTGAGATTCTGGATGGTCACATACAGGATGACACCTACAAATTGGAGGATGAGATGATATTCTATCATGGCAGATTATACCTTGTGTCAGACTCAGGGTTGAGGGTGGAGATATTGCGACATGTGCATTGTTTTTCGTGACCGGACACCTGAGCTTCGATGAGACCTACAGGCTCATATCAGAGAGGTTCAGAAGGCATGGGTTGAGGGAGGATATCCCCAACTTCATACAGGGATGTACGGTTTGTCGTTATAACAAATTGGAGCTTATAGGTTCAGCATGTTCTGAGTCAACAGGGATAACACTCCTATGTATTCTGCTGCTTCTAGGCATGGTGGGCATTTCACCCATGTGCTAGTCAGTGGAAGGATGGAGTTGACTCAGTTACCTGGTTTTTCAATAGGTTATCACTCATCACAGGAGGTGAACTATGTGGAGTTGACATTGTCGGTTGACCATGTACTAGAATCTTGGGATTTTTCCCCACGGACACATCGAGATACATCATGAGTTGTACTCTCACACCAATGTGGGTCATATGGGAGAGTGGGCACACTTGGTGCGTATACAAGTTATTTCACAGGTTGATCCAGGGAATTCTACAGGATTCAGAGTGGACTTTCCTACCCAAGAGTTGATTGGAGAGGCAGGAGTGATCACATGATGACAACCTTGCATTGGCAGGGATTGGACAAATTGGAAATTACGGTGCGGGTACCAGTGGAGAGTCGGTTTGAGTATCATTCTACTTCACGGACACCATTGCTCTTGATACCATATGGAGGTCATGATGACTGCATGGGGTTTCTTGGTTACTTCAGATTACACCGATCCTTGGTTGACTGCAGAGTGAGGTGGAGAAACTTACGGCTTGGTATTCAACCTCTGCCGCATGACAGGATAATGCTTGGGGTCAAGCATTTCTCGGGAAGGGAGGACTGTAATGTCCCCTTTTTCTACGCCAAAGGCCTAAGTGTCAAGTGAGTCCAAGCCGTGGTCATATCCAAGGGGTTGGGGACGCTGGGGCTATTGAGAAGGGGCCGCATGATACTAATAGTCATGTTTGGCGTTTGGGGGTCACTTTGGACCTTGGTGACTTAAACGGGAAAAAGTAACTGTTGTTGCACTCACAAAGCACCCCCGGATGCGTATCGCTTCTAGGTTGATCACTCTAGCATCCAAAGTGTGATTGCACAACATGGAAACCTCTCTCCAAGTGTGGGGACTTGTGAAACCCGAGAGAGAGAATCTCCAGTTTAGAGGCCGGTTCCTCAAACTCCTCGATTTAGATCTAATGCTTGCACAACTACACGAGAGGTTCAGTCCTAATCCTACTCTAACTCGCAAGGAGACAAAGGGGTAGTAAGTGCAAGAAATTGAAACTAAAGATGGTGATGCACCAAAAGGAGTGGTGAAACATTTCTGTCAAGCAAATAGACACAAACCAGAGATTTGCAACATGAAACATACACAGACTGATAAGATATAACTTAGGATCTGAAATGAAGCAAATAATACAAACAAAGGATTAAAACCATTCACAAAGCTTGCATTATCATTTCCAGTACCCAAATCACTGCATTACAACCTCAGAGAGGTAAAAACTGTTACAATCTTTTGGAGAGGTCTGATTCTTGCATCAACCACCTGCTGGAGGTGAAAGAAGAAGTTGCTATGTCAAAAATTGTTCTTTTTTTAGAAATGAGCCAAATCTGGCTTTTACAGTGCAAGGGTCGAGCCCAGGGGACAAAAAACGTACAAAACATGAGAGCCCATCCCTCCTTGACTGCAGGTGCATTAAAACGGCATGGGGACCTTACAAACCCATACCCTGTCATTTTGACCGAATTACAGGAGAATGCGACCCATTCTGCATTAAATCTGGTCGCTGAAATGTCACTTCTGGCCATGAACACGCGTCAGAGCCGTTTCTCAATTTTCTCTCTCCAGACTGCACCAAAATTCAAGATTAACCCCAGAATCACGTAGAGAATTTCATAAGCTTTCCGTTGATATAAAGAACGTGCAAATCCGAGCTCTGGATCGAAAGATATGTCGATCTGAAGATTTAGGGCACAAAACAGGTGAAAACGTGTTTTGAAAATCTTTCCCGCGCTCTGCCACCTGGATGACACGTGTCAAGTGCTGATTGGATGCGTAATTCTCTCTCCTTCCTGTTTCATTGACACGTGTCCTCTTTTTATCGCTCGGCCGCTGCTCAAACCTCGCCCTTTGACTTTTTGACTTTCTCCTTGTGACACGTGTCGTGATTTGATTGCTCGCGGTTCGCGGCTTTTCGCGCCCTTCGCATCGCTTCTGTCGCATGTCCCAAACTGCTTGGGACAAAACTCTCGATCCGCCCGAAATGGGCCTCCGTCTTGTCCCTCATTCGGCCGATGACACGTGTCGTGATCTCGATTGGGCCGCCGACTTTTTGGCTATCCGCATCCCACGCGTCCCTTTGTCCCAACTGTCCCAGTGTTGAAGTTCCCCGTTTTGGCCGATCCGGCCGGTTCGCATCCATTTGTTCCAACTGTCCCGGACTGTCTGGGACAAATTCTTCCGAACCGCCCGAAATGGGCTTCCTTTGCTCTCGGCCGCTTTGCCTTTTCGCGTCCTCGCGGCCCAGATGTCCCAAATGCTTAGTGTGAAAGTTCTCCTTTTCGGCCGAACCGGGCGGTTCGCGCCTTTCGCGTCTATTTGTCCCAGATGTCCCTTTGCTTCGCGGGCCGCCTGGAGGCTTTTCGGCCGATCCGCGCCTTGATGTGCCAAATGTTCCAACTTTTGCGAGGACTAGACTTAGCCAATTTTCACGATTTTTCTTGGCCCAAGAGTGTTTTTGCAATTTTTCGCCTTTTCTCGAACTTGCTCTTTTCAACCGGACAGAGAGTTAGAAAAAATCTCGGGGACCCTGGAAACATGATTTTTTGCCCTAAATCAATCAATTTGCCTGGGACTTGAATATTCTGATGCATGTTATCAAAATTACCCTGGGGGTGAATTTTGGATAATAGTAACTTTAGTTACTTTTATTTTATTGACCCCTTCGTGGAATGAAACATGTCTTGGTCTATTGGGGCTCTTTTGCCTTGGAATGTATATAAGGAGCTGGGAGAGAAAGGAGAGGACTTTTGAACATACATTTTATTGACCCCTTCACGTGCAGCTGCTGTTGTCGCGCATCTACAGCTTGTGGAGTCAAATCCCACAGGGACCCTAGCTTCGGTGGTGAGAGACCCGTCCCTAGCTAGCAGGGCATTCTTCGGTAGTGAGAGATCTACCCTAGTTTGTCATTCCGGATCCGTTTCCAGGGTTGCGTGGCAGAGACAATATCAGAGGTCTCAGAGACAGGGTTTTGAAGATTTTTGGCGGCAGTTGGGGAGGATAATCAGTGGGCTTCCCGATCAGAATCACAGCAGCAAATCAGATCCACGGCAGCCATTTGGGGCAGAGTGTGGCTGCTCATTGAAGGCATCTCGTGAAGGATCTCGCGGGTTTCGGGGTGTTTGGGGAAGACAAGCAGAGGGGCCCAGATCAAATTCACGGCAGCCTTTTGGGCTGGGCGTGGCAGCATGCTGAGGCGCGTCCATCATCTTCCGACCCCTGTCCCAAGCGTGGCGACCTGCAGCCTTTATTTGGGGATTTTCCAGATGGCCGTTTCCAGATCTGAAGGTGCAGCCTTTATTTGGAGAGTTACGAGCCTCTGTAGTTTTCCTGTTGTCTAGGGCACGCTGTGCTTTTTCTGGCAGCAGTTTAATCTCTGTAAAAGTCCCGAAACAGTTTCCTTATGTCCTTTATAATAATATCAAGCTCTATTTAAATTTTCAAGTATTTCGGGTGGACATTTTGGCAAATATCAAGTTTCTTTAGTTCGCTGTCCCAACTGTAAAAATCTGCATAAATCAGTATTTTATTTGGCTGCACATTTTCTATATTTTGTAAATTTTTAAGTGGTATCCCAATTGGGGATATTTCATAATGCATGTGAGTTGACTGTGATAGGGTCAACAAGCCTATACAAGCCACCTTGCCCAATGCGCAGGGAAACTACCTAGTGCAATGTTACATTACGCAATACATTTTCCCCACAGAAATTCACAGTGAGCTGGGGATTTTCAGTTAAGTAACTAATAGAAAATATGTTTTTATTCCTTCTAGGAACATACTTAACATAACTGACTACGAATTTTATAGCATCATTTAATACCATGTGGATATCACCTGTCCTTTCTATAGCATTTGTTCACCCATCACCTAATGTAACTGAATCAAAGAAATATGTGTCTACAGTAAATTTTGCATATCAGTCCTTTCGACACATGAAATGTTTGGATGCGTTGGATTAAAGAACCAACAATTGGTAAAGAACATCATTCAAGCATGATATCATGATTTTTGACCTCAATAAATTGTTCTGGTCTACAATTGCTCTTTGGTTTACAACCTCATCTTCAAACTTGCGCTTTTCTTTGTCTACACTTTGTGAATCCTTCCTAATGGATCCTAATGGAAATTGTGATCAGAAAACCACACCGTGCTCTAGTGTGAGTTTGCAAACACCTTTTCTCTCGAAGAGTGAAAAAATTCTTCAAAATGTTTTTCTTATTCGTTCTTTTCCTATTTGATACCAATGTTAGTAAGCATGAGAGAGAGAATGAAGATAAATGGAAGACACACACCACACTAACAAATTCGTGTGTGTTCGTCTTTTATGTTTGCTTTACGGAAAAATGCGATTGTACTTTTGTTTGTCCTTTATTCACGCTCACCTCCTTTACTCACACTTACGTCTTTTGTTGACACCTTCAAATTATGACCCTTGGCAAAATCATGTCCACCTTGCAACGCTTTAGTTTGGATTTGATATCTTAGAGATTGGATGAAAATCGCGACCTCTGACCATCTTCTACCTGCGTTCACTCGTGTCCTCAAATAACGATTTCATTTTGCATGTTTGCAACTCACATCTTCTTGTCTCCATGTACATCAACGTTAAACCACGAATCTTCCCTTTGTTGTCAACATGTGATCGCTTTCAATGCCTTCACCGCAACTCACATTCTCGAGCCTCCTCTCTCTTTTTCGTAGTTTATACCCTTCTCCCGAGGCGTCCCCAAATGTTTGGCTCTCGCCTTTGTCCACACCTATAATATTCTCCTTGAATGCTCGCTTCCGATACCAATGCTAGTAATTATGAGAGGGTGACTCGACGAGAAATGGAAGGCACACAATGCACTAACATATTCGTGTGTGTTTTTCTTTTATTTACCAAATAAGAAGTTAACATATTCAGTGAGGAAGTTTTACGTGTGTAACTATATACATTGACTAATAGTTAATTAGTAAATGTTTAATATCTTCAAAAACTTAAATTTGGGAAAAAACAATTTTTTTCACAAACAATTTTTTGAGACCTTTGATTTCTTTTATGAGCATATCTTAGTCATATGATGTCATACTTGAAAAACATTTGAATGTTTGAAAACTTGACTCAATAAGCTTTCCATCTACTCACCGCTTTATAGGGTTTGAATAACAAAGTTAAAAAAATTTGAAGTTCGAAAATTGAGTAAAAACTGAATTTGCAGTTGTGAAGGTAAAACAAGGGATATACTATTCACCTAGATGCAACGAGTGATAGAGTGGACCACTCATACTCGTAGTGATGGGTCAAAGTAGATTGACTTGAAACTACACAATTAAATCTCAACAAACTACAAAAAGGAATGACCATAATTACCTAAGACTCCAGGATAGTGGGATTTAGAGACAAGGTTTTTAGGACGACAAATTTTTCCAATTTTTGGGGACGGTAGGGGACAAGGGGATGGCTAATAAAATATTATATAATATATATATATATATATATATATATATATATATATATATATTACAAATATAACATGAATAAACTAAGACTTAAAGTTGAAAGCCTGAAGGTTGAAACAATTAATCCAATTATTCATCACATAAGCCAAAATGCTATATTTAATATTCATATTTCAATATTTCATATTGAGTCATTGACATTAACATAGAAATTAGAATCGAGATACATTGATACTAGATAGTGATACAATGATACACCAAAATATGACAATGAAAAACAAAAGTTTTCATTAATCAATATGAGAAGAGTACATATGTCATAACTTCATAAGTAAATAACCGAAATGGCAACTCAATCATCACCCATTTTTGAGGGAATACTTAAACCTGTTCTTCATCGGTAGAAGTATCAACATCATCTACATCTTGGAAGGGGATCTTAACCAATGCCCACTACTCTTGATCTTCATCAATTTGTCGTGAATCCTTAGGATCTACATCCCACTGTAATGCTAGGCTCTCTTTGTATGTAGATGTCTTGCGATCGATGAGACAAACGACATTATGTACAACAAGTTTCTCCGCTCTCTTAGAGGTAAGTCTATTCCTCTTAAGAGAGTGGATCCACCCATATGTTGACCAATTCCTCTAAAAAAGGAACTAGAAACTTGAGAAAGAAGGTGAATGGAAAATGTATGTAGCAATCTTGGAGGTCCATGCGGTGTCCACCAATTCACCGGATTCTCTCATGCCAATGTGCTCCTATCTATCTTAGCCAAAGTTTTGTAGCCCTCAAGATAAGAAAACTTGAGCCAATCAATTCTGACCCATGAAACATTCTTTGCATTATACATTTTTTCCATGGCTTTCGAGAAATCCTTCTACATGGACAATCTTGTCAGCTCTCATGATACCACTTAGGATTTAGTGAATATGCGGCCATGTGTAAAGGGGTGGTCAATTTCTCGCACCTTCGCTCACAATGGGTGGACATGCCGATGGTAGAACTCCGGGGTTGGTCCTTTGCATGAATAACAACCTTCATCCTGCCAAGCATATTGTCAATAAACTCGCCTATCTCACCAAGGTTGGGGCTTTTAGAATAGGTCTTTAGAAGATTGGTGAGGATAGAATAAGGCATGGTTGAAATGGCTTGAGGGCCGAAGAGAGATTGGATTTGGATTGGTAGATGGAGATGACTCAAGGGACGAATGAAGATTATTGGATTGGGATGGTTCAGGGCTGAATTAGATGTGGTGGATTGGGATGTCTCGTGCGCTTGATTAGGTTTGAACCGGGATGGCTCGCTCTAAATTAGATTTGGATTTGGATTTGGGATAGATTGGTATTGGATTGCTTAGAAGATGGTTTAGTGTAGATAGAAGAATGGGTTCTTGTGGATTGGATCATGACATCGTGGGTTGAATTATTTTTGATTAGAGGAATTTGATTGACATGGATTTTCAATCAGGTAAGACATAGTTTGGGTGACTGATTATTTTCTAGGAGAAAGTCGATTGGGTGAGATTCATAGAGGTCTGAGTAGGATTGGTTTGTGGATGGGATTGATTAGGCGATGAAGGTTGGGAAGTGAGAGCTAGAACGGGTTCCCTATTACTAGTGACACGAGGAAGCATTGGATATCTAGTCATGGAGGGCGTTGTTTGATTTAAAAATATTGACCTAGATTGTTTGATTTAACTATTTGATATCAAAGGAAGTCCTAGGTCGATTTGAATAGCGTGACAACTATAAAATGTATGATTGAATCTAGGCTCTGAACATGTTTAGCATTGATGGGGATTCTAGAGAAAATTGGGCAACATAACGGGTTGCAATCTGACATTTTATCTCGGTTTTGGATGTTTTCTTGATTTTCCTAAGGAAGCTAAGTAAAACCGGACAACATAATGGCTACAAGTGGTCGCTTTACTCGGTTTTTGGATGTTAGCTTCATTTTCCTAAGGAAGCTAGGTAAAATTCGACAAAGGTAACAATTGCAAAATGGTCATTTTTCCCTAGTTTTGGATTTGTAAACTTTCTAAGGAAAGCTAGGAAAAATTCGACAACATAACAACGCAATTTTAACAATCAACCAGTTTTGGAAAACAAGTTTAAGTGTGAAGGTCAAAATGGTTGGTCAAATTTTGGTAGTTTTAGGTTGTTAACTTTGATAAATGAGGCCAAAATGTGGATGAAGAATATGGTTTTTGATGAAAAACACACGGTTTAACTCGGACAAAGTTTCGCCTTGTGAGGTTTTGTGTAAACAAACAAGTTTTAAGTTTGGCAGAGTAACATGTTTTGTTGTTTTGTTTACAATCACGATTTTGGGGAAGAAGTCAAGCAAATAACAACCTATCCCTAATTTTTGGCCATCTAGCTAGGATAAACAAGTTGTAGGGTGTCCTTGATATACCTTTTAGTACGTGAGGCACAAGTCCATGAAATTAGGAAATGTTGTTTAAGACGTGGTTCAAAGGGTCAAATTTCCTCTCCCCTTCACTCCAAATTGTTTCAAAGTGGAACTTGGTAAAAACGACAAGCTTCTTCCCCGTGGGAGGGTATCCCAATGATAGGCCCTCCCCTTCGGTTTTAAATAGAGCATGAGCCGAGGGATCCGGTAGGTGCCCCGCCGATGGGGACAAGTTGATCTATGGGGTCCCCTCCCCCGAACTATCTTATCTATCTCTGGGCCCCTCTCTATACACATAACATGATTGATCGAAGATCGATTTCCATATATCAATAGGGACCCTATATCTATATATAGATAGGGGTTGGGTCACCATTAAGATATGAGATCTAAGTTCCCACATCCCTTTGTTCGCTCGGAGGAAGCACTTGATAGATGGCCCGATTGGTTGATGAGCCCCTTCTCCGATCAGGGCAACTCGACCGCCATCTATATGATAGGGGAGGGAGGGAGAGGTCAGCAGGACGAGGGTTGCTCAATCACCTCGACACAGGTTCGGACAAACCAAACTAGATAGAGGGGGATCTATCTATATCTCGCCCGCCCGAAATCAAAGCAAAGGGAGAATAAAAGGAGGGGAGGTAGATCTATATAGGTTTGAATGCCTCACCGCGCCATTTCTATATATGTCGCATAGATCTAGTTTGCCCTCTATATCTATATGGGAGGTCGGTCGGGCCCTCGCCGAGAGAGATATAGATATCGGCCCTATATATCTATTCGGAGCCCTCACTTCACAGAGCCACATAAAAGTGAATCCCTACTTAGCCAAAAATGACTGATCTTCCCACAAATTTATATAGCCCACCAACACATGGGCTTTGTCCAAATGATTAGGTAATGACGTCCTAACCACCGAACCCTACTAAAATAGAAAAGCGTCTAAACCGCTTCTGATTTTCAAGATCACCTTTAAGCGCGTGGAAAGAGCATACGTAGTTAAGACGAGGTACAATCAAGAAGCCAAAGATGTTGAAGGGAAACAAACACCCTTGTAAAATGGTTAAAACAAGGTTAATCCAATATATAACACTTTTAGCAAGAAGCCTAGATGGTTAAGGCGATGTTTTATCCAATATTCTTAACCTTTTGCAAGCAACCTAAATGATTAAGGCAATGATGAATCCAATATGCAATGCAAATATTTCGAAATGAATGTGCAATTTTGTAACCAAAAACAACCAAAGTGCTAAGAAAAATAAAGCAAAGTAATGAGCACACAACTTGGTTTTTTTGTTTAATTGTTTGTTTGTTTGGTATTATTTTCTTTGACTAGCGATTAGGTAACCTACGCACAAAGTGTTAGTAGTTTGGAGCAATAAAAACGAATCTAACGTGCAAAGAAAATGACAAGTTTTAGGAGAAAGGAAAACCTGAATTTTTTGCAAAGATAAATCCTAAATTGATATATTCATCGGATAGTTTGTCTTGAGACCGTTCTGTAAAATACAGAGTCATTTTGAGTTCAGCATCAAAAGTTATGGCCTCCGAAAGATAGGCCATCCAAAACACATGCGAGTCTGCTGATAGCTGTCATGATCAGCGGATTCAAGGTTGCCAGCCAGATCAAGCAAAGCCACGATTTGAAGCAAAACTGCCACGAGAATGTTGCAAAATCGCTGTTTTGAAGCGAAACCAACACATGATGCTACAAAACTGTTGTTTAAAGCGAAAGCACCATAGAATGTTGCGAAACCGCTAAAAGTAGCAGAACAAAGTTGAAAATGACAGAGTGAGGCCGTTGAATTTTCCAGAAGTCAAAAAATGAGCTGAAAACGTCAAAAATCAAGGATTTTGCTTGGCAAGATCAAATTTTGGCAGCACTTCGCCTCTTTACTACCTGCAAAACAACACTCAACACTACCAAATACCAACAAAGCTCAACAAGAACATGGAAATTTACAACAAATTCAAAGAACTTAAGGAAAAATGCATGTAAAACTAAATAAGAAATGTGCATGAGACAAAGGGGTGTCCCACCGGTGTGCCATATGTATGCATGCTAAAGAATCAAGACAAATTAGCGAAGGACTTAACACCAAGTAAATCCTAACCTAATTCCTTAAACAAATACATCAAGATAAAACATGAAAAGAAGCTAAGTAACTTGCACAAACGTTAAAAACAAGAATGCAAACCTCCCTTCGTTGAGTGGATGTGCTTTTGATATGTGGGTATTTCCTTTCAAGCCGAATGCAAGCCACAAATGATCAAGGAGCTTGATAAAGGGAAGAGATCTCCTCAAAATGGCACAAAAGCCATGTTTGAATCTTCTCTTACTAACTTTAGCAAGTTGGGGTTTTTCTCAATTTGGCAAGCCTTCCAATGATAGAAATGTTTTCTTGAGTATGAATGTCTTACAAGGACATGGTGTAGATTGGTAAGAAGGTACTAGGTTGCTTATATAGCTTTCCATTTTGAGAAAACACTTCTAGTGAATGTGGGATAATGGAGATGTAGAATTAGGAGTGGATAAACATGATTTAGAAGAGATTAATTAGGATTAATGACCCATGAGAGTTAGAGGAGGTTTAATTAATCAATTGGGATTAATTAATAGGCCAAGATTAGCTTGTAGAAGTTATTTAGAGGAGATGTAGAGGGAAATTAGTGGAATTAGAGGGGTTTGAGAGCAGGATTTAATTAATAAGAGGGTTTATTAATTAAATACAAGATTGTGAAAGGGGATTAATTAATTAAAATGGTAATTAATTAATTAAAAGAGGATTTAACTAACGAAGCGACATTAATTGGCATCCAAGATGGGGAAAATTAGCTAATTAGCAAAAGGTTGTTAATTATAGTGTGACGACGGAAGAAGGGTAATTAGTGCAATTTTAGTATTAAAATTGTGTGGAAATTAGGTGTCTATAATTAGGGACAATGGCATCTATTCTAATCCTTAGAATGTAATGTTTCAACCTCGTCGTTGCCTTAACTAGGGCATAAGCTTGCTTTTCCAGTGTTTATTTCAATTCAGATTCTTTCAAGTCAGCACTCATGAAGTGAATGAATAAAGGTAGAAGTCCTTTGAGTAATCGGGGCTACTAAGCACTCAAGCAACATCAATGAATTTCTTGTTACTCTCAAAGGCTTGTTTGGCCTTGCTGCTCCACTTGATCTTAGCTTCTTGTTTCAACATGGCATTAAGAGGTTTTTGTATCTCCATAAAATCATAAATGAATTTTCTAACAAAATTAATTTTTCCAAAGAAATATTTTAATTCGTTTCTTTTATTTGAGGCAGGATTTTTCAGAATGTCATCAACTCTATCGGTCATTAGATATACCTTATTTGAGATCACATTTCCCATTAACTTAGCTTCGATTAACTCCGAAGATGCTCTTTTTAGGTTTAAGGAAACACATTGGAAAAATTCTTGGCTTTGGAAAACATTATTAATCATCCATGTAATTCAGAATGTACTTGTTAACCAAACCTTTAAAATTTTTATCCATTGCCCCTTTGAAAAGTAGCACCAACATCAATCAAACCAAAGGGCATACACTTATATGCAAAGCTACCCCACTTGGTGGTAAATGCGGTTTAAATCTATTCTTTTAATCAACAATGGCTTGATTATAACTAGGAAACTATCTAGCAAGGATATTATTTCAGACCCGTTGTCCTTTTGTAAGACCTCATCAATGGAAGGCAGGGGTATTTTTTCCTTCTTCAAGGCTGTATTTAAATATCCAAAATCCACACAATTACCTAATCTTACATTCCTTTTTCTAAGTAGAACAAGGTTGGCCACCCATGTGGAATGCCTAATGGGGAAGATAATTGTTGCAGACAAGTGTTTTTGCATTTCCTTGTAGTGATTGTTTCAAGCAAAGGATTGATTGGTCTTTGTGTTTTCCTAAAAGGCTTTGCATAGGGCTTCATATGTAGTGTGGATCATGACTGGGGGGATAATTTTTTTTGTGATCATCATAAATCCATGAAAAGGCATTTTGAATTCCATGAATAAGTCTATGAATTTTCGTTTTCCTTTAGGAGAGCAGGAGTTCTGCAACATGACCGTTTGAGGGTCCTTATCCATGCCCAACTTTATCTATTCATAGTCCTTTTCTTGTGAAGAGTTGTTCTCATGTTTAACAAATCTAGATTTCAAATCAAGGGGATTCAAGAAAAACCAAACCTTTCAAGACTTTGTTTGTATTGAGGTTGATTAACCTTTAACATTTTCCATAGATTCAATCTGCTGGTTTTCATCAATGATTTGGTCTTTGAAATATCGGTGCTTGTCTTGAATTGAGGAATTTCTTGCTCATGATTGAAGGCTTCGTAGTTGTGAGCATTGTATGTGACAAAATGGTTAGAGGCCATCTCAATAGAAAATTGCTTCAATAAAGTGTTAGATAGAGGATACAATGTAGCCGCAGAGCTTTCCAAAGAGACGGTCATTTCATTTTGTTCCTTGGGCACCACAAGAATGTTAAAGGTTGTAAAGTACTCCATTTGATCCCAAGCATACATTTGTGTTCACTTAAAAACTTGGAGTTTCATTGGAATCTAATTCATAGCTGATTTAAAACTAGTTTAGAGTCTCTATCTTTAGTATGCTTGCTTTATGTTCTATTGCAAATTGGAGGCCTAGAATAAGAGCTTCGTATTCAGTGATGTTATTGGTGCAAGGGAATTGTTATAAAAAAGCAACATGAAATTGCTTACCTTGGGGGTTAATCAAGAGTGCAACAACTCCCGAACCTTGCTTCAATTTGGCACCATTGAATTGCAACAATCACATTTCATTGCCAACTCAGTCTTCTTCCTTTTGAGCCACACCTTCCTTGAAATTCAATGTATATACCCCAACTCCAGTTGCCATTACTTCAACATTTTCATTCTTCTAATGATATTCGGTAACCTTGGACTCCTTTCAATTCTGATTTGATTTGGTTTCCCTTCCAGGGCAACCACATGTGAGAGAAGTCAGCAGCAACCAAGCCATTCAAGCCCTTGACCAATCTTGACTCAGCAGCATTTCAAAGGATTCGGGCATGTCTACCATTTGAACATCAAGAGATTGCTACAAACGAGCATCAAAAGCTGATTGCATATGAGAGTTAGTCAATTCCCAAATCTCTTTTATTTCTGACTTGTCTAATTTATCCATTCATTTAGTAGGTTTCTTAGATATTAAGCCTAATTTATTGCAAATGGTAATGCATAACATTAGTTGAAGCTCCACAATCCACTAAACATTTATGTAAGTTTTGCTACACCCATAATCCTTGGTCATATATCTGGATATGGATGGCCCACTTGTGGCCAACATAATCTCTTATCATGTCATATAACATTCATTTATGCTTTCATATGCTTAGTAGGCTTGGTGCTCTACATAGCATAGTAGGGTGTATATATGATTTAGTAGCTAGTAGATGAACATCATATTGAGCACTTGAGTCTTATTGTATGGTTTGGAGGTTGCCCCTTTGAAGTGGCTAAGTCATTCTACTCGCATATTGCGATCGTTTCTCTATATCTTGGCATTCTTTGGTGTTCTAGTCTTGCTGATATTCAGATCTAAGTAATTTCATTACAATTTTTTTAGCAAACGCTCTCATGGTAAAGCAAAAATGGAGGCACTTCACCGTTACGGCATAAGCAAAGCACAATAGTCTGCACAATGGCATTGTAATGTCCCCAATTCCGGCGATGGTCTAGGAGGTTTTTCATCCGTCTTAGCCTTGGTCATGCCCAGGGGCTAGTGACGTTGATGGTTATGGGTATGGTTTGCCCCTTTATTTCATTTATAGGTTATGTTTCGACGTTGGACACGTGCTTTGAGGTGACTTAAGTGAAACAAGGTTGGGTGATGCTCCACTATGGTACTTTATGTTTTAATTTTGCGTTGGGACTTAAGTGCACTTTTGGCTTAGTGGTGATAAAGTAACTTAAGTTATTTTATTATTATGTGGTTTTTTCCCCAAGGAGGTTGATTAGGGTTTTTTTGGGCCCTTTGTTGCAATGAAGAATTATAAAAGGGAAGCGCTTGGGGAGAGGTGGGATTCATTTATATACTCACTTTTTTATGATATTGAAGCCATTGTTGGTTGCATACTTTTTGCTTGTGAGTAAGATCCCATAGGAACCCTAGCTTCGGTGGTGAGAGATCCACTCCTAGCTAGCAGAGCACTCTTCGGTGGTGAGAGATCCTCCCTAGTTTGCTAATTTGGAGCTTCATTCAAATCAAATTTTCAGATCAGAGTTATCAGAGAATTTCAAGGGTTTGCTCAGTGTTGGAGAGAGATTATTTGGTCCATACTTCAGCCATCTACAGATCAGATTATTTCCAGCGTTTGAGGCAAGCTTGGCAAATTCCTAGGAGGAGTTTCATTCAGTTTGGGCTTTATTTATTTTTAGATCTACTTAGGGTTTTGCAGCAGTGTTTTCTAGGGTTTCTGGTTGGAGTTTTTCAGTTTTCCAGGTTGGATTTGATTCATTATAATTTAAATATATTGCTGTTTGAGTTTTAGAATTTATAAAGATCATGTCACCTCGTTGTGAATTTTTGAATTTTTTAGGCAGTTTCAATAGTTAAAATAAATAAATAAAATCAGATTCCGAGAGATAAAAATTATCTCTCTTGTTTATTGTTATACATATTTTTCTAAATTATTTGAAGCTTCTGGGTAGTGTTAGAAATTATTATTATGGAAAATACAAATTTTTCTTTGTTTCTACATATTGCTGTCCTAAAAATCAGAAAAATTAGAATTTCAGTTCGTTGTTATTTTTATATATTTTGTGAATTTCAAGTGATATCCCACAAGGGATATTTCAGGCATTCTTATCTTCCCCTCCAACAGATCTCAACAATAAATCTCTTTCCTTGACAAGTTGGGCCAACTCATGGAAGGGAATATCAACTTTCGCCTTTATCTTGTCTTTAATTATATTATGGCCCTTTAGACTCCTTTTTTTTGCGATGGTTTTTGACATTGGTTTGGGAGCACTTACCTTTGCGAGAGGTGGCGGGTTGTTTTAAACTTGAGAATCATGGGGTGTTGCTTTATTATCAAGGAGTGTTGAGAAAGTTTTAGAAGCTTTACCTTTACTCCTTAATTAATATTTTCTTTTTTTCTACTTTGTTGGTCGGCATGATTTTTCCCATATTGTCTTTAGGTTTACTATCTTCTTCCTTGGGAAGTTGATGGTCTCTAAATCCATGGAAAATGTTGTATTCTTGGATGATCCCGTGCCGGCCTCGGATGAATTTGGAGGACCAACTTTATAGGTTTCTTTTTCTTTGACAAACACATGGAAAGCAAATTAGAGTTCCCGACAATCAACTTTACCATGCTTAGTTGTTTGGTGGTATCTACACCAATCATTAAGACTACATTTGTGAAGTTAATGGTGAGAGTGGGATTTGGGGTGGCCTATGATCACGGTTTTGATTATTATCGATTTTCCATGTCCTATTGTTTCTTTGAAAGAATAGTTCCAGCTAGTGGTTTCCAAATTTCCACTCCCTACTCTCCTTTGAAGACTAATGAAATCATTGCTTAGTTTTTGCCCTACTTCTGGATGTTTTTAAATTTTGAATTCATTATGGCAAGGGTTGTTTCGTCATTCGATTGCTTTATTAGGTATCAAAGGTGTGACACTTGGTCAATTGGATCTGCATTGGGCATGATCACTTCCAATGGATCTAGTTAGAGTTTAGGAGAATGATTTGAGGGTGACAATTATTCTTTGGTTACAATAGCCTTAGTGTAAGCATTGGTCACATTGCTTTCTCCAGGACCTTCATTCGAAGATAGAAGTCATAGGGTCTAAATCATCCAAGTACATTGCATTTGTAATCTCTGGGACAATTCTCTTGTGTTGGGATACCAATTATAGGCCCTATGGAATCTTGCATTGAAATTCCTAAGAACTTTGTTGTTTTCATTCTTAATGAGGCTAAATTGTTCAAATAAAATGGTGGGGATGGTGGCGTTGTGTAATGTCCTCTTTTTCATATTGATGCCAAACGAAATCTTCTTGCCATTTCCTTTCCGTGGCGAAGAAGAATAAGTGAACAAGGGAAGGAATTGCATTTTCATTTCAGTTTTCTTTATTAGATTTAATGTTTCTTTTTAGTGTTTCCCTTTATAAAGCAGGTTTGCTATTATTGGAGAGTCATAAAGGAAAATTAAAAGATTAAAAGAAGCCCAAGGAGGTCGGTCCACTTCTATTTGGCCTTTGGCGCCAAACAAGAGCTATAAAAGGAGATTTGTAACTTCATTTGCATCCTATCTTTGGCACATTTTATCTATACTTGGTTTTTGGGCAAAGTGTTCATTAACTATCCACTTGAGGACGAAACCCCTCTTGTGTGGCATTCCAAGGAAGATGAAAACCTTCCTTGTGGCTTGGTGGAGGACGGAAACCCTCCATTGTGGGTGATTTGAAGACATTTATTGAAGACTTCTTGCAGATGTGGATCTAGTGAAAAGTATGCATCGATTTGTAGAGAAAACAAAGAGAAATGTTTAACACGAATGATATTCAACAATCACTTCTCAAACTTCATAAGTCAAGCTCCCATATAAATAGGAAATATCTCCCCTATAATTTTAGGAGGCTACAACAACTTACTAACCTATGTGAGTTGTTTCTAACCCACTCAACAAATATATTTGTTATTGTTGTTTTATATAACAACTAATAACAATATACTAACTTACTAACTTAACATTCACCATAATAATAATTACCAATGTAATTATTATTTACACACATACACATGTGGAGCACTAACATATGAATTCCTAACATTCCCCCCTTAGTGCGAACATGGGGAAAACTTGCCTTGTACTGCAACGTGCCGCTTCGAAGCTTGCTCATGATTTGGATGGTTTTGTTTTCAAGATAACCAATAACCTCTGGGATGGTTTTTCAAGTGGCAAACCAACAACCACAACAAAGGATGGTTTTCAAGTGGCTTACCAACAACCACAACAAAGGATGGTTTTCAATGGATAACCAACAACCTCTAGGATGTTTTTTTAAGTGGCAAACCAACAACCACAACAAGGATGGTTTTCAAGTGGCTTATCAACAACCACAACAAAGGATGGTTTTCAATGGATAACCAACAACCATAATATCATGATGTTGCAGTAGTATCATCAGTCCTCATCACATTCTTCCATCAGGAGATAACATAGGAAATTCTCTTTGCTCACACTACAAATGGAAAAAGCTGAAATGGAACATTAAATTATGTTCGCCCCCTCAATATGAAATTTCCATTTATTCAAACCACACAGAACATTAGGAACACTTTCAACTGGAACTTTGAAAACACAACGGAAAGCATCCTGCAAAAATTGAAAGCAAATACTCACACCACAAAAATGCCACCATAACTGATATGCGGCCTCGCTGCGTTGGTGACCGACAAGGGGTCGCTGATTGACCTCCAACCTCCGTTTGCCTCCGTCCTTCGATTTCATGTTGCTAAATCAGCCCGAATCTCCTTTGAGGCTCATTATGCAAATATTGTTGATCTACATGATGCAGCTTTGAATCTGACAAAAAATAACCACTTCTGACAATTTGATAATAACTTGAGAACTAGAGCTCTGTTTTGCAAACTGTAAAATGCGTCGGAAAGCTGGTTTCAAGATCTTTACAATGGTGCAGAGAATCGCCGGCGATATCTAAGGAATCGTTGGCGATTTACCCAAAACGTTGGCGATTTTCTCCAATTGTTGGCGATTGCTCGAAATCGTTGGCAATTGACAAAATCGTTGACGATCACTGTCAAAAACACAATGACGCAAATTCTGAGGTGATTGTCAACAAAACGAGAATTGAATGCGTATAGGGAGATGATTAGAATGTTGATGAGTCTGATTTGGGTTGGTTCTTGATTGCAAAGCTCATTGTAGTCTTTTTCCTACTATGGTAGACCACATGTCCTCCTTTCTTCTCAAGGTTGGGCACTCAATTAGAAACACAAAAAAATGACAACAAGAAACCAAATGAATAAATCCTTTTTTGTGGACCTGCTCTCGATGCTAGATGAAAAATATGCAGAGAGAACAGAGAGAAATGTTTAACATGAATGATATTCAATAATCACTTCTCAAACTTCATATTACAAGCTCCCATATAAATAGGAAATATCTCCCCTATAATTTAGGAGGAGGCTACAACAACTTACTAACCTACGTGAGTTGTTTCTAACTCACTCAACAAATATATTTGTTATAGTTGTTTTGTATAACAAGTAATAATAATATACTAACTAAGTTAACATTCACAATAATAAGAATTACAAACGTATTATTATTTACACACATACACATGTGGAGCACTAGCATCTGAATTCCTAACATCTAGGGCATCAAGGAAAATATCTACAAAGGCTTTGCATGCATTTTGGAGCTCTCCCTAAAGGGAGTGACTAGGGTTTGGTGTTAGTTGGGTGCCTTCTAGGGCACATACTTCATATTTTATTTGATATTCTGATTCGGCATAATTTCTAAGGCCAGAATCTATCTTTCTTTGTGGTTATCAGGGTTTGGAAACCTCTCTTTTCATTATTTTCATGGGCTGTACTTCTGCTGTTCAGAATTAAATTTCCAGCTGAGTGTGTGATCTGATTTGATGATAAAAAGTGTCTTAAATTCTTCCTAAAATATCTATCTATATTTTGGTTGAGTTATTTTCCTCTATTTCCGGACTGCTGTTATAAAAATCAGACTGCTGATTTCCAGCTGTTAGAAAAATCAGTTTGCTGATCTAAAAATTTGAATTTAATCTATTGGGGTTTGTGTGGTTTCCTACCTTTTCAGTTTCAGTCCCAAAAAGGGACATTACATGTTGCTGAATAGGGATATGAAATCTCTTTCGAACTATTATGAGGCTGTGATGGATCTAGTTGTTAAACTCAAATACTATCCATAGAATAAATCTCTGAAAGCAGGGAAATAACCTAGAGGCCACATCTTCATGTTCCATGTTGAGCAACCTGCAGGGCTGCCTTGAAGACTATAATGTGCTCTTCACCAGTTCTCACCTCGTCATTCTTAAACTTAGGGAGATATGTTTTGGCATTTCTAGGCAAAGCATAAACCTCATCCGAGACCATTATGAAAGTTCTCATTAGCTAAGCCAGAGGGGCCTTTAGCTCCATATTCAAGCTTCTAAGTGACAAATTTGCTTGGGCTACGGTTGGGGCTTGGTTTTTGAGAGCTGAAATGAGACATCTTCCTTCTACTGAATGAGCTTGAGACCTACCTTTGTCACAATGAATCTTCCTTTGTTGCTCTAAAAGACTGACTTGGCTTTCTTCTGTATAGGATTTAGAACACGTAACTTTGCTAGATGACTCTGAATTTTTCAAAGAATGCCCCTAGCACCAATTATGTTTTTTCAGTGTTTTGACATGGATACTTTTAGGGGTTTAAAAACCATTATGTTCTAGTCTAACCTAAAAAACCTAAAGATATTGCGGATTGCCTGCACACAGAAAGGCTTGGAAATATTAACAGACATAAAATAATCTAATTTAACTATAGAAAATATAATCTAAACTGCTGATGTTGAAGGAAAAGTGAAAGGATGAATTTTGTTCCTTTCTGATTCTTATGTTGGGACAAGATGACTGCTGATGGATATTTCAATTCAAGGGAATATAATTTCTTTTCACAAACAAACTGCCTGTAATAAAAGCGAGTGAGACTGCAAGACTGGAAATGATTCATTAAACTCTGGTTACTGCATAACTCACATTCAAACATAAACTTAAGTGGAACAAATTATCACCTTTCATGGAAACAATATCTGTATTGAGTGCATAAACAAATATGAATCAACATAATGGGAAACATGACAAAGCATCAATATAGTCAAAACTCAAATTGATGCTACATAACATATCACACTGTTGTTGTGGATAACTGACTTTATTAAAAGTTCATTTCCCTTACTGTCTCCTTACAAGAATGTTTTACTACTAAAAAAGGTGGGACCTTTATTACAATGTTACATCATTCTTTTATAACTCATAGAGCCTTCAACATCTCCCTCTAAAGGAGATGAAGAGATTCACTTGCAAGAGACTGTTTAGCTTCCATAGAAAAGACAAAAGCACTCAGTTTGAATTTATTGACGCCTCAGGAAGAAGCTTGCATGGTCTTCATGTGCAGTTGAGATAGCAATGCCAGTTAAATATGTGGCCTCTGCACGACTGAATTGGAAAGCATTGTGATCCTCTGATGGGGCATGCTTGAAGCACCTTTGATGCACATATTTCTCCATATTAATAGACTTCAAGCCACCCTGAGTCCCCCTGGAGGAAACTGGTCGCATTATTGTCTGTCTATCCCAGACAAGCTAGTGGAACAAATGGAGGAGCAACGAGGACAAAATTCCACCCAATAGCCCTACTCTTATCACCCTTTGTGTAAACTTGGAGAAAATTAGGAGTGTGGGTGACTAGTGTCAGCCAACCTAGAACAATCCTGGTTCACAGTTGAGTCATGCCTCGAGTTGACCTGAGATTCT
This sequence comes from Taxus wallichiana var. yunnanensis, assembly GCA_018340775.1. NCBI lineage: Eukaryota > Viridiplantae > Streptophyta > Pinopsida > Cupressales > Taxaceae > Taxus > Taxus wallichiana. Next base: position 810,992,131 of record CM031235.1, read on the forward strand.
TAGACGGTCCTCTCATCCCAGAAATATACATGATAAAAACCGCGATCCTTTCTCTAGGCCAGGGATGAAGGAGAATACCTATTCTCTTGTCCTTGTGAAGCTTTCTTTCCATTTCTGGTGTGTTTGGCAATCTTTTGCATATACCCCAGTACATAAAAATTTTGAAACAGCTCTTACCTTATCAGCTTTTGGTAAAGTGCAGAGAAAAAGTAATATTCTGGAGTATGTTGAGTACGAGTATGCTTATTGTATTGAGTGTCCAAGTCACATCCCTAGATAAGTATGAGTTTGGCAAAACATGTTTTAGTAACCTAAATGCCCATCCAAGAACAACTTCCTTCTACATATATGCTATTCTGATACAGTGGATATTGGGAATCTGTATGAACAAATATTCTTTACAACCATATGTTAAATCCTTGTGATTATTTTACTCATGTATAACTAGCACCACTAACACTTACATCCAGAGTCAACTGTGACATTGTAGTATTCCTGTTGAACATCTCTAACAGTTCTTCTGGTATTATTTAAGGACCATTAACTACATTTTGTTGTGGATGTCTGAACTCAATATTGAACATGTACAGTGTATTGTTATATACCAGGAAGTTCTAGTTTTTGTCTTCGACTAACTCAACTTACCGATATACTCAAAGTCCACTTTTTTTATTTTATTTTTGATAGGTAAATTGCACTCACCCTGCCATCAAATAAACAGGGGGTATCTAACATCAAGAAAATAACATTTTTTTGGCTTAGAAGCCATGTCTGAGGGGTTTCTATTCCACAAAAACTTGGCTGGGACTTGCACCCAATTTTTCTTGGTGTCTTGCATTAACACAACCTTTTTAATATGGGGAGCATGCCTAGCAGGGTTTGAACTGTGGTCATTATCACGGCAATTGCACTGCTTTGCCACTAGATCATAGCCTGCCGGACTACTCACAGTCTAATTTTATTAATTATGGCCTTTAAGTGATAGCATTTTTAAAGATTGTAACTAAAATTATTTAAAATGAAGTAATATATCAACTTTGCTCACTACCAATCTGTCATTGAACCTATTTCAGGATAAGGCATAATGTTCTTACCGTGCATAAGTGGTGAGATAGTCTAGTAGCTTCCATATAAGTCTTTGTTCACAATATAGGAGCTTAAGTATGCCTGTTCAAAATAAGTCTCCCTGCTTTCTGGAGTATGGGCCTCTGCTATGTTGAGCATCTCGAGCTTTCTGTGATTTCGTCTATCATGTTCTTACTGAAATTCTATTCTGTTGGTTTTTAGTTTTTTATAAAGTCTCCTCATATTCCAGTTTTAGGTCATTCTATTTCTATTTGATTTTCAAATGTATTTTATCTGTATGGGAAAGGATTTACCAGATGAAAATGCTATCTTGTTCTTTGTTTTCTTTGGATGCCACTTATAATTTCTGTTTCTGTCTTTATTGCCATTGGTTTACAGTTTACTAGATATGACTGAAGTAATTGTTGGGATTCCTCTCATCACTTCAGCACGCAATTTTGCCTTCTGGCTTCATCTAACAGAGGCTACAGGTTTGTATTCTATCTAGTAATTTGAATATTGATATGCGTTAATCAATTTCATATTTCAAGATTTTTACTCCATGTGAATGATCTAGACTCTTGCAGATTTTGATGCGATTCCCATTGGTCTGTGTTCTATATCTACGCTAAAATGGATCATAACAAAAATACTTACGGGATTAGGAAAACCTCCTCCACGCAATAGCTACTCTGTTCCTCATAATCATAAATAGATATAACCATTGTGATGTTTCACATGCTTGAAATATTCAAAAAGTTAATGAGATTTTTTTCATCAATAAATGAAATGGAAGATAAATAATCTCTAGGTGAGTGATTGCACTTGTCCTTCAATCCAATTTTCTTCTATCAGTTACATAACGTCCCTGATAATTATTATACTTTATAGACATAATATGGAGCACTATCTTTTCAGATCATAATTATTTTATGCTAACAGAAAACGCTCAAGTCAACACAGAGGAGAAAATTTCTGTTTTTTACAATGCCGGAAAGTGAGCTTCTAGTGCCTTTTATTTGCAGGAAAGGAAGCTGAAGCCCTCCTGCAAGAATTTCAAAGGGCAGAAGTTAGTCAATTCGGCAGTGGAGTGACGAAAGGAACATTTTGCAAAGCTTGGAATTTGAGAATTCTAGAGATGGTGAAATCATTACCAAGTAATTCCTTTCTTTTCTAATCTACCTTTTCTCTCTCTGCATGCTTTTGTATATAGTTTGTTGTATGTAAATCTTACCAGTATGTATTATCAATTTATCATAGTGCTCATTTTATGTTCTAGTGAGGGTAATAAGATACATATTTGCTTTCCAATCATATAGTTGTGTATTGAAGTTTCCTCTTTATGTAGATTGATTTTGAATAGAAATATCAAGGGGCAGAGGATTTTCATACTCTTAGGAGAAAATATTAGTACCTTGGAAGACTCTAAGATGGCTAAGGTAGGGGACTATTAGAGTGAAGAGGAGGTCAAGAAAATAGTAGAACTGCTTAAGTAATATAAGGACTTGTTTCCAAAGATTTTCAGTGATGTGAAGGGTAGTATAAAGAGGCAGGAACGATGAAGATACAAACAAGAGGTTGCTAGTTTAGTCAAGGAGAGGCCATATAGATTGAATCCTAACGTTAAAGTCAAAGTAAATAAGGAACTACATATGATACTGGCAAGAGACCTGATATCGCTAGTTGAAGATCCAGATTGGATAAATCTATTACTGATATAAAAACAAGATGACAAGGAAATGAGAATGTGTGGATTTCAGGGAGCTCAATAAAGCCTGCATGCAGGACCCATTTCCCACATCCTTTTAGGAGGTATTAGAAACAATTGTAGGAAGAGGTATATATTTCATTATTAATGGGTTCTTTTGTTATCATCAGGTGAAAGTTGCCGAAGAAGACAGACTAAAGACCACATTTTCTTCTCTTTTTGTTCCATTGCTAGTGCATATTATTTGCAGGGAAGGATTGATGGTGGATCCCTTGAAGATTGCCATCATGTTGAACTTACAATCACTGAAAATCCAAAAATATGTTTGGAATATTCTAGGATATACAAGATACTACTGGATATTTGTCAGTAAGTATGCAAAAGTTACAAGCCTAATTGAAGAGTTGTTGAAAAAGAATATGTATTTTGAGCAGAACAAGGAGTGCCAAGAGGTGTTTGAATGGTGGAAGAGTAAGCTAGCTAGGTCATACATATTTATATTTCCAGATTGGAAGTTGCCTTTTCATTTGCATGTGGATGTTTCAGGTATAGCCATTGATATGGTATTAGTAAATCCAAGAGAAGAAAAAATGAACCATCCGATACTGCTTGGAAGTCGAAATCTGGTGAAGATATAAAAACCATAGTTACCTAAGACTCCGGGACTGCAAAAATTTCTAAATTTTGGGGACGGTGGGGGACGGCTAATTAAAAATATATAAATATTTAAAATATAAAAATATAGTGACTAAACTATATAAATAAGCTGAAATAAAACCATTTGAGATTTAAATAAGTTGAAACTTGAAATCATAAACATCAAATACATTCCTTAATATCATAATATGTAAGTTACATATGTCATATAGTGAATGCTTAACTTTTTCATGATAATTACACATTCCTAAATATCAAAATTCAAATACATATAGTTATACATAATTTAATAAAAGAAAAACCATTTGAATTTGAGACTTAAAATTAAATAAGCTGAAATAAATTATAAAACCATTCTGATTGATCAAGTGACAATAGCTGATATTCATATCATTAATCTCATATTCAAATACACCAACAATTGTTTATTGTCAATATTACAAAAAGAAGAGGACAAGTATCAGCCTAAAAATCAGAATCAACATCTGAAGCAACATCCATGAACTCGTCCTCGCTGGAACTATCATCCTCGTCCTCAAAGGAAAGCCCAATCAATCCCTGTTGCATAGTATTGTCCTCTTCAACCTGCATAACAATGAAGAGAACATCTTTTTGAAGACTCCAACCGCCCAGTTTTTAGAGCACACATAATTTAATTTAGACATTAATATATATTAAAGGTCAACAATGGTTTAGAAAATTGTTGAAAATATTACATGAATTCTGTATATAAGAGGGCGATTAAAATGAAAAACAAAAGAAAAACTAAAACAAAATCAACAGAAAACGGAAATTTTCTATTTGAGGGTCAGATTTTGAAATCAACAAAATGTAAGTTGCTATATAGTTCTGGACCATGTTGGTATACGGGCTCTTAAAGTTCATGAAATTTATTGTTCGTATCTATAATTATGTCTTTTAAAATAAAATCTAAATATTATTTATCAAAACTAAAAAAAAAACTTGTTTAATAAAATACCTTAAAAAGGTCCAAACTGTTGAAAACATGACTGAAAACTGACGGCCCATCCCTTATTTTTAATATTTCAGATCCTTTATAAATTGTAAACAATTCTAACATGGCCTAAATATTTACAGCCCTGCTATCAATATATACACAGAGAGGGCTTCGTGGAGTAATCAGAAATCTATGTCCAAAGCAGACAGTAATTAATTAGGTTAACAAAAGTCAGCCAGTATTTGAAGTAAAACATTGTGTTTGCTATTTAAGGGCAAGAGACAGTCTCTAGATTTGGTTAGCGTATTAAATTTAATGAATTAGAATCTCTTCATTTTCCAGTAATCATGAGATCACTGTCAAAAAATTACGGAGATCACTGTCAAAAAAATTATTAAGAGTCTTAAAAATGTGTTTTTTTAAACACAAGCATGCACAAGTCGTGGGGGATGTCGGGGATGGCTGGACCTCCCTAGGATGTACCTCAACCGTCTAGCTGTCCCCGCCATCCCCCAAACGCCCCACATGTCCCCGGGACGTTTCTTCTTCTCACCAAACATCCCAGGGACGTTTCCTCTCACCTCGTGCTTTGTCGGAAATGTGGGGGAAATGTTTCCCCCGTCTTGCCCTCCCCAAGACGTCCGGGACGTCCCAAACTTCTGGATTTTGAGGGGGACGCGTCCTCACATAACTATGACAACGGTGTATTCCTTACATTAGGTTAGACATATTTGTTGGCAGCACCATATTTCTTTTTCAAACATCTTTCAAATATTAACATTTATAGACCAATGATACAATGGAGGATTTGTGGATGCCTAATGTTGTTTCAAGAGTTGAGTTTTAAAATATGGTGAAGCTAGGTAAAGCTAATCAAGGACCTAATTCTTCGTCTAGGAGGCTAAACCAAAGGGAAAATAACAAATTGAAGATGATTTTCTTGGAACACATTTATTTAGGGTGGAGGCTATACCGAGGAAATAAAGGAAACGAACAAATTCTTATCCATGGAAGAATTCCCATAGCTCCATACAAAGGATTACAAAAGAAATTTTTGGCTCGAGCCTACCCTTTACATTAATGGAAAGGGATTTGTATAAGATGGGGAGAGATAATTATTGAGTAGTGTCGTGTCATGAGAGGAATGCCATATTAAGAAAAGTCCATGTAGTGGCGAGAGGGCATAAGGCAGTAGATGCCACAGCAAAGGAGGTGTTGTTGATAGGGATATGGTTGCCTACATTATTCAAAGATGGACGCAAATATCCGAGTTTGAGATGCATGCTCGAGAGTGGGGAATCTGAATCGAAGGGATGGGATGCCCTTAAGAAAGGTATCGACATCAGTGCCATTTGAGAAATGGGATCTTGATTTTACATGGCCAATTAAGTCAACAACATGTAGAACAAAAATGAGATTCATAATAACTATTCCAACTATTTAACATGTTGGGTTGAGGCTATTCCTATAATGGTTGTACCTCACGAGATATTGGCCATATTTCTATATGAAAACATCATCATAAGGTCCTGTTGTTCTCTCGAGCATAACAAGTAATTAAGGTAAGCATTTTGTTAATCAGACTTTCAAGGAGTTATTGAAGCACTTCTTAATAATCCACAAGAGTACACCATACCACCCTAATGCAAATAGTACCACACAAGCATTTATCAAGATATTGGATGTGATTCTCACCAAGAGATGTAATGTAGGAAGGACTAATTGGGATAATAGGATCCAAGTGGTACTATGGGCATAGTGCACAACAAATAGAAGGTTCAACACAATATTGCTCCTTCCCATTGGTGTATGGGCTAGAGGTAGTGGTATCCGTGTGTAATTCCTAGCTTGAAGATGGTGGTTAAAACCAAAATGTCTGATGATGAATCATTGAAAGAAAGGCTACATAATTGGAGAAATTATATAAGAAGAGGTTTATAACAGCTTACAACCAAACACAAATGAAGAGAAGACAAAAGTCATGGAATGATAGAAACCTCAGAACAAAAGAGTTGATTCCAGGGGTCCAAGTGAATAGTATATGATAGCAAATTTAAGAACTTTGGGAAGTTGAAGATAAGTTGGCTAGGACCTTATGTTGTTAGTCATATACAAACAAGTGGAGCTATTAAATTGAGGACGTTTTTTGGGAAATAAAATAAAAAATGAGTGCCCCTAGTTAAAAACCAGAAACGACAACTTGGAGATGCCATCAAGCCAAACTTCAGAAATGGCGGCTTGATGAAATTGGGAAGTGAAAATCCGCAAGGGCGACTTCTTAAAATTAAGTGAAGATACGGTCATCATGCCACGAAGGTATAAAGAGTAACATTCAAAGTAGTGAGGCCATGGATGCATCAATCATGACGAGGAATAAGGATGCAATTAAAAATTGCAAAATTGATGAGTGATTAGATGGATGGTTATCTGAAATCAAATTTCAGAAATTTTTAGTCAATTTTAAATAATGGGTGAAAAGGAAGTTCGAAATGAAATATAAAAGCGAGTAATGTATGTATTGAGGATGACGTAGGCCAAAAAGCAAAGAGGTGAAAAAATGAAAAAGAATGAAAAGTAAGGTTAAACGATAAAAAGAATTGGATGCGAGGTAGGAAACACGGACATGTGAAGGATCAGAACTTACAACTAGGGGCAGAATCCATAAACAATAAAAAACAAAAGAAAATTTAAAAGCTTAAATAAATAGGTGGTATTAGATGCAAATGGTAAAAGGTAAAAAACTAAAAGTTAATAATAAGAAGAGTGAGTGAGCAAGTTGTGCAAAGATCTAGGGTTCAAGAAAACTAGGTCACAATGAATTCAGCGAAAAAGGAGAGAATATGAGCTTGGGAGTTGAGGCAAAGATGGAAATCCAACATGTGCTTGATGAGCAAATCAAGAAGGTTAAATTCAAGAAATACACTCTCAAATCTTTACCTTCTAGATTGCGAAGGGCATTTTTAGGTGTCTCATATAATGTATGTCTTTCATGAGACTTGCAAAAGTATATCTAAACTAAAGTAGTGTGAACAGGGGAATTGATCCATTGGTGGAGAGGGATGGGTGCTCAACCTATCACATCATATTAGCACTAGCATCACGTCGCCTTATCCTATCCTATATATATATATATATATATATATATATATATATATATATAGACACACACACACACGAGAGGTCGTCCTCAAAATTTACTAACAAGAAGAGTGAGTGAGAAAGTTGTGTGAAGAGTTGGGGTTTGAGCAAACTAGGGAACAATGAATTTAGTTGAAAAGGAAAGAATTTGAGTTTGGGCACCGAGGAAAAGATGGAAATCCGACACATGCCTAATGAGCAAATCAAGAAGGTTAAATTCAAGAAGTAGAATCACAAATCTTACCTTCTCGGATTGTAAGGGCTTTTCAAAGGCCCCATATAAGGTATGTCACTCACGAGACTTGCAAAAGTATATATAGACTAAACTAGCAACGATAAATCATGTGCCGATGAAAGTGGACAAAGCTAAATTGATGAGGAAGGGGCTGGACATGGAACAATGGAAATTGAAATTGGAGATTGAATTAATACCAAGAATGAAGCTAGATTCTATTAAAATATGAAGACTAAATAAAGCCTTATTTATCGGTGTTATGTTAATATTAGTTAAAGTGTTAACCAATAAACGGTTGGAACCACTTCAACCACTTTGTAACCATCTTTCACATAATAAAATGATTGGGTGTGCATTCTCGGTTTCTTTTTTTTTTTTTTTTTTTGTACATTCTATTTTTCTTTATTCTTTCTCTCACCGCATATTCTAACTTTGGTATCGTGAGCGCGAGGCAAGCAAAGAAAGAGAGGGAAGAACTATATTTTGTGTGACATTAAGTAGGGCACGTTGAAGAAATTAGGACATTTTTGTGAAGATTTTCATTTGGATTTTCGAGTTCACATTTTTGTGAGGATTTTCGAAAAACAAAGGGCAAAAACGTGAATCACAAAGTCGTGAAGGCAAAATATATCCAAAAACATGAATTACAAAGTCGCAAGGGCAGAAAAAGGGCATCATGGGTTTCAGATGAAGCTCGAAAATGAATTATAGACTTCCGCATTTATCTCTGTCATTACCAACGATCTGAAGATAAAACAGTGGCCAATGGCAAAATGAAGATAGAAGAAAAATTGCAAGTTTTTCATTGGCGATTTAATTTCGAAACGATAAAGATAGTCGAGATGAGATTTATGGTCATAAGTTGGTCGTGATGGTTGAAAAGCTCAAAATGAAGCCATTAATTCCTCAATTGCAATAGGCCATCCACACATTTGAGCAAGAAAAGGGCATATTAAGTAGTCACGACTTTCGGGAGAAAAACAAAGTTTCGGTGAGAAAAACAAAGTCAAGGGTTGGATTTCGGCACAAAAAAATCCTGTCTATTGTTGACGAACTAGGGCTTTTTAGTTGGCCATGAATGGACTGTGGAATTGTGAAGAAAGTTTATATTATCAAGTTATTGAACGAAATATTTTTCAAGAGACAGATAAGATCGTAAAGAAAAAGATGAAGGGAAAATTCCAAGACAAACCAAATGAAGCTAGTGTTGAAAATCCATTGATGCTGACATTGATGAACTCACTGATAGAGAATGTGTATTTTAAAAGAATCGCAACACTTTGAAGACATGAAGGAATCTAGTGTAGGTAAAACTCAACATGGATGGTTGTCTAGTTCGAGAGTTTGTGAATCTTGGGAATTTACCCTTACGAGGGTCATGAGACAACTTGATGGAGCTTGTGGATGGCTCAATATGGATGGTTGTCCAACAATTCAAGAGATTCTGTAATTTGGGAGTTTGGGGAGGTGGAATTCGGGAACTTGGGAATTTAGCTCGGGAACTACACCTTTACGAGGATGAGGGATGGCTTGATGGAGTTCTACCTGGTCAAAGCATTGTTTTCAAAAGGGAAAGCTTTTGAAGAATGCGTAGTCTTGTTTGGCTATGTTATTTTAATCTTCTATCAGTATGTTCTATATAGTAAGCCTTAAGAGGGGGTATTAAAACATAAGACTTAATATAAGGCTTATTTATTAGCATTATGTTAATAGTAGGTAAAGTGTTAACTAATAAATGGTTGGAACCAGCTTCAACCACTTTGTAACCATCTTTCACATAATAAAATGACAGACACACAATGATAATGTGTGCATTTTGGTTTCTCTTCATCCGTTATTTGTACATTCTAATCTTTCTTTATTTTTCTCTCTTTGCATATTCTAACAGATTCATGGTCAAACCTTACCTACATGAACCTTCATGAGAAGGCGACAATAATGATTTTGACAGGGTCCATGAGGACATGTTATACCTAGACCAACTCGATCATATCATATTGGAGGTGCTATATCATGTTCCAAGCTTGATCAATGGAGATGTACAATGGAATACAAAGAGGGGTGTGGTGACAATGGAGATGATTTAGTTAATGGGTACCATTGGAAATCACAAGGCACTATCAATAAGCACAATCAAAGATGATAGGTTAAGCTATGTGCGAAAGAGGATAATACATAATGTATGTTATACAAATGGAAAAGATTCCACTTGCCAAAGGCCTCTGTGTGGCACATGACATCATGACATGGTGATAAAAGAAAATGAGTATAATCTATGCCAAACACTTTATGGAGAACCTCACAAAGATTATAGAAGGCAAACATGACTTCTGCTAAGGTAACCTCTTGCTAGTACTTGCAAGTTACTTTACTGGATTTATGTTGGAGCATGAAGGAAAACCCATTGGTAGATAGGTTACAAATTACTTCAATACTTTTGCCAATGGGAGACAAATAATCACATCATTTGTTATCATGGGATAAGAAAATTAAAGAGCTATTGGGAAACAAATGTAGAATGTCAGATTTGGTGGTAGAGAAGTATAAGCTTAATCACATGTTTTATGCTGGTACAAACAATTTGTTTATGTTTTTGTATGTCGCAAGGATAGAAAAGATACCGCCGCTCCCCTATGAAGTTACATATGAGCAATTTGATCACATAATAGCAAGGATTGAGAGGTTTCCGGTAGATTCAAATATAGCGAACTGCCAAGATGGATTAACGACTAGCCACCCCAACAATAGATGACAATATTCTTGGGTATAAGGAATGAAGGAGAAGATACAACGAGGATTCACATAGCTTTGAGGAACAATTTGAAGATGGAGGGCTTAGGATTATTGAAGCAGCTAGCAACAAGCTTACCATAATAAGAGATAAGGGCAAGAAAATGATGGATCAGCTGTCTCTCAGCAGATCCATGAGATTTCAAACTCTCAAGTCTAGGGGAGGATACCATGAGGATAGAAGAGAAAAGAGAAGTTGAATTCAAGGCGAGGGATTCACAAATAAGGGCACCCCTCACCGTGTGAGTAACTGCAAACAAGAGTGATGCCTCAATACACGAGACAAGCAGCAAGAAGACCTCAGGCTATAGGCTCCTCTAAAGTGTAACGAAAGATAACACTATAAGGGAAAGCGAGTATATCTACAAGTTCATTGATGGAAGGTGTAGGGGACCCTAGTCCACTAGAGTAGAAGGAGACAAAGAGGACCATCCAAAGAACCACTAGTACAATAGAAGAAACAAAAGATAAGGAAAAATGTGGACATGGAAAAAATGCATAAAAGAGCTGAAAAGTCTCCTCACCAACATGGAGCAAATTTCTAGACTATTGTGATAGTGAACTCGAAGAGGAGAAGAGACAACCCTTAAAGAACAAGAGGCTAGCATTAATGAAGCAAAATAATCTAAAAAAGGGGTTCAAGGAGGAGATTGAGGAACCATCAATGCTACTTGAGATGATGAAGGATTCTGGAGGAGTGAAAATGTTGCTTAAAGGTGTAAGGATGCAAAAGAAGAAAGGAAAAAAGGAATAGAAGAGGATATCATGATCTACATTGACGATAGTAGACTAGATATGGAGATATAATAGAGGCATTGCCACTAGAGCCCCAAGATGCAATAATAGATTTGACGGATACATGGGATAGAAGACAAGTAAAAGACAGAGAAAGGAAAATACTGCAAGAGGTGGTTGATAAGATGGAAAGGGAAAGCAATCTAGACCATTTCCAAGCCCAACAACTGAATATATTAAAAACGAATTGTGGATAGAGTAACGCAAGCTATAGAGAAAGGCATAGTTGAAAGAAATCAAACGTTAAGAAGAGGAAGTAAAAGGAAATATTAACATCAGAAAATCAAATTAAGGAAACAAATAAGAAGAGGCTTTAAACTATAGTCATAGAAAAGAAAGAAGAGATGGAGAAGAAAAGAAAGCAAAGCAAGAGACGAGGCCGAAACTAAGAGGAAAGCTACAATAGAAAAAAAAAGAATCAAGCTAAAGTCATCCGCATAACCAAAGAACAAGCTACAAGAAAATTGAAATAGTTGAAAGAGAAGAAAGAACAAGAGGCACGAGGAAAGAACGAGCGAGAAGAATTGGAGAGAAAAAAAAGAGAAGCACGATGCCATTGAGGTAGAAAGACAAAAAAAGATTGAAAGAGCAGAGAAGAGGCTAGAAGGAAAGAGGAGGAAAGACAAGAAAATAGGAAAAAGGTTGAGGTAGAACTATGTGTTAAGCAGGTGCATAATTTAGTGATGTAGCATGCATCGCAAAGAGGACAAGTAGGGCCAAGGAGTATGTCTCTAGGGTGGATGTTACAAATCCAGCTGTAGAGGCGGAAGAGAGTAAGGGGGAGTCCAAGGATGTTGAAGAGAAAAGGAACCTGAACGGACTCATAAGGATGATAATTTGAAAAAGGTCAAGGGAAAAGTGGACAAAGGGGATAATGGAGGGGATAAGTTGCAAGGGTGGCAGAGAGCATTACAAGTTTATCAACGATGGAAAGAGTTTTTAAGCTCATAGTAGGAACCAATAAGAAAAGTGAAGGCTCTAATGGAAAAGTACAATAGCTTCTCCACCAAAATAAAAATGTCACCTTCGGTAGTCTAGTAGAGACCAAGAGGTCAATTTTGAGAATTGAGAAGTTCTCTACAGTTGAAAAAGAAAGAGCTAGGTAATGTACTTTACAAGCCAACACAAATGGATTGAATGGGGAGATGTGTCTCAATGGAGGAGGGTATCACAAGAGCAATCAATAACATAGCAAATGCTAGGCCCAATACAAAGCATATACATCCATACCAGTTGAGACTTAGCTGGAGTATACAATGTAAAATTTGTTTGTTAGAGTAGACCCCCTGGAAGATAAAAGAAGCAATTCAAGGAGTGGGTATAAAAATATATTTAAAAGACCACAAATCCCTTGAAGGAACAAATAAAGGAAGAGAAGTAGACATTGAGCGACAAAATTGATAAGATAATTCAAGCAAGAGAAGATGGAATGGTATTTTGCATATTCTCTTAGGTGGGAAAATGCCTTAAAGGAAATCAGTAAATCACAGATGAACTAGATGCAATAGAACTTCAATGAACACCAACAACTGTGTACTAATATCAGTAAGGATGAAATGGGTGAAGAGAGAAGGAAGTTTATAACACTAGGATACAAGTATAAGTAGAAGCATGTGGATTGAGCAAAGACAATTACTAGGATGGATGTGATGGGCAACTCCTTATTGTGGCAAGTGGATATATTCAAAGAGATAATCAAAGAGGAGGGGTAGTTGCAGAGCTTAGATACATAGCAGCAAAGGCAACAACCCTCTACTATAGTGGAGATAGCTACCGAGTTAGTAGACCTTAGGAACTATGTGAAGAATTGTTATGTCCCTTGTTTAGAATTAAATTAATTGGAGGATCCCTAGCCTATTCCTTATTTCCCGTAGGCTAAGGGATAGAGTTAGGGAAATAATTTAATAATAATATTTTATGTGGTCCTAGGTCACTTTTGTTTTTTAACATAAAAAGGACACTTATGTATTATTATTATTAAATAGGGCCAAAAAGTAATTATTATTAAAGAGGGCCAAAAGTAATTATTATTAAGTGGATGAAAAGTAATATTTTATTAAAAGTATTTTTAAATACTTTTAGGGTAAAATTGGAAAAGGAAGTTATAAAAGGAGTTGAGCTCAAAAAAATCATTGTTCATTTTCATCGTTGACAATCAAAACCTAATCTAGAGTTTGAGCCATTGTGTTCAATCTTTTCATCTGAGGACGAAAAACCCTCTGACATACAGGTTTGGAGGACGAAAATCCTCTAACCCATTGAGGTGATTCCATTCAGGAATCATATTTCTGCCAAAAATTGAGATTTTATTCCGTTTTTAGTTTTGCTGTACCATTATTACAGTGATCCGTACCTCTGACAGAGTAGGACAAAATTCCAGTTTCAGTGTGATTGAAGATTGCTATACATTTCCAGCATTCGTGAGGGTTTGATATATCCCTTTCATCTACAGTGTGTGCGCCGTGGTCTTCCCTTCCAGCTAGATTGCTGTGCTGGGGTTTCATTTATAGTTGGGGTTTATGTGACCATATGAGTCTAATTTGTGCAAATTGAAGTGGCTGTTGTGGCCTTTACTTCCAGCTGCAACCTTACGTCAAGCTTCATTCAAATCGTGATCCCTATGTTTGCTGTTTGTTGATCATTGCTGAATGTAATTATTTTACAGCGGTTTATCCAAGTAAGAGTTTTGTCTTTTGGCCTTGTGATGTAAAATAAATGTAAGGATTATATTACAACATTCTATTATTGTTTAGATTGCTTCATTATAAGAATTTTGTATGCTTTCATCTCAATACAATAAGGGTTTAAGTGAAGTTTCAATGAGGATTTCAATACTAATATTGCATGTGGGATGTTTTAGTATTTGTTTGATATCCAGTATTGAAAAGCAATCACAGAAATCTTTGGAGTCGATAAATAAGCAGAAAGGGACATCACAGTGGTATCAAAGCAATGATCTTGCCAACTTGCAAGGTAAGAGATAGAGCAGCAATTTAGTTAGCCTGTGAATTATGGTGGAAACTCAGAGAGATCGTCTTATGGATTTGGTGAAACAAAGGCAAGATAGAATGGACAAGTATTTGGAAGAGTATCATAATTGCATGCGATATCTAGTGGCATCAATAAAAATACAATTAGACAGAAAAGAGTTGGAGAAGCAAGAGTCAGAAGAAGAAGAATGGCAGCAACAACTCAGAATTGATTATGAGGCCTACTGTGAAGAATATTATAATCTAAGCCTGAAATTTCAAGCTGACATGACCCTCTGAGATTTTTGTGACTTAAAAAGGAGGCATGAGCCAAGAAGAAGAGGAAGAAGGATCACTCAAAATCGTCTGAGCAAGCTTCCCACATATGATGAAAAGTCTGACTTTACCTTTGAAGAATTCTTGAAGATGCTCGAAGAAGTTAGAAGTAGAAAATTAAAGGAAGAAGAGCAGCCGGAACTAAAGCCTCAAAAGATTGCTGAGGAGATCAAGGAACAAGAACTGAAGAATGCATTCCTGCAGGAAGAAGAAAAGCCAGGACCAAAGGTAAAAGAAAGTGAACAGATCAATGAGCCACTACCATATAAGACTGAATTTCAGAATAATCATGTTGATAGGCATGCAATTAAAGAAAATGTTTTAGTCGATTCTAATGCTGGAATAAATCTCTCAAAAGCTCATACTTCAACCAAAGAGGGTAAGCTCTCTTATAATTTCAGCTCAAGATATGGGAATGATGGCACATATCTATTTCAGTTTTGTCATCATTTTAAGAAGGGTAAAGGAGTGAAGATAGATCCTTTGGCCCAAAATTGTTTGTGCATAATGGTGTGACATCCAGGTGATATTTTGAGATCTATAAAGGGAAAAGTTTCTAATTTCAATATCATTATTGCTGATAATTTCATTATCCCATACAAATGGATAAGAAAAAAATATGAATTGACCTTAGATGAGCAATAATAATAGGATTCAGTGGGTGGAGCACATGGGTCAATTGTAGGGAACTAAGGCATGTCACCTCACATCCAAAAGTGCTCTCAAGGAAAGCAGGAATGGGATAATTCATAATCCAGGAAAACAAATTCATATCATTTTAGTTAGCTTCAGATCTGATATCCAAACTATGATTGCATTGGGAAATGCGTATGACATGGTGATTGGTGATAAGTTGGCAAATGGCTGTCTTCTATACAAGGTCCATGGTATGCTAGATGGGGCAGCAATAGTTTTCTCTTCTTATATTGGTGTTGATTCAGTTGCTAGTTTACCATTCAACACTGACATGATATCCTGCTTATGTAATGAGCTATATTTGTGTGGAAATAATATCACATTAAGGAAAATACTGCTTAATGGCCTCAAGGGGGAAGAAGGTAATGGTAACTTGTTGTGTTTGACTCCTCATGATCCGCCATTTGTGGTCAAAGGTCAAGAAGATAATTCACTAAATAGATTACCATATAATATTGCACATACCTGTGGCCATCATGGGAAACATTTTGATATGAGCAGGCACATAGATCTTTTTGCCCAAAGCTGCGTACACATCCTAATATGGGATCCAGGAGATTTCTAGACAGAAGCAGGGTAAAAATTGTGATAAGTTCAAAATCATTATTGCTGAATATGTTATGAATGCTAACCGGGTTGTGGAAGTTAAATGGTTGCAGTTCATGAACCGATCATCACCGGATCCTCAATCCATGGAGCTGAACCTTACATTTGAAGGATGGTTTGTGATGCCTAGAAAAATAAAGGTGGTTATAGTTAAGAAAATTTCTCACGAGGCACGAAGTGTCCAAGAAACCAGATACTTGGTATTGAGAGGCGTTCATACCCTCTCACTTTGTGAGCAAGGTAAACATCATGTTGATATTCAGATTTTTCAGAATAAGTGTATTGTGGTGTTTAGACATTTGCTCCCAGGATCGCAAAAGGACATAGAAAATCAGCACATCATACGTTTGGAATCAAGTTCCAAGCATGTTCACCTTCCCAAGATACAAAGAGGAGAATTTCCAGAAGATGATAATTACATTGATGGGAACTTCATAGCTTCTTGTGAGGTCTTTCATTACAGCACTACACACACTTGGGAGAAGACTCAATATGCAGATCTGAATATATATGTTGGAAAGGGTTGGATGGATGGTACCATTTCTCATTAGACTTCCTTGCAACAAACAAAGCCGACTTAATTATGACAAGCACCTGCTAAAAAATTGCAGAAACTGCAAATGCTATTGAGCAATGGGAAAGCTATACATTTTATAGAGGATACAATAGGCTTCCCATCGGTGATGAGACTAGTAGCAAAAATGTTTCTACAACTGATTGGTTTCAACAAAAGTTAGAGGAAGTAGAAACAAAGATTCTTTGCACAAGTTTACAACACCAAGAAGGTAGAAAGGTTTCAACAAGAGGACGACATGAAAGGGTGGATTTTTCCAACATAATCCAAGATGCAATCAAGGAGATAAGTCCTGAACTTGGGGAACAAAGAGAAGAACAAGTTTCACAACACAAAGAAATGGAGAGACTGAAAGACATGCTCAAGAAACTCTCAGAACAGTATGCAGTTTGCAAGGGGCAACTTGTGCAACAAATAGAAACACTCCAAGCCAAATTTCAGCTAGAGGTTTGCAGCGAGGGCCAAGCAATGGTACAAACATATCTTCTACATTTTCCACTGAAATTTCAGGATAAGTTGGTAGAGAATGATAAAGCTTTCAAAATAGAGAGAGACATTGCTACACTAGAGAATCATACGGAAGTCCAAGATGTTTTGATAGCAGTCCAACAACCATGGCAATATGTCTACTTGTTGACAATGACAAATATGCATGATAGTAATTGCAACAACGTCTTACTTAATGAAGAGTGTAGCCATGCTTTCCCAACTACTCATTTGAAGGTCTCAGGTAAAATGTTTCCAATTACAGTAGAAACAAAGGAGTATTTGCAACTTGTTCCTTCTATATTACTCCATTTAGTATCACAACCTCCAGTTTCCAGTTTTATCAGAGTGGTACAACAAAAGCATGGTGGCGAGCTCATCTTTCACATAAGGCAGCCACTGGGTAAGTCTGAGATTACAGGACCAAGACAAACAACTAAGTTAGACCAATCTGAGGAGCCTACAAAGACTTTGCAGGAGGATGCCAATCAGCAAATAGAGCCACTCGAGGATGTTGCATCACAGGAAGAAATTGAAGTCCTCCAGTCAAAGAGGGGCGGAGGGACTAACAAACTCCCAAGGATAATTTGGGATCCTGGCATTGAAGAGATGTGCAACCAAGTTGGAGTGTTGAATCTGCAATTGCTTGAGGGCAAGGAATTTTGGGAGGGGCGGACTTTTATGTCCCCTTTTCAGAATTAAATTAAATTCGGCCTATTCCATATTTCCTCTAGGCTAAGGGATAAAGTTAGGGAAATAATTTAATAATAATATTTGAAGTGGTCCTAAGTCATTTTTATTTTATAACATAATTATTAAATATGGCCAAAAACAATTATTATTAAGTGGATGAAAAGTAACATTGAAAAAGGAAGTTATAAAAGTATTTTAAAATACTTTTAGGGTAAAATTGGAAAAGGGAAGTTATAAAAGGAGTTGGGCTCAAAAGAATCATTATTCATTATTCATCTTTGACAATCAAACCCTAATCTAGAGCTTGAGCCATTGTGTTCAATCTTTTCATCTGAGGACGAAAATCCTTTGATATACAGGTTTGGAGGATGAAAACCTCTAACCCATTGAGGTGACTCCATTCAGGAATCATATTTGTGCCGAAAATTCAGATTTTATTCCGTTTTTTAGTGATCCATACAATTGCTGTAGTGATCCGTATCGCTGCTACAATGATCCATACAGATGCTACAATGATTTGTACCGCTGATAAATCAAGATTAAATTCCAGTTTCAGTGTGATTGAAGATTGCTATAAATTTCCAGAATTCGTGAGGGTTTGATATATCCCTTTCATCTAGAACTGTGTTGTGTGGTCTTCCCTTCCAGCTGGATTCTTGCGCTGGGGTTTCATGTACAACTGGAGTTATTGTGTTGGGGTTTATGTGACCAGCTGAGTCTAATTTGTGCAAATCAAAGTGGCTGTTGTGGCCTTTACTTCCAGCTGTAACCTTACTTCAAGCTTCATTCAAATTGTGATCCCTATGTTTGCTGTTTGTTGCTCATTGCTGCATGTAATTATTTTACAGTGGTTTATCCAAGTAAGAGTTTTGTCTTTTGGCCTGGTGATGCAAAATAAATGTAAGGATTTTATTACAACATTCTATTATTGTTTAGATTGCTTCATTATCAAAATTTGTACTCTTTCATCTCAATACAATAAGGGTTTCAGTGAAGTTTCAATTAGGTTTTCAATATCAATATTGCATGTGGGATGTTTTAGTATTTGTTTGATATCCAGTATTGAAAAGGAATCACAGAAAACTTTAGAGTTGATAAATATCCAGAAAGGGACATCACAAGAATGTGACAAAATTTTGAAGTTATGGGATAAGTTCCATCATGGTATGATGATAAGGTATAAAGAGATACCCCTATGATAAGGTACAAAGTCTGTATAAGGAGGAGCCCCCAATTTTGAGGACATGGATAGAATTTTGATGGAGAAGATAGTGCAGAGGATGGACTTCTTGCATATGGGCAATAAGATCTATGGGAATCAACCAGGTAGCCCTCTTGTGGTTCCACCTTCACCAACACCTTTTCCAATTTTTGGCAGAGTACTACAATATGGAGATCAGATGAGAGAACATTGGAGTGTTAGGATTTGCACATTTCCTATTTTGAGTAATGGAAGACTAAGTCTCCATCGAGGTTGCAAGAATCTTGATTTTTCTGTCTCAAGGTCAAGGCAATTGGTTAAGGGGTAAATGTTGGCAGGAATTTTCATTCAATTCAGGTGAGCTGACATGCATACTGTGGAGCTCTTGGCAATGCAGCAGCATCATATTTTATTGCAGATGGACAGTTATTTCTGATTCTGACCTAGGACATGTGTGGTGACATTGTACAAGAGGTCGTGGCATTTCAGGCTGACTTGGATGATGAGAGGGCATGATTGATGCTCATTTCCTTTCGTATTGTTATGATTTGAGGCATTGTATATGCCATTGTATTGTATTGAGTTAGATATCAGGATATAAGATATGTGAAAGAGTATATGAGAGATATGATGCAAGCATTGCACTGGTAGAATGTAATACACTCTGAAGTTGAAAAGAGATGCGTTGAGTAGGAAACGTGGTTCTCATGTGTGTGATGTCAGTAGTCCAGTACCCTCTTCAAAACTTTAATAGAATAAACAGTTAATAGTTAACAGTTAATCATGGTTAGTGTATTCAGTCACCACTGACTTATGTCAACACTCACCAAGTTAAAAGTGATACCATATAAGCTAGATTTACATGGATGCCTTTGGCCAAGGCTAGATGAGCTAAGCTGATCTCCACTCGAGCCTTTAGCTTCAGTTCATAGAATAATGCACTAGCAAATAACTAAGCCATCCTTGTTGGTTTTGTGATAAAAACAACAAAAGAGATATTGCAAGCAAGGTATACTATTGTCATTATGGTAAGGTGCAATTTAGACCAAGAGAAAATGAAATACTGAATTGCATTTTAAATTAAATATAAAATTCCAATTCACAATCAATGCTTGCATGTTTGATGTCTATCTTGACCATTGTCGATATTACATCATCATCAGTAAGACTATTATTGACACAGTAATAAATATTTTTGACATTTCAGCATTGCAATATCTGGGTCAGAGTGTTTCTTATAATTTGATTTCTTGCACAAAAATTTATTACTGTAAAGTATTCAGAGATTTTATTTGAGTACAGAGTTTCTGCATGGTTCCTGTTGTATGATTGTATTTCATTATCCTAATGGAATCAAAACAGTGACAGTTTAGTGTGATCTGATGAATATTAAAATTTGCATGTTATTTCATCTAATGAGCAAGCATTTTTAATGTCTACAGTCTCCATTACAGTCTGATAGCTTGTCAAAATCTGTCTGTAATTTTTCACATCAAACTGCGTGCCTTGGGTGTTTTGATGCCAAGAACTTATTACAAGGTAGTTGTGAAATTTGGTCGAGCTTTTCATATGTAAAACACAGAATACACAGGTTGCACACACAATAAAAATTCTTTCATTATTTATCTCAGACAATGCTTACATATAAATAGGCCTTGTGATCTCCTACATACAAGGAGATTGGCAGTAAAAACTTCAACAAGAGTCCCCAAAACATTCTTTCATTATTCATCTCAGACAATGCTTACATATAAGTAGGCCTTGTGATCTCCTACATAAAAGGAGATTGGCAGTAAAACCTTCAACAAGAGTCCCCAAAAATCTCTCACAAGCTACTATATGCGACTGGTTAAAACCAATTTCATTTTCTCACGATAATAGCTCATACAAACACAACTATTTATTTAATGTTAGTGAGTTAAAACAACTCATGTAACCACTCTCCTATAATATGTAATTATATTATCCTAGATAATATAATAACTCACACATTAATAATAATCACCCAAATATAATGTGAGCACTAACAATATGTATTCCTGACAGTAGTGTTTCCTTCTGTAGTCAGATAAAAGTTCGAAGTTTTAGATATAATTGTCCGTTTTATTAAATACACCAAAAATGACACTTATCAATCATGTTTGCACGAAAAACTTGCCATGTTGTAGCAGGTAGTGCTAGCATATATTTAATACCATTCCATTGAGTCAGAGATTCAGAAAGCATACTTGCCATACATTTTAGTGCTCGAGTTGTTTTTGCCCCCACAAAAGATTCCTTCTTTTTAATGATTAGTTCAGGGTTTGAAAGATTCTATAGAACTGGTCTGGCGTAATGAATTCTATTAGTTTCACTTGTTTCTCTTTTCATTAGAGACCTTTGATTAAGTTGTGTGCTTTTCTTTCCCATCTAGATATTATTTTTTCCAAGTATTTTGTCATGAATGCAATAAAGTAGTGTTCTAAATGTGAAACGGTTGAATGGTGGTATATTTAGAGGTGTCTGGGATGCATTTAATGCCGATCACAACTCAAGGGTGGCGGGAACTGGAAGTCTTGATTACAGAGGAAAAGTTGTGAACTCACCACAGAGGATGTAAATCAGTATAATTTCTTCTATCTGATAATTGATTAGGGATGGCACAGCGGTTGCATGCCTAAAACAGTAAGCTGCAAGAATGGTGAGGTTCCAGCATGTTAGTCTCCTTATGTTTGCACCTGATTTTCCTGATATAATTTAAATCTGCAGCCCCTATTTAATATTTGCTTAAAGACATGTTCTTACATATTAAATAGCTTAAAATCAAGATCTCATAAAAAAAAGCCCTCTGGGCTGACAAAGTGCTTGATATCTTAAACTTAAAATGGCCACAGCAAATGCATAAACACTGTTGGCAGTCAATCCCAGAAGATGTTCAGGCAAGCATTAACATTGCTTTAGTTCTATACTGTAATATTAATATGTAATTCAAATAAAATCTTTTGAAGAAATGCAAAATCAAAATTTTAACTGAAATAACTAAGAATGTAGGCTATCATATAACAGCATGTTTTCTATAATGGGCATTACAATCGATCATAATTTAAACTGAAATATTATGAATGCAGGTTATCATATATCATTCCTATAATGGGCATTAAAATCAATAGAATCATGAGATTGAGCTGCCATGAGAAACTAGGTAAATAAACAAAATACGATGGCATTTATCTATTAAAGTAAAAATTATCGAGGACACAAATTACTAATAGATGATTTAGCTTCCTTTCAATCAACTTTTGAGATATACAGAGGAACTAGTGGACCAAAATATAATGCTAACACAGGAAAAAGAAAATCGATTCACCAAGGTAATGAGGTCCTAGCTGACATCATAAAGGCATCTTTGAAAAATTACCTTGCATTCAATTTGCATATTGGTGTATAGCAAAAAGAGGAAGCTAAATACAGTACCATTCAAACAGAGGCTTGAATGTCTGGAAATGCCCATTTTGTTTATGCTAAAAGGAGGAACCTTTTACAGTTTGACCTCTAGAAAGATATATAGACAGATTGCCAAGACAAGTTCTTAGTTGACAGTGATCAAAGCACTTTAAGGTATGTCCTTCGCCTTATTTGGTCTAAATGTCTTAAACAGTGTGGACAAAGCATAAATATGTTGGTCAAGTCTAATGAAGTTATTGAAAGTGGATTAATTGATAACATTGACTTTCGATGATGTCAAGCGTGTTTTCTTGGTATAGTGCTACATAGCTGGTGCTGTTTTATAAGACAGTCTCAAATGACCCTCTGTCTCTATGTGTATACATATGTGCAGATACCCTTCCACTTAATACATCCTCTCCTTAAGTTTTGTGTATGCAATGGTTAACATTGATAATTGTTGAGTCATTGACGGTATATAAGTTGCTCATTCTGTCACAACCTCAATCCAAAAGCAACCATGAGGTGAAACTCTTTTGGTTTTTTTCCTCACCAAGCAACCTTACCTTCTTGGATACTAACGTTTCACATACTTTTGTGGATCTCTTTGGATTTTGGTGGTTGTTTGTATAACTATATGACACATTCTTAATTACAGCCTATTGACTTGCCACATAAAATATCTTGTGTGGAATATGTCCACTTTCTATACACAAACACACAATATCAATATTTATGGCTATGTGGGAAATTATGTGTTTTCTTGTATGTACATGTTTTCTTGCTTCAATGCATCCTTTGTGAACACATTATATATCTAATCAAGAAGTAGAGGTGGCACAAATGCCTTGATTAAACAATTAACACATTTGTTGACCCATACTACGAATGAAAGAAAATATAAAAATTACCGTTAAAGCAATCAAAGCGATATTGACCATATCTATACAAATCCCACTATTTTAATATGTAGGTGCTTGCATGTAGGTACTACATGAATTTTCTTTTATGTCAAGTCACGTTGTCTTGAACCATGATGAAATAAATGACTGGTGGTAACCTTTTTGACAAATGTGTTCATCATTATAATAAATAACACAAGATATATCCATGAAATAAGCATGTGAATGTGAATATGCCTAAATATATCTAAGAAAAGAGCTTATCTTCTGATAGTCTCTGTCTAGGACCATGATGGCTTGTGGGTGCTAAATGATCATTGATACCATTGGTTGATTGTTCAATACTATTGATTGTAATCGAAACTCGATAACTTAGTATAATGATATTTACTTTGCTAAATCATGGATTATATCTATAACTTAGTATTGATATTGAAATTGATCACTCTTTGGTTGACTTCAATTAAAATTGATTGTAATTGAAACTTTACAACTTAGTGTTATGACATTTAAGTTGGCAAGTCATGAAGTTTAATTACAACTTAGTAATATGATATTGAAGTTGATAACTTAACGATTTTATTGTGAAAGTTATTGGCGATTGGTTGTGAATTGTCTCTTGTTCAATTGTGAGTCACTCTCATTTTGTATATGCACGTGAAAAGAGAACTTTTGAATACATGACAACTTTTTATCTTGTTGAAGATAATTCTCAAATTCTTTTGGAAGCTAGAAATTTGTGTATGGGACACTCATTTTGGAAGACTAGAAGAGAATTTCTTCCCATTTGCCATATGTTTCAATTTGAATTTATGGGATTTCGATAACATAGCAAATCTTGAGAGTAAATTAAACTTATTCTATGAACATAGGCCCAATATACATTAATCTTATGGTAATACATTGTAAAAATCAGAATGTAATAATTTGTAAGTATAATATTTTAGGATTATCGAGACAGTTCAATCTTAACCAAAGGATAATATAAGATATTCATATTTATGTATCGGTGTATGTGTGTCTCCTTGTTTTAATGCATCTTTTATAAAATTTTGTTGTACACATAATAAAATCGCTTGATCAAACTCATTAAATTCACATGAAATAAACATGTGTATGAAAGTGCTTGCATAGGGATAAATACATGTAAAAATAGAACTTACATACAAATGAAAATTTGTTAATAAATGACAATTATATTACCTTTTGTTGGAGTATGAGTGAGTTCATACTAACAAATAACACAATATTTTACAACAAAATAAGTACATCCATTTTTGTGCGCAACTACAACTTGAAAAAAGAACTTGTGGTATTAAATTAATATTTTTACCCTTGGTAAAAAATTGATTATGATTGATTGTAATTGAAAACCTTAGTATTTAGTATAAATATATTTAAGTTGATAAGAACTATATCTAGACTTTAGTAAAAAATTGATTATAATTGAAAACCTTAGTATTTAGTATAAATATATTAAGTTGATAAGAAATATATCTAGACTTTAGTGTAAAGATACTAAATTTGATAAGCTAAGGATTATCTTATGACATATTTGCAATTAGTTGTGCAATCACGTCTCCCTCTTTCCTTCTTTCCCTCTCGTTTGTACCTTCATGTATTAATAGGGTAGAAACTTTGAATATAAACTATTTTTCCAATTTTTTGGTGAAT
Source organism: Taxus wallichiana var. yunnanensis (assembly GCA_018340775.1). Classification (NCBI taxonomy): domain Eukaryota; kingdom Viridiplantae; phylum Streptophyta; class Pinopsida; order Cupressales; family Taxaceae; genus Taxus; species Taxus wallichiana. The sequence continues at coordinate 811,017,037 of CM031235.1, forward strand.
TTAAATGATATGAAGGTTCTAAATTTCCCATTGAAATCATGGCATTGAAGTTTATGTCACACTTTAAAAATAAAAGGCAATAATTTATGGTATATTGACCTAGTATTTAGACTTCGCTATTTAATTCAAAAGATGGTATAAAGGTGAAAAAGGGAAAGGTTGTTTGAAGGTGAATGCAAAGTTTAAAACCAACTTGGTATATTAGACTTACCTCATGGAACCACAAAAGGGTTATTTTTCTATTTTCATTATGTAAAAAAGTAGTGATAAAATTTTGATGTGCATGTGTTAATGTAGCGCTAAAAACGGCCCTTGAGCATTTATTTCACATTATTTTACATGTTTTATGCACATTTGTCTTTGTATGGAAGAATAAACCAAAGTTGGTAATATTTGACATGTACGATGACATTTGAGGCTTGAAACAACCTTCATCCATTGCATATAATCCCCACATCCACTTTATGCACATCTTAATATGTGACCACAATCGTCCATATAATCCCGACCCATTAGCCTAGGCGAATACAAAATTGGGTTAATTCATTTGCTTTTCATGTTTGTAATTGTTAGAAATTGGTCATGAACGCCAATTTTGCTGAAGTTTGAATTTGTTTGCCTATAAATAGACAATTAATTGAGCTCATTTGATATCAAGAACTTATTGAGCAACCTTTAATGCACTCCATTGACACTTTATTATTATTATGTTATTTCTATTTAGCAACTTTTGATTTCTTTTAACACTTTGAGGGGTCTAATAGATGAGATCCACATAGACCCCTAAATGTAACCCTAAACAATTTCAATTTTGTTTGGACTTGCTCAAGTTGACCTTCATTTCAATGTTGGGAAGTCAAATGCGTGAACTCGAGGCAAAAGGCAAATCTAAATCGGGTGAATAAAATTGGAGATTCCCTTTGCGGGTACATACCTCAATTAGGACCTTCTATATGGTCATGGGATTGTCCCATTTCATGCTCAAATCCAAGTGGAGATAGATTCATAAGCGATTCAAAACCCTTGTTGATTAGAGTGACATCATTTTCAAAAGCCAAGTACTATTATGTTTGATTTTATAATTAATTAGACATTATTTACGTTGTTCGGTATGGTTTTGCAAGGTTTAATTTAAGGCAACCATGTTTTTATGCATACATTTTGGCGAGCCACAAATTTCTTACACCTTTGAGGGTTTCATCTTTTAGTGAACTTGGTTTGTGTATGCTCCTAAATATAAATATCTAACATTTATAAGTGTTTTCTTTCTTAAAAGTGCTTGATCCCATTCTTAGGTTCTCTTTAATTTACGAGATTCTTAAAACTCTTGTGTGCATGGCTTTATGCAGTTTGTTTTGCTTTCATGCTTGATACCATTTTATGCCATCAAAATTGAATAATTTGAAATGCCAATTAGAAGAGGTGCTAGGCTTAATTAGAGGGAAGTAAACTCTCTTGTAAAACCCTTGGTAAAATTCATGTTAGGCTTGCAAAAAAATGGAATCTAAAAGTGTGCCTCCTTTGAAAGTGAATTTTGATACAAGTACATCTAAAAATGATAATGTGCCTTTGCATGATGATGTGGATGATAATGGTAAATATTTTGACCATGATGTACATGTGTATGCTCAGGGCAATGTTAATCTTAAAAGTATTCAATTGTCCATGTCTCAAAATACTTTTAGTGAACCAAATGGCTCCATTAATGACCAATTAAAAACTTCCTCTTGGAAATACTTTAACATATTGCAAATAAGATGAGTATACTGAAAGATGTTGCATGTGAAAGTTTGCATTAACGTATACCCACTTCCCAACCACCTACTAACACACCAACCCAAGTTCTTGCATACTCACAATCATCATCCCAACCGCATGCAACTTATTCTCAACCACAAATACAAATATCTTTACATCCTTTAACTATCATTGTTCCATGCATTCCTCCACATACTATTGCTATCATTCACTACAACATTCCCTTTCCACATTCCACCCCTAATTACATATCCTCTCCCATCTCTAAACATCCCTATATCACTTCCAAAATCCTTACATTCTTCACTGGTGTTCTTTTCAATTATCTTTCTGGTAAACCCTTTATGATGTGTAACAACAAAAAAATCCTTTCTCAAGGGTTACAAGAATCAAGTAGTAAGGTCGCTTCCAATAATGTTTTTTTAGTGCCCCTTGACTTATGAAGTACTAACACACCATTTTCCTACATACTTTATTGCACCGAATTTTGAAGTACATAATGGAAAATAAGACCTTTCACATCACTAAATCCTCTTATGCACATTTATTAGACTTTGTTCATGGTGATAAACTATTGACTAAGCACTTTATGAGAAACCCAAAATATTATGCCCTTGATTGGTTTATGCTCTTCATGTTAAGCACAAGATAATATTGAGAGGGGGGGTGAATCAATATTATGATATTATTTTAAATTTAGCACTTAATCTCAGATTTGTAATCACAATTAATTAGTTTCACAGTGAATATATCAAAGCAATCAATGAATGCAAAGCAAACCAAGACACTGCAAATAGACACAAATTTATGTGGAAACCCTTTCAGGAGAAAAACATGGAGAAAATCTTCTTTATTATATTTCTCAAATGTTTGTAGGCACCAACCTATGGGAGACACCAATCCCCAAGTTACAATTTTGTAGGTACCAACCTACAGGAGCACCAACTCCTTTTTGCTAAGCACCAACTCGATGTGACACACTCGATCTCTTCAAATATGAAGGCACTAACCTTCCTTACGAAAAACAAACTCTTTCATATATTTTATGTTGTTTCTGCTTCAACAGATGATAGAACAAAATGTTGCTAAGAATATTCTTCTTATTTATTTCAGTCCCTTCACATATATAAATCATTGCAACTCTTCATTAAAAATAAATTTGCCCTTCACTCCTTTTTATATTTCATATTCTGCTCTTCTTCTTCTCTCCCTTAAACTTGAATGAAGCACTCAAATTGCTTGCCTAAACCAAATGATTCCATCTCCTTATATATCCTTCTCACATCCTTTCGAAAAGACACATCGTTCCAACCAACACAACCTTTCCATTAACACAACTTAATTAAGTGCATTAGTCGGCTAAAACCAAAAAATAATTAATGCAGCCCATAATTATTAAATGCACATTAAACAATGCAATTAACCACTTGATAGGAGCGTTGCCCCTCCTTAGACAAATCATTGTTATCATTAAATCGCTGCTAACCATCATTAAATCTTCTTTTTCACCATAAAACATGGCATATGAACACCTTAAAATGCTGATATCTCTTTCTTATGTGCCATGATAATCCTTATGCAAATACACTTTTTTCATGTATTTAAACTTTCATTTTCTACCCTTCTATATTTTGGTTATTTCCGTTACTTTCTACCATTTAAGCAAAATCCGCCATGATTCCGTCAACTTCCGTTACATGATTCCGTTAACCAAATACATCAATGATTAATCCTTTGACATCAATGACAATATTTCCAACAATCTCCCCCTTTGTCATTGATGGCAACCTTCCAAAAAAAAATTCTTCTTTTCTGCAACTCCCCCTTGCTGTAACTCCCCCTTATTGTCATTCTCCCCCTTTGACATCAATGGCAAAGGGTCAATCTAGGAGCTGAATATTGCAATGTTTAGCTCCCCCTCAACCGATGCTTCTCTTGGTTTTTCAATGGGAAGAAGCAAAGGATATTACTCCCAACTTCTGTCGTAGATATTCAAATGTCTCCTTTGGAAGTGGCTTGGTGAAGATATCTGCTATCTGTTCGGATGTAGCAACAAATTCCAACTTTACTTACTTTTTTGCCACCTGCTCTCTTAAGAAGTGGTATCTTATGGGAATATGCTTTGTTCTTGAATGCATAACTGGATTCTTTGAAATACTTATCGCACTGGTATTATCACATAATATGGAGATTGGATGATCATACTCTACTTTGATATCTTTCAAGGTTTGCTTCATCCATAGAATTTGAGTACAACATAACACTGTTGCTATATACTCTGCTTCTGCTTGTTGATAAGGATACAGAGTTCTGCTTTTACTTAACCAAGATACCAGTGTCTCCAAGGAAGAATGCTCCTCCGCTTGTACTTTTTCTATCATCCACACATCCTGCCCAATCTGAATCTGTATAAGCTACCAATGTGAAGTCTTTACCCCTTGGGTACCATAACCCATAATCCATAGTTCCCTTTAGATATTTGAATATGTGTTTTACAGACTTGCACATGTGTTTCTTTCGGACCTGCTTGAAAACGTGCAGCCATACCCACTGCTTGCATGATGTCTGGTCTGGATCTTTGTCACATATAGTAAACTCCCAATCATTGATCTATAGAGAGTTTGATCAGCATTCGAAGATTCATCATCTTTGCTTAACTTTGTCCCAGTAGCCATAGGTGTGCTAACAGGTGCACACTCCTCCATGCCAAATTTCTTCAACATTTCCTTCACATACTTGGTTTGGGATATAAATATTCCTTTATCAGATTGAGAAATTTGCAATCCAAGGAAAAATGATAACTCTCCCAACATGGACATCTCAAACTCCTTTTGCATGTCTTCGCAAATTTCTTAGACATTTCCTCATTGTCTCCTCCAAAAATTATGTCATCTACATACACAACAACAATCAACAGTGCTCACCTTCAATTTTAATGTAAAGATTGCTATCAACAAGTCCTCTCTTGAACCCTTGGTCTTGTAGATACTTATCAAGCCTAGAGTACCATGCTCTGGGGGCTTGTTTTAATCCGTACAAGGCCTTCTTCAACTTACACACATAATCTTCATTTTTTGATAGGAGGAACCCTTCAGGTTGTTCTATGTATACTTCCTCTTCTAACTTCCCATTTAGAAATGCTGATTTGACATCCATTTGATAGACTTTGAAGTTCTTGAATACCGAAAAATCAAGAAACATTCTAATTGCTTCTAATCTAGCAACAGGAGCAAAAGTTTCTTCAAAATCAATACCTTCTACTTGAGCATACCCTTTACATACTAACCTTGCCTTGTTTCGAGTGACTTGTCCATCTTCATTCAATTTATTTCGGAATACCCACTTAGTGCCAATCACATTCTGATCCTTTGGCCTAGGTACAAGTTCCCATGTTTCATTCTTCTCAATTTGATCTAACTCTTCCTCCATTGCCTTTATCCAATGTTTATCATGGTTGGCTTCTGCAAAGTTCTTCGGCTCTATTTTGGATAATAAGGAGAAATTTACTGGTTCTGATGCACTTACAATTCTTCTTCTTGTCTGTACTCCATCATCAAGGTTTCCAATGATCTGACTTTCAACATGATTCTTCTTAACAAAACGAGATGGTGTTTTGGTGTCCTGCCTTTCAGATTTACTTAATTTTTCAACATCTTCTTCCTCTTCCTTTTCTTCTACTACCTCGGTATTTCTAAGGGCTCTTCTGTTCTTTAGCTTTTTGATTCACGATTTCATCCACTCTCACATTTGCACTTTCTACTATAGTTTGTAGTCTTTTGTTATAACATCTGTAGGATTTGCTTTTAATAGAGTAGCCAAGAAAAATTCCTTCATCTGCTCTTGAATCAAATTTTCCCAAGTTCTCTTCATTTCTTTTAATAAAGCATCTACTCCCAAACACTTTGAAATATTTTACAGTAGTGGTCTTCCTTTCCACAATTCATAAGGAGTTTTGTCATGATTAACTCTGATTTGCCCTCTATTTAAGATATGAACAGTTGAATTTACCGCTTCTCTCCAAAATCTATCTAATAACTTAGATTCATTTAACATGGTTCTAGCCATCTCTTGGACGGTTTGATTCTTTCTTTCTACCACTCCATTTTGTTGTGGAGTCCTTGCAGTTGAGTATTGTCTTTTGATTCCATGATCTTCACAATATTCAATGAATTCATTTGAGGTGAACTCACCTCCACGATTTGACCTCAAGCACTTTATTTTCAATCCGGTTTCATTTTCTACTAAAGCCTTGAAAGCTTTGAACTTCTCAAATGCTTCTGACTTTTCTTTTAGAAAGGCTACCCATGTCATTCTAGTGTAGTCATCAATGAATAACATGAAATAACTCTCACCTTGTATGCTTTCTGTTCTGGTAGGTCCACATAAATCCGTATGAATCAGCTCTAGTGGTTTGGTGGTCGAATACTCCTTCGTTCTAAACCTTTCTCTGGTTTGCTTTCCATGCTGACATTGCTTGCATAGAGTACTTGTAGGTTTCGTTACCTTAGGCATATCCCGCACAACCTGCTTGTTGCTGATTTTCACAAGATTATCAAAATTTATATGCCCCATCCTTCTATGCCATAGCCAACTCTCTTCAACCTGACTTAGACAACATTTCTCTCCTTTTAATTCTCCGAGCATGTATAGGTTATTTGTGGTTCTATGTGCATCTGCTACTAACTCTCCCGTGTCTGCCTTCCTTATCTCACACCCTTCAGCATAAAACTTAAGTGTGTGTCCTTGATCACACATTTGGCTTACACTTAAGAGATTATGCTTTAATCCATCAACATATAAAACATTCTCTGTTTTGTTTTACCATTATCAAGACTCGGCGTACCTTTTCCAGTAATATTTGCTTTAGCGTTATCACCGAATTTCACTGTACCTTCATTTACTTTCTTCAATGAGATGAACTTACTTTTATCTCCGGTCATATGTCTTGAACATCCGCTATCAATGTACCACAACTTGCCCTTCATCCTGTGCATGGAATGTTGTTTGAACAAGCATAGATTTCTCTTTATCTTGCCCATCATCCTCTTTCTTCTGTTTCCAAAATTTTGTAGCTTCTTTCTTCTTTATTTCTGGAGCATTTACCTTCTGGTTCAATTTAGATGGTTCTACAAAACCACTTCTACAAAATCTTGCCATATGTCCATAGTTATTGCAGTTATAACAAACAATATCTTCAACATAGTTCGATAAAGGAGCAAAGGAGTTGTAATTTCTATTTGAGAATCCATACACACCTTTGTTCTTTATATTGTTGTCTCTCACCCGTATTCTACAATCTATTGCTTTATGACCAAAATGATTACAATAGAAGCAATAGCCATAGAAAGAATTTTCAAACCTGGACATGTGAGTATATCTTGGAGGATTTGGTCTTCTAAACTTGTTCTCATCTTTGCTTTCCTTGTAAGAAGTGTTGATCTTCATAAAGCTCTTCTCCCTTTTCAACTCTTCATTCTTCATAGGTTCCTTGAGTGTCTCTGCATAGGTCTTTGACTTCTCTTCTCTTGTCCCTTTCGACGACTCTATACCTTTTGTGTTAGCGGTGTCTTGTCTTTCCGTATATCCAAGACCAGTCTTGTCGGATGTTGACTTCTGTCGGTTCAAAATTTCATCTAGTATCTCAGTACTTTTCTCAAATTTTAGATTACTTGTAACTTTAGCATTTGCTTTTTCCAAGTCCTTTCTCAAAGCAACGATCTCTGACTCATGCTTTTCACAATCTTCTTCCTTAGTCCTTAACTGATTTCTTAATTCTTCTTCAACTCGTTTTGCTTCTTCAATTTGGGTTTTTAGATCCACGATCATCTTTCCTGATTCTTCAAGAGATTGTGATATCTTAGCTTCAAAGTTACGATCTTCTTCTTCATACTTTAGGAGTTTGTAACTTTTGTTTCTAATTTTTTTTTTTAAGAGCTTTCAACTCTCCCAAGGCACAGATAAGTTCCTCTTCAAGATTCACTTCACCTTTTTCTTCCATGTCTTCATCTCTTTCTAAGTCATCTTTTATAGCCATGAATAATATTTCTTCATTATCGCTATCTGAGTCACTTATCCCACTTTCTTCGGATGATCTACTACTTCCTTTTGAATATAAGCTTTTCTTTTGCTTTCCAAATATTTTCTTGCCTTTGCTTTGCTTGAATTCCCTTTTGAATTTAGGTTTGCTTTCCTCATCATCACTATCTTCTTTCACTTTGGACACTTAGCCGCAAAATGACCAATTTTACCACAGTTAAAACATTTAAATGGTAACTTACCTTTGTACTTTCCAGATCCTTTCTTTAACTTTTGAATGAACAAGGCTTCTTTCTCATCTTCTTCGCTGTTTGAGTTCTCATTTGACTCAGGTTCTTTGATTTTTTTCTTTGAGACTTTGAATGCAACTTCTTTCTTTGATGGTTTATCTGGCTCAGTCCTCATTTCATACGCGGTCAACATTCCATGTAGTTCGTCCATGCTCAACTTATCAAGATCCTTCATTTCTTCAATGGCAGACACCTTAGCATCAAATCTTAATGGTAGAGACCTTAGAATCTTTTGAACGATCATGGATTCTTCAATATTTTCACCTAACCCTCTTATGGCGTTGACAACCTCATCCACATGAAGAAGATAGGTTGCAACATTCTCCTCATCCTTCATTTTCAAGCTCTCAAATTGTCTCCTATGAGTTTGAAGCTTAGCCCTTTTAACCTTGTCATCACCTTCGTAGATAGTTTGAAGTTTGTCCCATATCTCCTTCGCCGTGTCACATTGCATTACTTTAACAAACTCAGATTCTGATAGGCCACATAGGATAGCATTCATCGCCTTGGCATTGTTTTCAAAAGCCTTCTTTCCGGCTTGATCTGTCGGTGGAACTGATGGGATTGTATATCCAATTGTTACTGATTGCCAAATATCAAACCCTAGTGCCATTAGATATGTTTTCATTCTTATGCTCCAAAATGCATAATTTGTTCCATCAAACAATGGAGCCTTGTTTGAAGAAAAACCTTCTTGTACTTGATGAGTAGCCATATGTGCTTCTGAGATCTACCTTCTAATTGTTAGATTGTTCCTGAAGGCACCCGCTCTGATACCAATTGTTAAGCACAAGATAATACTGAGAGGGGGTGGTGAATCAGTATTATGATATTCTTTTAAATTTAACACTTAATCTCGATTTGTAATCACAATTAATCAGTTTCACAGTGAATATATCAAAGCAATCAATGAATGCAAATCAAACCAACACACTGCAAATAGATACAAATTTACGTGGAAACCCTTTTGGGAGAAAACCACGGAGAAAAAATTCTTTGTTATATTTCTCAAATGTTTGTAGGCACCAACCTACGGGAGACACCAATCCTCAAGTTACAATTTTGTAGGTACCAACCTACAGGAGCACCAACTCCTTTTTGCTAAGCACCAACTCAACAAGAGACATCGATCTCGTCAAATATGAAGGCACCAACCTTCCTTACGAAAAACAAACTCTTTCCTATCTTTTATGTTCTTCGCTTCTTGACGAGATGATAGAACAAAATGCTTTCTAAGAATATTCTTCTTATTTATTTCAATCCCTTCACATATATAAATCGTTGTAACTCTTCATTAAAAATAAATTTGCCCTTCACTCCTTTTTATATTTCATATTCTCGCTTCTTCTTCTTCTCTCCCTTAAACTTGAATGAAGCACTCAAATTGCTTGTCTAAATCAAATGATTCCATCTCCTTATATATCCTTCTCACATCATTTCGAAAAGACACATCGTTCCAACCAACACAACCTTTCCATAAACATAACTTAGTTAGGTGCATTAGTCGGCTAAAACCAAAAGTAATTAATGCAGCCCATAACAATTATTAAATGCACATTAAACAATGCAATTAACCACTTGATAGGAGCGTTGCCCCTCCTTAGACAAATCACTTTATCATTAAATCGCTGCCAACCATCATTAAATCTTCTTTTTCACCATAAAACATGGCATATGAACACCTTAAAATGCTGATATCTCTTTCTTATGTACCATGATAATCCTTATGCAAATACACTTTTTTCATGTATTTAAACTTTCATTTTCTACCCTTCTATATTGCTGGTTATTTCCGTTACTTTCTACCATTTCTCGGCAAAATCCGCCAACAGATTCCGTTAGCTTCACGTTACACGATTCTGTTAACCAAATACATCAATGACTAAGCCTTTGACATCAATGACAATATTTCCAACACTTCCATGTGGATTTATTCATTTTTTCAAAACCTTTATGGATGAGTTGCAAAATCATTTTCAAATTTACGTTGGCATGAAAATCACATTTTCTAAATCGACCCAAATTAGGCAATTCACCAAAGGTGAAAACATTTGTGTCACGTGCTTCAATTCAAAACAATTGTTACTAAAATGAGCTATGAGCTTCGAGCTACGAGATAGTGAAGTTCAACACCTTTCTATTGATAGTTTGCTTCTAATTATTGCAAGTTGTTTTCTATCTATCTTTTTAGTGACATGGTTTGTAATGTAAGAGAATTTAAAGTCAAACTTTTCGATGCAATTGATTTGAAGTATGGTCTCAATGTTTTTTAATTTTTCAAAATTTCAAAACTTGCCAAATTTTAAGAATAGAAGCAATGATGGTGGATTTCCAATAAAGTACGACTTTAAGAACTCTATCAATGCTATGGATCCATTATATGAGAAGACTACTTCAAAAATTGATAATGGCATAATCACTTTGTCCCAAGTGAGACAAATATTTCCAAGTTTGTCCCAAAAATTATGATCCACATGCACTTTGACTACCATAGAATCGATAATATATAAGAATCAAATACACGAGATCAAAACATAATATTTTAGATCTTATTGAGATAATCAAACTCAAGTAAAAGGAACGAACAATCATGTGAACAATTTTTGGCTCCTCTAAATCTAAAATTTGGAATTTTTAGGTACCCTCTTTGAAATCATAACCGAGAAAAATGTAACAATGCAAATGTAAACTTGATTGATAAGAAATGTAAGAGGCATAACAAAGGGGAATTTGTCTAAAAAAACTCATTGAATCAATAACTTTATTGGTTTGGTTGATTCTAGTGAAAATACTTATTTCACTTCAAATTGTGTTCAATGAAAGAGAAATTCCAAGTGGTTGCTCCTACAATGGTCATTTGTTCATTAAAGTTTCCATAAAAGGTAAACATAAGGATGACAATGATTCAATTTTTTTGGTTTGTGCACCAACTAGTTTCTTTATAGTTTTATTTTTTGTGAAGAAAAAAATGTATTTTCATAAGCAATTACTAAGGGCTATGATGGTATGAAAAAGAAAGATTTGGGTTGTGTAATTAGCATTTCTCTTGCATATGGTTTTTAACTTGAGAGGATTTGCAAGCATTTCATTAAATAATTTTACTCCCACGAGTCGAGGATTGCATTCCACTCTAATACTTTATTTATATGTTCAACTAGGTCCAAAGGAGGTTAAAATCATGAAGGTTGAAATCATGTTTTGCATGGTACCTAGTGATTTGACTATACAATATGTTATTTGGAAGGCCTTGGATGCATCAAATAAAAATAATTCCTTCACTTGTATGCCGAAGCATACGGGTTCAGATTCAAATGAAAAGTGGTAACTATGCAAAGAGAAAGAATTCATAGAAGAGAAAACAAGTAAAATGAGAAGGAATGCATAATTAAGGAGATGATAAAGTGTAAATTCATTAATCTACTCAAGAGAAAGGTATATGTCAAAGTAAAGAAGACCATTTTTGGAAGGTCTCCAGGAATTAGATATGAGTGTAACATTATGCACGTAATTTCAAGTTTTTGTTTTCTCGTAGAATTTGAACAGTAGTCCTAAAGATGAATTGAAAAGCCATCCTGGAGATGAATGGAATGATCATACATTGTAATAAATATGTACTGTATCTCATTTATGAGTAATTACTATCTTGGGTTCGAATCAATATAATTATTGCATTCATTCTTGATCCAAGTTCCTTTCCCGACATTAGTATGAAACTTGGGTTTTTTTTTCATCCTCACCTACAATCATAATTTTCAAAAATTGCCTCCCATCTCATTATATAGGTTTGGGTAAGCCAATTTGCAATCCATATTTTCATGATACTTTTTGCATTCATTCTCCAGTCCAAGTTCCTTTCCTAACATTAATATGAAACTTGGTTTTTTTTTCATCCTCACCTACAATCCTACTTTTCAAAAATTGCCTCCCATCTCATTATTTAGGCAAGACCAATTTGCAATCCATATTTTCATGATACTTTTGCATTCATTCTCCACCCAAGTCCCTTTCTTAACATTAATATGAAACTTGGTTTTTTTTTTTCATCCTCACCTACAATCCTACTTTTTAGAAATTGCCTCCCATCTCATTATTTAGTTTGGGTAAGCCAATTTGCAATCCATATTTTCATGATACAATGCTGTCAACTTATTTACATTTATTGCCTTCATGAATCCTTGACTAATATGTATCCGATAGAGGGTTCAAATCTATCGTAGTAGATAGGCTTCTTTTTGCAAGAGCACCGATAACTCGTGCTCGGGAATGCATTCTTCTCCTACGTTGCATACCCAATGGACCCTCTCATCCAAGCTAAGTTGTTAGCGCAAAATGATCATAACGTGATAAAATTTGTGGGGGTTGGAAGAAGCAGTCTTTGAAGGTGTGTCTTGCACGATAGGAGGACCATTGTTTTGGGATTCATTTGCCATTGAAGTTAAAATTGCTTATTCAATTCTTCAATAGTACATTTTGTTACCTTATTGTCGTTTATTTGCAATGCAAAGGCATAATCGAGGTCGTTGCGGGTAGATTGCACTACACATGCTTCCATGTGTTGAAGAGAAGAGATAATGATTTTTTTTTAATACGAAGTGGTATAGTTGTAATTTTTAGGAGGGATTTTTAAAAGAAAAGTATTTGGTATTTGCTTTGGAGGATATTTAAAAAGGAAAATATTTTCATGACTTATTTAAAATATTGAAAAATAAGTCATTTTGGTGCAATCAAAACTTAAAAAATCAAAACAAATTTTATAAACATAAAACAACTTGCGGTGTTCAATATATACAATGACTCTAGTTTACTCATTATGCTCGAATTGTTGTATACAATGCCTAACATAGTAGAAACAATGACATATGAAGCTTTGAATCTATAAATCATTGGGGAGAAATAAGAATTTTTTTAATTTTTCCATTTCCTCCATTACCCATTTGTCTCTATCGTTAGATGTAAATCGTGACATTAAGAAATTCTGATTATAGGAAAGTTACACCCATGTATGAGGACTTACTTCTAGGAAGGTGTCATTGACAAAACAAATCCTTTTCACATGTTTCCTAAGTACCAAATACTTATTTTCTCTCACGTGCTTTAAAGTCTCTACCGTGTATTGATGAGTATATTGAAAGGATGAGATTCTTTCATATATTGACGAGTATATAGGAAGGGCGAACATATCAATAGGTTTGGTAAATAAATATGATAATATAAAAAAGAGAAACCTATTAAAGTGATAAAAATCAATCCATCTTCCATTGACAATAAAATTTATTTAATCACATGAATAATTGGCACATCAACAAAGAAGGAAACTTGTTTAAAATGGTCAAGACAAGTTGAAAATACTCTCATCTTCAATGATTTGTGGTTTGAAATTTGTGATGGAGACACACAATTGGTTGAACTAAGCCGGAATTGTAAATATGGAGGCATAAAAAGTCCTAAGGCATTGGCTTTGATAAGGGCTTCAGTTGATGGAGAAGTCTTTCATTATGTACACAAGTGCAACACATCATGGGAGACACTACATAAGTGTAAGGATTTATATGAATTTCCATTCAAAATTGGAATTCATACAATTGCAATTGAAATTGTTCAACCTTGAGTTGAAAAATGGTGATGTAACGAGTCTAGTAAAAAAATTGTGGAATCAAGTATGACATTTAATCTCTTGGTAGAAAAATTGATGTATATATGATTTCCTTCATAAAAGCTCTTCTTCCCACATATTCAACCTATTTAGAGTCTTTGCAAGCAAGCAATCAATTGAAGTCACTCACTTTTGATCAATTGGTTGAAAGAGAAAATATTTGGAAGAAAGATTGAAACCACAAGGGAGTATTTGATATGCTCATCAAAAAGGCAATTCTTCTAATAATCTTTCCTCTCTATAAATGAAGGAAATAATAAAGGAAAATGAGTAAACAAAAGACAAGGAACCATGTTGGACTAGGAAAAATGGCCAAGTTTGAGCGATGCGCGAAGAAGCGTGACAACAAAGGGAAAAGTATCACAGGGTACTAGATAGCGCACGAAGGTGCACATAGAGGCAATAGAGGATGCGTGGAAGGTTCACGCATAAGGGTAAAAAGATTAGGAGATATCTAGAAAAGTAGAGATAAGATAAAAGTAGGAAAAACATGGATTTGCGTGGTAAGTAAGGTAGATCTATAAATGGATAAAAGCAAGGATAAAACACATGCAAAGGTGCATTGGATAAAAAGGAGTACGCATGGGAGGATACAACTAAATATCACATGGCGTGAGGAACAAGTAAACTATTAATAGCAAAAATGGAAGTAACACAACCAATGAGGACTAAGGTGCAGACTAAAGATAAATGCGAGCTACACATAAGATAGTCTATTAATGGAGTAAAGCATTGTAAAGCGGTGAGGGACACGTTCCCACCAACTATATATAGTTGTCATTTCTAGGTAATTAAGAGCCACATTTGGAAGAGTCAAATGCATGAGAGTTTGTTAAGCATTATGCCGAGTCTGTAATGTTTTGTGAGATCATGTTGTGTAATGGATAATATGATATGGATTGCCAAGATTAGGAGATATGAACATGTTATTATTGGCATTCAGATCCTGTTATTGATTGTATATCTTGAGGAACCAATGATCAAAACTTGATATTGTTATTGTCTTTGTTATGATCTTTGATTGTATTGTCTTCTATTCTATGTTGCGTGCAATGTTAACTAATATCTATACATCTTGAATGATATAAACAAAGAGGGAGCTGGTAGGTTGTGCGCGCTTTGGGTGAGCACTTGGACATCGGTTTGAGTGATGTGCCAGCGCACCCGACTAAGTGGTGTTAACTTTCAAGATTACAAAACAAAATTGACAAAAACAATGGAGAACATCGTGAAAATCAAAATGATAGAAAAACTTGTTTTGCACACAACATGGTAGAAAAGGGAGTCATGAGGCTCATGAATGCAAAACATCATGAGACAAGATTGAGGCCTATAAAAAAAAAGGAAAAAAATAAGGAAAAGAACAAAATATCATAATCAGACATGGATCAATTTGCAAGTGAATGTATGCTTTTTTATATCAAACGATATCAATTATGCTTCAGTGAATTCAACATGGTTTGATGCTTGGGTCTTGTATATTTGGAAGATAGAACAAGTTTCCAACTTAAAAGAAAGGGGACAATTCGATTCAAGCCATCAAGATTTCTAGATTTCATTATCCACAATATCTTATACCTTCCTCAATTGAAGAAATTTTTTTCCTTAGTGCTCATTTGATAACAAGGCCACTCTATTTTATCATATGGAGAGGTAGTAATCAAAATAATTTTTATAAATGCTTTTATCTTGATTGAGTTTGAGAAAGGAAAGTTGTTGAAACTAAGAGGTGATCCTTTAAATTCAAGGAATGTTGTTTATCTCATTGAATAATATCAACAAGTCTATTGTAGTATGAAATATTTTGGCACACCAATTATGACAACATTCAAACAAAAGAATGGTGTTGTAGGTTTTTTGACTCAACTAAAAACAATTGAAAAATGTGAAGCATGTATCTTGGCTAAACAACAAAGAGATCCCTTTCAAAAATCAAATTGGAGAGTTGAAAGGAAATTGTAGTTGATCCACTTTGATTTGTGTGGTCCACTACTAGTTCCTTATGTTGGTGGTAATACGTACTTCATGTTATTCGTTGACAACTATAATGAAATGATATGGATCTATCTTTTGAAGGAAAAATTAGATGCTTTCGAAAATTTTCAATTTTTTTCACACAATGGCTGAAAATGAAACACAATCCCATATTGGCACACTGAGGATTGATAATGGTGGTGAATTCATATCAAAAGATGTTTGAATCTTATCTTAAGAAAAATAGGATCAAACATCATATCACAATCTGTCACATTCTTCAACAAAATGTAGCTAAGACGATGAACAAATTTGATGAATACGATTCATGCAATGTTGTTTTTCAAAGGAGTAAAACTACAATCCTGGGAAGAGAAAATCAAACAAGTGTCAATCTCCGTAATATGGTTACCTTCAACATCTCTTCAAATGAAGACTCTATATGAAGCTTGATGTGGTCATCTTCCTTCAAAGGCAATATCTTTGGATTTTTTGATCCACATCCTATGCATTGATTCCCAAGGAGATAATGAACATATTGGAATGTAAGAATCAAATGTACATCCTTTTGCGATATTCCAAATTGTTGAAAGACTATAAACCATATGATGAGGAAAATAAAAAAATTATCATTGCAAGAAATGTTGTTTTCTATGAAACCACCCAGAGACAACTAACATATATCAAAAACTAAGTTGACTTGAGAAATTTACAAGAATTTATGTTTTTAAGGATATTCCAAACAATAAGGGGACATACAATTTAGAAAATATTAAATATATATATTCCTCCAAAGTAATTGAAAAAGAAACTCCCTTTGAGGAAGAAATTAAAACTTCATCAAAAGATGAAAACATACTTCTAGAGCAATAATTAGAAGAAGGAGCTTTCAATCATGAAAATGAGGCACCAAATGTTTCACAAGAAACATAAAATAGATGCCAAAATGGACCACACACAGACATTGGCAAATGTCAAACTTGATGAAGTTGGAAAAACATGCACTAGAAGCACATACAAAGCCAACCAACAATTAGACAAGTTCCTAGAAGAGATTCAAGATAAGCTAGAAAAGTTTACCTTGGAAGGCCATCTAGAAGAATAAATTAGTATCACTTTTGATTCGAACCAAATTCCTTGAATTTTTTTTGAAAAGCTTGATGCATGGAGAAAAGCAATGAAAATTGAATATGATGCCTTGGTCAAGAATGGAACTTGGGAATTGGTTGATCCTCCACTCAATTGTAAATCCATTGGTCTTAAGCGAGTATTTTGAAACAAATACAAATAAGATGGCCCACTTATACACAAAGAAAGGTTTTGTGTAAAGGGATATGCTAAAAGGTACGATTACATTATAAGGAGAAATTTTCACCAATAAAGAAATGAATGACCATTTGGGTTTTGTTGGCTTTAGTAGCACAACACGGATAGAAAATACATTATGTGGAAATGAAAACTACTTTTCTAGATGGTGATATGAAAGAAACGATATATATGACTCACCTAGAAGGTTTTGCAATTGAAGGTCAAGATCAAAAAATATGCAAGTAGGTAAAATCATTGCATGGTTTGAAACAAACCCCAAGATTTCGATATGAAAAAATCATTAAACACCTCTTGAGCATCAACTTGAAGCATTTTGAATTTAAAGACAACTCTTTTCTTGAGACATTTGAGAAAATAATTTATATCTAGTTGTACATGTCGATGATTTGCTCATAACAAGAAACAATGAAAGGTGTGCTGCAAAAGTCAAAGAAGAATTGAAGAAAGGTTTAGAAATGATAGATTTGGGTTATCCTCGTTAATATTTGGGTATTGAAGTGATTCAAAATCCAAGTATATTTTCATCACACAACAAAAGAATACTGGTGAAATTATGAGAAAATTTAGAATGAAAGACTGTAAACCACTCTACACATGTAGTGCCCACCCATGTGGGACCCAAACACAAGTCCAAATATAGTAGGATATTTTTTTTACTTTCACTTTATTGATACAATTGTGTGACACCATAAAGACTCACAAGAGGTTGCACAACACCACATGTAACATTTACACCAACATAAAGAACTCACAAATATCAAAATGACACAAGATGCAACCAACGTCACACTTATATAAATGAGCAAGTATGAAACCACGACACAACCACAACATGAACATCACGAAATGACACCTTTCACAATATCACATTTTCATGGTTAATTTTTTGTCGTATTCATATTCCATTTTTAGCCTTAAAGGTTTGAAGAGCACTTAACATGCACACATATAATCTCATTCACAAGGCTACAAATTATTCATTTCATTTTAGAATTAACTTATAACAATTACACTTATTTGGGTTCTTTTCTCTATTACTATCATTTCCATAACTCAATAATAGATTGAAACATTTTATCGCACTGCAAGAGTCTCTTAGCTCTTGGTCTCCAACTAGAGCTTCTGTTTCACCTAAATTCACATTTACCTGACACTTTTAGTTGCTATGGCTCAATAATCGATTAGTATCGTTTGTAAAATAGATATGTCCCATAAATTTTGTTTTCTAGACAAGAGATTAAGTTGATCAAATGCTTGAACTCACATGGAGCAATTTATAAGAACTTTCAACAACAAAATAAGGCCTAACTAAGTATAAGGTAATTCCAAGTTTCACTTGTGTGTCCATTTTATATCTCGCTCGCATTTAAAGGAGTCAGGATTTTATTAGAGGTACTAAGTGAGGTACCACCTCACTTTATGGTTTTCCAAGGTATACTTGATCACATTTCAAAGAATAAACATTACCTTCCTTATTTCTCTTATGATCCCATACACATACAATGATTAGTCCTTCTCGAGAGACTTAGCATAAAAGGCAACCATCTAAAAATGTTGATACACAATACATCAATCATGTCACAAAGGGGTATTGCACCCTTAACTATAATAACATGTATACTTCCACGAACATAAGAAATCCTTTTGACACACATGCCTAAAAAGTACTACTAAGCCTCTAGGAACACATGAGAAGATTGGTTTCAAGGCATATCTCAGAGGAAAAGAGGTGGTTTCTAACAATAAGACACTATTAGCAATACAATCCTTTTGAGAAACATCTAGAGATCGAAACTTCACTTAAACCCAACAAGGTGAACGACACACAAATAACCCAATGCTCAAGGGTAACCTTCTTAAGGGTTGATAGATTGGGATCAATTGGGTAAATTTTAAAATAATAACCTCCTAAAAGTGGTCAACCATAACCATTCTTAAATAAGGTAGTTTCATTACTTCTGAGTGTTCCAAGCATTTTAGTAACACACGCAAGAATACAAAATCACTTCATTCACATAGGAGCACAATTATAACATTTTCATTTCATTTATAATTAAAATGTACATCTACACCATTAGCAAGATATATACCTATAATCAAAATCACCCCTAAAATAGAATGCTCATTTTCCCCAAGATACCAATACACTACAAGATCTCACTCATCACAACATAATCCATAATTAAAATTCATGATTATAATATAGTGCTAATACATCTATTTAACATTACATGTATATTTTAATGATAATCCATATTAAAAAAACACTAGCAATATCATTTGCTTTTTGTCCCGCGTAGGGACAACCACCACATGGTCAACACAACCATTGGCATGACATCTAACTACAATCAAACACGATTTACAATTTCACAATTTTTAATAATAATAATGCAATAACACTTAAATTTTTTTAGGAAGAGTAAGAACACAATGCCATTTCATTTTATTTTCAAAGCCAAAGATAGGGTTAGAGAGAGGAGAGAGAAAACATCATTTCTTTTTGCATTCAATATCTTTTCAAACAAACATCAAAATGGTTTCCTACAGTCATGTTTTTGTGTTTACAAGGTTTCGATCGCTATTTTACTTGGATGAGGTCATATGACCATTTTCTCCATTTGGTTAAAAGTTCCCAAAAATGTCAAAAACATGTAAGGGAATTGTATGCACCAAAAATTGCACACTGTTACATTGGTGGAATGGTAAAAATCCCATATGATGATAAATTTCATTTCTAAAACAAATGATGAGGTCTAGGTCCCATTTCCTTGTTTACAACATGCCTATATGACTTATTCTTCATTATTTCTCACCTTATCTTTTCTTGCTTTTACAAATTCTTTTCACCCCTTTTCCTTAGTGGTTTCCTCTTTAGTTAAATAACCACCACGACGTTTGCATAACCGTTGGTCTTAATCCGAGACTCTAGAATGTGAGTTACGTCCCCCGTGTTGCAAGCTTCTTAGTGTCTTTCTCACATGTTTCTTGACCATTTCCCCTGATTTTAAGCTTGTTGGATATGTATGGAACTCCTCTTCCTCCTTACTATTATTAGAATGTTGATTGCCCCTTCCTAGGATGATCTGGCATTTCTTGATTGCCAAGTGTGCTGGAATTTTTCCCTATTGTTTTTCTATAAAAACCAAGCTTTTTCCCGAAGCATTGGTTGGAGATTCTTGATTTTGATTGCACCATTACTCTGCTAAAATCTTGCCAAAAAGTACACAAACAACTCAGTCTTTGCTTTGTTTCTCTCATGCTTGCATTTGTTACCAGTCTACCTGTAACCGGTCTACTCCAACATTCTTCATGTTTCTTTTTTTTCTTATACAACCAACACTATTCCCTGGACCAATTAGACTCATATATGGAAAAGAAGCTGAGGGGATAAAGAGAAGCATTACCATGATTGGGAATCATCATAGTTATACGATAACCAGGTTGGGGATGTTATTTAATTTTCTTCAAAGATTTTAATCTAGAATCAATATTTGTTGTTAAATCAATAACTTGTTTTAAAAAAGTAAAATTCTAGCTTTTTATTTTTCTCGTAAGAAGCTTCCATTGATACTTCCTACTTCCTTATTGGTTTATCCTGTGGATTTTTCTCTAGGAAAGGATTTGGAGGAAGTTCATGTGCATCAATTTCTTTACTTATTCATTTTAGAATATTTGTAGATTTCATTTTCTTTATCAATTAGATTTACGTGCATATGAACAATATTCCAGTGACAAACTTCTTCCCTGCTTATCCATGTGGGTTTGCAAGGGAAAGAAGCTTGAGGAAGCTTTTGTGTCTATGCTTCTTGTTGTGTTTCTTCACTGTTAGTCTTTTCTGTGTGATCTATTTTTTTATCGAGGAAGTCTCAAGGGAAGAAGAAATTGCTTCTGAAAGCCTTATTTCTTCTCATGATTATGAGGTGAAGCAATCAGAAGAAGTAACATCCACATTTACAAGTTGGAAAACACCCATGTTTCGATTAGATTAACCTTCACATCTCAGAATGAGAGGAATAGCCACATCTGGTTATTCCCTGTTTATTTTGTTTTAGTGTAGAAGTATGATTTATTTAATTTAGAAGTAATTTCCCTTACATGTAGATTTATTTCATTTTATTTTCAGTAAACAGAAAAACCCAAGAACATAGAGTAGAATTTAACTAGATTTATTTTATTCATTTACATTTAAAAGATTCTTGAATTATACAAAAAAACTAATTAGATAGTTTGTTTTGTATTTCTTTAATTAAATACTTGCAATCAAATTTAATCAAAGTAAAGGGGAAATCAATCAAATTTATTTAATTCAAATTTGCTTTCTTTATTTATTTAAAGGTAGGAAATTAAATTAATTAGATTTAGAATGAACAAAACCCGCCTCATTTCCATAGCGTCTTATGCTTTGCTGATTTTAGCTTTAGTTCCCTTTGGTTTCTTGCGTGCTTGTTTGTTTCAGTAGTTGCTTGGTTTGTGCCCACATGACCATTCAAGGTCCAAGACAACCAAGAGGTAGAGTTTACGACCCAATCGTGCACAACCAAACATTGATACATGCTTGACAAACATTGACCAAGGATTACGTCATCTTATCTTTAGAACTACCTCGATCCCACCTGATATTATTCACCAACTCATTGCTTTGAAGGACGAGAAAATATTGCTTTGAGGAGTTCGGGAAAATCAGCCGTAGAGATTAGATTTCGTGGATCTCTAGTTTTCTCTTACCCCATCTTTCTTCATATCTTTATGACCCTTTTTGGAGAGGAATTCATAGATGAAGAAGGGAAATTTCCCAAGTGTTCCACAACCGAGTAGAGTATTTTTTGGTTCTACAGACATTGACCGTGACTTGCATATGACGATCATCCTCAATCGTAGCATCACCCCTGAGCAAGTAACACAAACATTTATTTCCCTCAATGAAAAATACCCATTTTTCCCATTGAGAACATTAGGTTGTCTTAATTTCTTGTTGTCATTTCTATATATTCCACCTACATCCTATTTACCCATCCTACTACCATCTCATTCATTTCATTCTGGCTGTCCCAACATGACCTCGGGAGGTTGCGCGTGTCTAGGAATCACGTGTTGATTCTTAGGCGTACAAGAACATATTCCTACCTATTCCCTATTAGACACAAAATCACGCACTTTGGGTAAATATTTAGTCTCGATCACATACTACTATTCATATGATTCATGAGTATGAAAAGTAATAATTAACCCATGTCTTTGGCCATATTTCGTTACTTTCCATTATTAATTTAGAATTGCACCTTTATTGACCCAATTTGTATTTTCATACTTCAATTTTACCCTTTTTGGACTAGGCCACCCAACCAGGATGCCGGGCACCCTCGTCCCCTCCGGGTGCCCCCTGTCATCTTTACACTTTACTCTCACTTTTTGGGCCATTTCTAGCAATTTGAGCATTTTATCTTTTTGGTAGTCGTAATTTTCGGGAATAATTATGAAATTCAAGCGAAGGAATCATATAAATATAAAATTATGTGATCATAATAAGGGACCAAGAATTAAGCACTAGATATCTTCACCTAAGGTTGCACCCATTAAGGAATCTATAGCTTCATTTACATCCATCTAGCTCCATCACAAGGGATAAAGGCTAGTTCATCTCGCATCACATTTCATAGGAGGGGGAAGTTTATTCTATTTTTGCACACATTATTTACATTCTACATCTACTTACTTAATCACTAGTTAAAGTGTGACACACACAAGAGAAACCTGTGGCACAACTTCACACACATAGAGAACTACATTGGAGTCCGAGATGTAGTGCAATGCTCAAATTGTAAGACCACCAATGTGGCATATGAGGACACTCGATGAATTCATATGAATATAAATTTTTAGATTTTGATGCTTTGTTTAGGGTTTCACAGGTGATTCTTTCATTCTAGATTTACAAAGGTGACATCTGGTGAAGTTTAACGACATGCACATGACAAGAAGTGAACAAGTGCAAAACTCTAAGCAACCTTGTGGAACTAGGTTCCGGCCATTTCGAGACCAGGGCACCCAGATTTTAGACTAGAGCGCCCTAGGCACCCCCATCCTCCTCCAGTCATCCCAGTCCAACTCAATCACTTAGATATGTATTTTCCTAGGCTCATGTGTGACGATTTTCCATTCTTGTTGAGTTGGTATTTGTTATAACACATCCTGCGACCTTTACGAATCAACTAAATCTCTTCTAACCCTCTTTGCACATTAGAGTTTCTACATTTCATTTCTTAGGTTTCTTAGGTTGCTTGGGTTATTTAATTTATTTATTTATTCGTTATTTACTACAAACTTGCATTAGATTTGGCTATATTATTTACATTTTAGCATAATCATTTTGGTGAACCCATCCTTTGATTCCACCTTCTATTTAGGGCTATTACCCTCATCTTACCATGGCTCACTCTTATGGTGACTTTACTGAGGAACATCTTAAATCCCTTAATGATCATATCATTGAGCATCCCCAAGATTTAGACTTTCTCTTACATGTTGCTCGTGAGGAAGCTACAAATTTGGTGAGCTTCTTCGTTCTGCGGCTATCTCTACTTCCATTCTGCTACTCAACTACCTAATTTTACTCTTCCACCCATTTCTACCATCCCCATTTCTATTACTACTCCCACCAATCAATTCACACCACTTCTTGTCTCTCACACACAACAGTTTCCTCTGTTGGCACTAAGGACTTAGCCTCCCTCTATCAAGAAATCCAAGAAACAATTTTTCAATTACAACAGGGCTACTTACAGTGCATCTCTATATTTGGACTCCAATTTATTACTACATACTCCATTCGCACCTGCTATCTCCACATATCCACTTCCTCCTAATTTTTTCACCCCTAAGATTCCCATTTTCAATGGGCATGGTGACCCACAAGAGCATCTCCGAGCATTCCATGTGGCTTGTCTGGATTTTGCGGATGATCATATCCTTCTAGCTAAAATTTTCCCTTGTAGTCTCCATGATTATGCGATGCATTGGTTTTATGACCTACTTGTCCATTTGGTAACCTCTTTCATGCATCTATCCATTGCTTTTCTCACTCACTTTTCTATCAACATCGACTCCAAGATATCCTATGGCTAGCTAGCACAACTTAAACAAGGACCTAACAAACATTTATAAAATTATGTTTTGAGATACAAAAACAACTTAGCCAAGATGTCAAATGTTCTTGTGGACTTTGAGCTTGGAATTATTCATCAAGAGTCTACTACTACCTCTCCAAGAAAGTGAACTCTTTTAGACCTCTCCTTCATTCACTCAAATATGTCATACTCTTAAACTTTGTGAAACCAAGCTCTTATCTATAATAAATATTAAATAGCACGAAAAAGCATCATCTTCTACACGTTTTCCACATAAGTAAACATTCATACCACCCACAACTAAGCCGATGAAAAAAATTTATTGTTAAAGTGGTATCTACTACAAAAGAGCTTCGGTCATAACCACCTCAACATACATTCACCAAATTCCCTATTGCCCCACAACTCAAATTATAACAGATTCTTGAGAGCAATCATATCATGCTTCCTCCACCGCTATAATTATACCCATCGCGACCAAAAGGAAGAAACTACAATGAGAAATTTAGATGCGACTATCACCGATGTGTGGGACACTCTACAAATAGGTGTCTCAAGCTCCACACCATCATCCAAGATCTTATCGATAAAAACAAGCTTGAGTTTCTAGAGCCTACATACTCTGCACCACTTAATGAAAATCATAATATAAAATTATTTAATAACCCGCTTCCACAAGATGACAAGAAACCGGTTAAATCTTGACAACTAATCACGCATATCACGCAATTCCTCCTCTTGCATCAAGGGCTCTTGAATTTCTAGTTACACATACTGACACTTCCCCCAACCATTTCTTTCTCTGATCATAATTATCATATGACTTTCACTTCTAATCACTTACATATTAGTGCCTCTATCAGATCTGTCTCTATCAATAATACCAAGGTTGACCCGTCTTGGCCCATTAGTGCATGTTCTATTCCACTTCTCATCGCTATTGGCTATCCACTATCACAAATTTCATACTCAATGAAAAATTCATGTGGTGTTTTCAAAATTCGTGTTACAGTAGGCCCTCTCACTCTACTTGTGCCCTTCCTTATCGGACAAGCAATCGATGGATATGACATGCTTCTAGGCCTCAATCAGATTCGTAGGTCTAAGTCTATCATCTCCATGAATAATTTGTGATTAAAATTTATTCACAACAATTAAGTCATTTCTATCGATGGTGTGCCTCCATCTACTCCATGGTCGCTACCTCATCTAACAATGACTAATGCATAACCTACTATATCTAGTATGCCATGACCCATAGCACATAAAATAAAATCTACTCCTATCTCACCTATTCATTCACACCTCATGCGGCCTCATTGCTCGCTTATTCTAGCACATCAAGTATAGGTCCATTCCTATGATAGTTACTACATATCGGTGTAAATCACCACCTCTTTTTATTCCATGTAGGTGTCCATCATCGCCTTGTTTTTCTTGACATAGATCTCCATCGCCTACATAGTTTTTTGCGCTAATGTGCCCATCATATACTCATCTAGCACATGCACATAGAATTCACTCACATGTACAATTTTTATCTAACATACCACCACTCTTAGAGCATGGTCATGCATTCCTTCATCACCACAATAATTAGGTGGATGACCTTCATCCTTTACTTTTATCGGATATCTCACTCATCAATGCACACTTAGGGGGCATTACACTCATTATTCCCCCCCTCACATCAACATCTTATGCTAACACATGCTAGAATGAACACTTTACCCGAAACGCACTCTTGTGCTTTGGTTCACACTCAACTGTTGAGGGAATCCTATACAGATGAACCTCCCCCTTGCACACTAGATACTACACATCACACATCTTCACACATCCTACATCTTTGTATATACACATCATCTTACATCTTACAATCCTACATTTTAGATCTTACATCCTACATCTATTATGCATCATTCACACTTTGTGTTTCATATGTCATGCATCTTCTACACCTATATCATCTACACATCTTGCATTACATCCTATACATCGCATATTACACTACACCTACTACACATCTTACACATCTAATTTTACGCGCTACACTCACTATCTAATAACACACTCTAGTCTCACAGTCTATATTGACTGTTGAGGCTATACATCACAAATGGACCAAATTCAAACACTCAACCATTCAATATTTCTAGCATGCGACATTCTTAGTGATATACACCATAGGCTACATCATCACTTCACCTAACATCACTTAGTGATATACGTTATAGGCTACATCATCACTTCCGCTTACATCATTTAGTGATATATGCTTATAGGCTACATCATCACTTCACCTAACATCACTTAGTGGTATATGCTATAGGCTACATCATCACTTATGATTGCATCATTTAGTGATATATGCTATATGATACATCATCGCTTCATCTAACATCACTTAGTGATATACGCTTTAGGCTAAATCATCACACATTTTCACACCTCCTCTCTATGTCGCGTGTCATCACTACACAGACATCACACCACACTACACACAACATATTGTTCTAACCATTTCCCAATGACACACTCATTTACGAGATCATTCTAGATCTTTGAGGGGACATAACCAAATGAACCTCGATTGCATACATACACATCCACTCGGGGCACACAGATCCTATCATTCACTATGCATTCCATTCCATCCATCTATAACATATTGCATATCTTGGTTTCATTTACTCTTGCTTGCATTTACTTGTACATGTTCACTTTATTACACATGCTAGATAGATATCTTGTATGTCATTATTTTTATCATGCACACATGCATGTTCACTTTCTTTCTAGTTGTGATCATAGATTATATAGGTCCATTACATGTAACATGGATGTTTGGCACAATACCTCGTACCAGATCCCACAATGGCTCCTGGGGGCATCCACTTTCGTACACTATAGGTGCTATTGTTTCATTTGTTTCATAACACACTACTTTATCGATTATACATGATTTGGCATTCTTTTATCTTTCTAACGTGCTAATAGGTTCTTCATGTGCATCATTTGTTTTACAAGACTAGTTTCCACCATGGTTATCTGTTACATTACTTGCCATTATATGACTTTGGTTGTGGGCTTTTCCCTTTGTCTTGTGTGTAAACTTGTATGCTTTTGACTTCGTCAGCCTTGATTGTATTGCGACACCGTGAGTGGTGTCCCATATTTACAACCCACTTTTCACGGTCTACATTGTCTTCTTGTCACGTGTTTTAGCTTACACATTGTTATTTAGCTTACACTTCATCTTATACATGCATGTTTGTCTTTGCTTGTACTAACACTTGTCTCCCAACCACTTGTTTGCATGTGCCTTGGTTTCTACCAAACACATCCCTCCCCCTTGCAGGGCACAATTTCAACAGTTGGTCCTCTTTTGGGTCGCATCCTCCCACAACGACATCGCATGTGCCCCAAAAGAGGGGGAATCATTTAGGTAAATCAATCACCCCATACAGAGTATACATAACATAACACAATATTGGTATAACACAATTTAGGGATCAAAATCAGACTTGGGTCCTTAGTACAACAATGTCTTTCTTAGCACACCTATAACTAGGGGGAAATCACACAACGAAAAGGTTCAACATAGTCTACAGAACTCTACACAATGAATTTTACGAGGTACGTTGTCCTTAGCACATACATTGGTACACATCATCTACAATGGTATTTTATTACGGGAAAATTTAAAGGTTAGAGGATAATACCAAACCTTCCTCTCTACACTATTTCTTCCGTGGTGTCGGATCACCTAAAAAACT
Source organism: Taxus wallichiana var. yunnanensis (assembly GCA_018340775.1). NCBI lineage: Eukaryota > Viridiplantae > Streptophyta > Pinopsida > Cupressales > Taxaceae > Taxus > Taxus wallichiana. Next base: position 811,044,983 of record CM031235.1, read on the forward strand.
AGATGATATAAAGATATCTTTAGTTTCGGGAAGAATTTAAATTTTGGAGGATAAATAAGACTTTCCTCCCTATACTTCTTCAGCCAGTGGTGTGAGATCACCCAAAAACTCACACTTCATCAACATGATCCTTTCTACACCCTCTTTCCTCATCATGAATCAGGTGCACATGTTCCTTTTTCACATTTTTAGAATTTTATTTTACATACTTCCTTACATGCTTTTATACATATACATGTGTATTTGACTACTTGATCATCTTCTCTTTTATAGGTCCATCCGCATGAGAAAAAAAAGTAGTTAACATCAACAACATCACACACATCGATACTATCAAGTTTATCACACACATCGACATTTACACACGTGCTTTCACCCTAGGTTTATTTTCATCACTCTTTATGCTTTTACATCTTTAGTCTCTATGCTCTATCTTTTTTTATCACTCCATGCTCTGTCTAGTCCCTCAGCATGCTTTCTACATCGATCCATATGGATATTAGGTATGCATATCTATTTACTTGAGCTTTCCACTCTACAACATAGAGTGGGGGAAAATGTAGACACAAAATCACACACTTTAGGTAAACATCTAGTCTTGATCACATAATACTATTCATATGACTCCTGAGTATGAAAAGAAATCACTAACCCATGTATTTTTCCGTGTTTTGTTACTTTACTTTGCTACTTTCGGTCTTGCACCCATCTAACTTTTCATACTTGAGTTTTACCCTTTTTAGATTAGGGGCCCCAACGAGGATGCCATCTCCAGTGCTCTTGTCCCTTATGGGTGCCCTTATCCTCTTTACACTTTACTCTCACTTTTTGGGTCCTTTCTAGTCATTTGAGCATCTTATATTTTTGTAGTCGACCTTTTCGGGTTAATTACGAAATTCAAGCGAATGAATCATACAAATATAAATTTATGTGATCATACTAATAGACCAAACACTAAAAATTAGCTATCACCACCTAAGGTTGCACCCATTAAGTCATCTATAGCTCCATTTGCATCCATCTAGCTCCATCATAAGGAACAAATGTTGGTTCATCTCCATCACACTTCATAGGAGGGGAGTTTATTTTATTCCATACAAAATTATTTACATTCTACATCTAGTTACTTGCTCACTACTTCAAGTGTGACACACACAAGAGCAACCTAGGGCACAATTCTACACACACAAAACTCAATTGGAGTCTGAAATGTAGTACATCACTCGGCTGTAAGGCCACCATTGTGCCATTTGAGAACAATCAAACCCCTTCATATGCATCTTTATTTTTTAGACTTTTGATGCTTTGTTTGGGGTTTTTCAGGTGATTCTTTCATTCCAAATTTACAACGACATCCGATGAAGTTTAATGACATACATGCAACAAGAAGCAACCAATTGCAAAGCTCTAACGACCACTGTTAGAACTAGGTTCCAACCATTTTCGTAGACCAGGGGCACCTAGATTTCAGACCATAGTGCCCCAGATGCCCCCATCATCCTCCATGTGCCCCAGTCCAACCGAATCACTCAGATCTACATTTTCTCAAGCTCTTGTGTGATGGTTTTCCATTCTCGTTTAACCGATATTCACTACGACATAGTCCCATGACCTTTGTGAATCAACTAAGGCTCTTCTAACCCTCTTTGCATATTAGGGTTTCTACATTTCATTGATTAGGTTTATTGGGTTATTTCCTTTATTTATTTATTATTATTTATTGCAAACTTGCATTAGATTAGACTATAATATTTACATTTTAACATAATCACCTATATAAAAGGAAACACTCAAAGATGACAGAACCCCTAATTGACAAACATGATTAAAATGACACTCATCTTTCCAAAGCTATTGATAATAAATGCACTCAAGAGGCCTTGTCTCCCAACGGCCAAGGGCCTACAAAACCTATCAGGAAAACTAGCTTATGGGATGTTTTTCTCCAAACCGATGGTTTGTAATAATTGTCTCGTAGAAAAAAATGAGGTATGCGGAAGCCAAAATCTATTTCTACACCTGGGCCAAAATGGCAGTCAAAACTAAACTACGGTTTTAACTTTCAATGGCTATTTAAATATGTGTACTAGCCTTTTGGGATCCTAAACATGTTATGAAACAAGGTCAAATAGAAATCTAAGGCACATTTGAGGATTGGATTGAACACTCCACATGACAAGGTGCACAAATAAAGTTTTCCTTTCTCATTTTGAGTTTTACGGGATGTTTTACATATCCATGAAAACATGTTTTATTAACATTACACAAAGTCGCCAAGAAGTAGTTTTACTAAGTTTCCCATTTATCCCACCAACCGTGTGGTTTCCAAATCCAAAACTAGTATCATAGTTTATCCATCCATCTTACGAGGTAAAATATAATAGTGCTTTCATTCTTGATTATTGGTTTAGTTGAGTACAAAACATAGGAAAAATTTACTATACAATAACCCATCCCATTTAATTCACCTAAACATTATTTTTATTTAGATTGATTTACAACTCCATTACAATTAAGAAAACTAGGAACTCTAAAAACATGCAAGGATAGAGTAAGATGACCATGCCTAAGCTAGAATTTATGTGAGGTATAAGGATCACTCAAAGCTCAATTCACGGCCGCGAATGTCAAAATTTTATCAACATTTTTTGTGCCATACTACAAGCATCTCATAATGCCAATGGGTTAAGTTATAAGTCGAGTTGAGAACTGATCTCATGAGGTCAAGCTCCACTAGGGATCAACTCACTTTACCAAGAGTCAAAAAAATCCAGCTGAGCCCACAACCGAGTTGGGGATGTCACATAGCCCACAAAATTCAAACATATCATGTCACCATGCACGTGAAGGAGGTCATCCATCTTGAAAAACAAGACCAAGTCAAATATTCACTACCGAACAAATTTCGACCAATGCAATGGACAAAAAAATCCCTAAATGGTCCACACAACACTAAGCCACCAAGAAAGTAAATACTAAAGCGATCCTTTGACCACATTTCCTTCAGGCATTCTGTCAAACAATTCATGTGCCCGCTATATGCATCCGCATTTGGGCTTAAGCGAGACATATCATATAATGCCAATGCCATCCACACCAATTGTTAGGTTGTGGATCCTGTTTTCATGTGAGAAAGTGTTGAAGACTGTACACTAAGAGTAATGTACACTTTCCACAGTTGTCTCGCCGGGGTTCGGGGCGTGACCCCCAAATTTTTTTTGGGCCTTAAAACGTGCTCGATCAATAAGGAAATGTGCTTTTCTCATATGGGCGGGATTTTTGACCCATAGGTTTATGGGACGGTTTTGGCCCATGGTTTTAATACCCAAAGTTTTGTAAAAACTGCTTAAGCAGTTGTCTACTTATATGGTTTTATGCATATGGTAGGAATAATGTAACATTACAGATGTGTTTGAATTCAGGTGTGAATTCTGTAGAGTTTGTTAAGCATAGCTCCAAATAGATCTGGGTATTGTATTGAGAGAGCGGTGGCTTGTAATAAAATATGAGCAAGTGATTCTTGGTGGACGTAGCCCAAATTGGGTGAACCATGTTAAATACTATCTCTTTGTGTTGTGTTATTTTATTCTGCACTTTTATTTAAGATCTATAATATTTTTCTGCATATTAGTTTCTCTTATTTGCGATTATGTGAGGGATTATTCTACATATTTTATCCCTTATTTCCTAACACCAATCTCAATCTTTCAACATTAAGAAAAGAGGTGGTTAGAGGTGGCGAAAAAATCTATAACTTTTGTAGGCCATGAGACCACATCTCATTGATCCATTTTGCCAAACAGTTCACAATCATATGCGGGGGCCTTTCCCATCCTCTATGTGGCGTCTCAAGGTTTATTCAATAGTCCATGTGCATTGTGTATGCCTCCACATTTTTTATACATGTCTCTTTGGGCCGACGACATAATTAAAAAAATTAGCTTCCCGATGCTTTGATGGATGTCCAGACAACGATCTAATCTACCCATCTTGGTGTAGAAGTAGGATACCGTTAGGTTGTGGTGTCTAGATTTACACTTGTCACAATTGTATTTTGTGGAACAAAATTTTTCCTCCTAAAGTCCACACATCTAATAAACAAACAAAAAATAACACCGCTTTGTTTGCACACGCAATGACCCAAAGAAGGTTTGAGAGGCCACATTTTTACATGGAATTTGTCCAATGGTTGGCATGTCATGCATAGGGCTAAGAAAATATTCTCTGAACATTCCAAATGAACAATAGTCCTCCGGACTACAATTCCAAGACATTTTAACAAATAGTTCGCAAGCATTTCTAAATGCATTATCTGAATATTTCCCTCCTACCAACATAGCCAAGCACACTCTAATATTAATGCCCCACATACCGTTAGCACACTACAAAAATTCCCAACAATTAGAAAAAAAATTCGCATGCTTCCAAAATTTGCACACATTTCTTCCTGGATGGGACATGAACATAAAGAAAAAAATCGCTTTCCACTATGTTGAGATAATATTAACACACTATTCCCAAGCTCCTATTTTGGATCAACAAGAATGATCTTTGACATAGATACGGGACATTGACAAAGGTAGTAATAGCTAGTTTATACATGTCAATTGCATTTTCTTTGAATACTCCAAGGTGTTTGAAATAACCACATCTGCTGATAATACCTCCTTCCCAACGTATGTCATTTGGGAAAACAATAGTGCTCCTTCTAAGAAGTGCCAATACCCTACAAGTGCGAATCCACTGCTCCCAAGCTTCCCATTTTGAACATGTTGGGAGGATACGACAAGGTTTCAAAGTTTGGCTTAAGACCTTTTGAAGATTAATCTAGTTCCTTGGATTGAGATGGTCTTTTCCAATGGGATTCCCATAAATTTAATTGATGCTTAATCTAGTTCTTTGGATTGAAGTATGTTTCTTATTGATTTGTGTGCTTCAAATTTCAGTCCGAGTCAAGAAGAAGTGTCAATTTGTGATAATTTTTTTGCCTTGGCCAAATAAAAGAGAAGATTCACCAAAAATATTGGGGGACTAATTTAATGGTTTGGTTTATTAAAGTATAAAATATTTGGGCTCAATGGTGATTAGGACCATGTCTATAATTTTCACAAAGAACCTGTCGTCAACACAAAATGATCCAAACCGCTCCCAAAATATGAAACTACAAAGACTCAAAAACATTCAACCTGACCACGAAGTATCAAGCTACGAAATGGTTATAAAACTCAGTTAAAATAGACTTAGCCATTTTAACAAATATTGGAATGTTTAAACAACTATCAAATTCCATATCTCAAAATCACTAGCCATTGGCATTCAAAACCTCGCAGGAGACTAAGGCTAATTCATTGGCGATTTATATTATAAAAGCCACTTGATGTTCATTTATCCATCAAATTCAATTCCAAGCTTAGGAGGGGCCACATGGTAGGATTCCAACTCTCCTCGATGCATTTGGGCTCTGCATACCTTAAGTCCCTAGATTAAATTGTGCCAAATAATTCTTCAAGTATGTATCATTGCGGTGCACTAAGTCAAAAATTTAGCGAAGGACAAAGAAACGTGACGAGTTTGGAGGTGACAAGTGGCCGAAGAGAAAGGTCAAAAGAGGGATACATGGCAACATTTTTAGGAAGCCAAAAATTTCTAAGTCCCCTAAAAGGAAAAGGTTGCTATGCGAAGGACACACCAATCAAAAGCAAACACGATGTAAGGAAGACTTACAAACTCGAGGAACGTGGACATTTTATATTGGCTCGTGTTTCGTGATTGTCAGTCGAGGCTAAAGAAAAGGTAAAATGTGAAGTAAGCGTGGGGCTTCCTCATTGGTTGGTACTTCACACTCTGTCAGAAGAGATAAAAGAAAGACTGAAATTATGAAAATCCTGGAGCATTCTTATTGGCTCACACTTCACATTGATCAGTCAGGGCTTATAAAAAGGGTAAATTACAATGAAGCTTAGAGCTTTCCTATTTGATCTTACTTCACCGCTGTAGTCAAAGAAAAGGATAGTCTGACAAGGCAAGAGAATGTGGCATTGATTTATTGGCTCACTTTTTATTAAGGAAAAAACCTACCCACATAAAGGGAAGGAAAGGAAAGAAAAGAAGCAAAGCCCAACCCAGTGATCCAATCAAAGACTAACACATGGTAAATGTAAAAGCATTGCACACATTGGCAGAGGTAGTCCCCGAGCTAATCAAAGGCTTCCACGTGTCACATTTATGTGCATCCCGATATGCAAAACTTCAGAGGGCCATATCTTTCGATCCATATATCCAAATATTATAAATTTATATCATTGGAAAGGTCTCTTCAAACCCTTCACTTTGGAATCATTAGATTCAGAAATTGATGATATTTGGTGGGAGAAAAAGTAAAAACATATTTTACATTAAAGATACAATTGCAATATTGGTCAACCACCCAAATTGATGAAGTATGGTGTCTTTTTTTTTCTCTGTGCACGCAAGATAGAAGGAATGAATGATTTTGGTAGGAAACCCATGCTCCTTTGTAGGATTTTAATGCTTCTTGTTGGTGGTTGTAGAAGGAAATCAGATTTTTCTTATTTCTTTCTCCTTCTCATCTTTTATATAATGTAACAGTTTTCCATTTGGTGTGGGAGGTGAATTGGGGGTAGTTTTAGAGTTTTTTTACTAAGTTCAATTTTTGTTTCAGTTTCTAGTTTCTAGTTTCTTGCAAGATTGTATGTGTTTAGTTCTGTAAGGAAGAGCTAAGGTGGTTGCACTATACAACCATTAATAGGTTTTGAAGGCATTTGTTTATGTCCCCTAGCCAAAACTTACATGAATAGATTATGACTATTTTGATCAAGCTATACTTTCCGTTTCTTATGTTTTGAATGAATGAATGAGGAAATATAGTTTTGTTACTATCTTGCATTAGCTTTACATTGTCAAGTACACAATGGTATTTCTTAGTTGTTGCATTCTTTTTGTCACTGTGGGCATTGCAGAATAGTGTATATTTTGTAGTGGTTCAACTCAGTTGTAAAATCCTATAGGAAACATCACTTTTGAAGAGTTCTTGTTATCCCTTAAAGGTATTTTGGGCGTATAAGACAAATCTAGCAAGTGTTTTATCTCAAACTCTAACTCCATTATTTGTAGTTAGGATTGAGAAGACTGTAGACAAAATTTTTGCTAATTGAGTATCAATGAATGCAAAGGTTATTTCACAGATCATGTTAATTTGATTGTTAATTTCAAGCATCACAATTAAGGATGGATTCATTCCATGGGAACACCACTCTATTAAGGTCATAAAAGTAGTTGCCCTCCCCCTCCAAATCCCAATTAACAAATAACCATTTATCTTTATACCAACTAAGCATATCATACCTGCAAACCAAACATATGCTTATTTTGCAAAGCTGAGCTTTAAATTTGTTCATTACCAATAAGCTTTACCAAGAATTCCAGCAATTTTTAATCCAATATAATTTAAAGCAACCTTGGTCAATAATGTTATGCAAATGCAATATCTAAAGTTTTTCATTATCTGATCTATAAGATATGTATTTGATTGTCAAGTGCTTACAATAAATCAAGTGACAACTCTTTTGAGAGAAGTATTGTATGTGTGGTTGCACTTGCTTCAAATTAAGTTGCACCAACCATAGAGGAAACCAATCCATGAGAGATTTTCCTTTATTTAGATCCCCCAAATAGGTCCTCTCACCTTGGTCAAGACAAATCTAGAAGTAGCAGGTAAAGCCATCCCATTTGTGAAGGTTCCTCCTAATCACATCCTTGATTTGAGTCATTGAGTTGAGTGTTGAAAAAATCCCTGGCTATTAATGAAAAATAATTTTTCATTGTTCATAACTCTCTCAAATCCATCCCATTCACATTAGTTGCTCTTCTCCTAGGGTTTTTATGGGATCCAACACCCAGTGGCGTTGTTTCTTGTTGGTGTGTATTATTTTCCACATCATTAGGTGAGTCATCTCACTTAGGTGAGATCATAGTTCCATGTGTCATTTAGGGGTCATTATCAGAGATTCTCTTACACGTCAAGGTCGTCATATGCGTAATTGGGAGTTACACTTCTATTGCAGGAATGTGACTCCCCCTCTCTACTCAAGTTGTCATGATTGCAGCACCTTGGGGGTTATTCAACACCTCCTATATGTACACCCCTTTGGATCTATGAGATAGAGGAGAGTTTGTGGATTATAACAAGGTTATGCCCATGTTTCAAATCTTTGCATGCACATTTGGTTGATGCTCGCTCCTCCTGAGATCTCTTTATGATGCCATTCACATGTCTGTTGATGTGCATTTCATTCCTCGTGATCCTCGCTTACGGGTTTTCGTACCCTCTTACATGGTATCAGAGTGGATCTTGTGGATTTGTGCACTCCTCGGCATTTTTTGTGTGTTTTCTAGCTTCTGGTGTGATATTCAGATTCTTGTGCGTGTGTCATAATGAAAATTCCGACCGTGCTCTACTTGCATTGATTCGAGCATTTATACCTCCGTTCGGGTTGTTTGTGGGTGTTTTTGGGGTGTTTATGGTTTTACTTTTACATGCGGTCTTCAGAGGTTTCCGTGTTGTTTTGTATCGGGTTTGCATTATCCGTTGTTGAGTTTGTGATTGCTTCTATTCGTGAGCTCATTTTTTGCTTTGGCGTGGACCTGTGGTTCATTATTAACTTGTGCATTCCATCCACCTATGCATTGGAGCTCTCACTGCCTTGGACTCGGGCTATTTGCATTCTAAACGTGGTTTTCTTCATCTCTCGGAGCTGCGTCTGCATTATCCCCTGCACCATTTCTTGCTTCCTTTGAAGCTCGTGGTTTTTCTCTGCTACCAGTTCAACCTTAGCTTGCTCCCACCTTCGTTTCACTCTAGCTACCTGCTTATGAACATTCCTGTTTGTTACTCGTGACACTTGGTTCGTGCTACCTGTTTGTTGCTCGTGGCACCTAGTTGCTTGTTTGTGGTACCTATTTTGTTGTTGTGGATTTGTGCTTGGATTTTGGTTCCTTGTTTGCTGCTACCTGTGTGTTCATCCTTTCCCCATGCTACAACCACTCTGTAGCTTCCTCGAGCTGTTTCCCATTTGTGGCGGATCTTATGACATCTCCCACTCAACCTGTAGTAGCCTTTGTAGCATCTCCCCGACTCCACGCATGCCCATGCCACCCACATTTCTTTGCTCGGTCTCACTTTCTGACTAGTTTGTTCTATCTAGCGACTGTCTTATCACCACGTGGCTTCCAGCTTGCTGCAACACCTCCTAGTTCGGTCAACAACACCACCATCCAGCTCGACAACATTCCAAATGTGGGCCCCCTCCTTCCTCTTTTTTAATGTTTTGAGGTCAAATAAAAACATTCATTCTCATGGCATTGTATTAATTTTTTGGGACCTATTTTGCTTGTATTTAATCCCTTCCTTCGCATGTTGAAGACAAAGGGTGAGGTCTGGGGTTGGTAGGAGGCTAATCCCCCCTCGCAAGAAAAACAAACCCTTCCTAAAATTTGATGTTGTTTCTAACGAGCAGTCACATGATACCCTTTGCACTCATTTCAAGCACTTTTTAATGCGTTTGCAACATTTATTGACATTTTCCATCAGTTGCGGGAATCATAATAATGCCATAACTTTTGACTCGCAGCTCATTTTTGAGTGCTTCCTTAGTCAAAGTTACATGATTTCTCACACTTTACATGATGGCATTGTCATTTTTGTAAACACACTACTTTATAAAGTGCCACATTCTAGGGGGTTGACTAGTACTCTTGGGTTTTCACACGCGACGCATTATTGGCTGAGTCCGATGTGTCTTGCATTTGTGCACCTTGCACTTTTGATTCCGCATCATGGAGAGTGCTCTTTCCAGACTTGAGCATTATAGGATCACTTTACAGCCTCCACCACTTCTCACCGGGAGAGGGAACTATTCATTTTGGTGTGCTTCCATGGAACGTTACTTCGCTCACAAGGGTCTTTCACCCTTCTTACTTGGGCCAGTTCCTGCACCCATTGATCATCGTCATCTGGAGGACTTCCTTGACACTTACGACCATGTTTTTGGTCACTTGATGATGCATGTCTCCAGATCTCTCTGGTTTCACGTGGCAGACTCAGATCCACCCCACCATGTCTGGAGCATTCTTCAGTCCCTCTATGGAGACCCTTCACATACTTCTACCTTTGTTGCTGCTTTGTTGATTCAGTTGTAACCTCTTCTTTGTGTGATGACAGTTCCACTGACATAGACTCGCTTGGTTTTACTTCTGATGATGAGGATTGTGCACCCAGTTCTGATGTTGAGAGTACTACAGAGGACTCTTCTCCTCTTTCTCTCACTATTCCAGAGAGTGTTGACACATCCCACATCTCATCAGATATCGAGCAATCTCCTACTCAACCTCATACAATCATCACATTTGCCTCCTTTCCACTTCCAGTGTGTGAGGCCACTTCCACTCCTCTACCTTCATTGGATGACTCATACCTATCCAACATCGCTCTTCTGTTTGTCGAGTCCCCTCATTGGGACGAGTATCTGCCTAACCTTTGTCATCTTTTCACAGAGTCCACTTGTGATGCTCTATAGGTCCCTCATCCATCTACAGGTGTTTTAGAGGAGTTCATCATCTTCATTGTTGGGAGTGCCCCTTCTGGGATTCTTATCACTTCCACTTTTCTAAGAGACCTTCATTGATCCACCCTTAGCCGTGTGGATCCCTTTTTCTTGTGGAGAATGTTTTGTTCCCTTCACATCACTTGGACATCCTTTCTGCAGTCTTCCTCTTTTTCACTCGACGATTCTACACACGTGGCATTACCTTCGGTTCCTTAGCACTCACTTTCTAGACCTATGTCACACTTTCATGGACCAGACTCAAAGTTCTTCGTGTTACTACCTTCAGTTTCCTTTGTGGAGTGGGTGGACTTTCAACACGTCATTTATGTCCTTCCTAAGGGTAGGCACACAATTTGGTGTGGGTGGCTCTTCTTCAGTCCAGAGGTAGAGGATCTCATCATTGACATTCTTTTGGGAGACCTCCTAGAGTTGCAGAGTTCAAATCTGTCCATGTCATCTTCATTTCTCTCATCTCCCTCTTCTTCTCTCTTCTTCTTCTTTTCGAGAGATTACCTCTTTGTACATGGGTACCTTTTCAGGCTCGTCTATGGCCGGGACCCATATTTGGCATCTTTATTAGATTAGAGAGTGTGTTTTTCTCTTGTGGTGGATGTTTTTCCCATTAGGTTTTCCTTCACTGCTTAGGACCTTTTTCTTGTGCATGGGTACCTCATTAGGCTTTATGCCGGGACCCATTTCTCATTTCTGACTTTCCACCTCATCCTAAGTTACGATGAAGGGGGTGTTGGTGTGTATTATTTTCCACATCATTAGGTGAGTCATCTCACTTAGGTGAGATCGTAGGTCCATGTGTCATTTAGGGGTCATTATGAGATTCTCTTATGCATCGGCATCAAAGCACTTTAGTACGTCATATGTGTAATTGGGAGTTACACTTCTATTCGAGAATGTAACTACCCCTCTCTACTCGAGTTGTCATGATTACAGCATTGGGGGTTACTCAACACCTCCTATATGTACACCCCTTTGGATCTATGAGATAGAGGAGAGTTTGTGGATTGTAACGAGGTTCTTGCCCATGTTTCAAATCTTTGCATGCACATTCGGTTGATGCTCGCTCCTCCCGAGATCTCTTCACACTGCCATTCACACGTTCGTTGATGTGCATGTCGTCCCTCATGATCCTCACTTGCGGGTTTTCATACCCTCTTACATTTCTGAGGACTTCATTGCTATATTTGAGTTTTTGTGACTCAAACTATTTACAAACATTCTACAAGTTAAAGGTTTGTTATCCCGTAAAATTGGCAAGGGCAATTTTACAGATAACCATACCGAAATTTTGTTCCAATCCCTCGTTAGGGACTCCTTGCATTTAGACGTTTCAAAATCCCTTCCCGGGAAATCTGGTTTTTCGAACTTAGTCGTTTTTGGTCTTTTTGGCCGGCGCATAGAATGACTATGCAACATCAACTTTTGATGCGCCCCCTTTAAAACCTTTGGCACATGTTTTCTTGTGTCAGCAGGCATTTTGGTGCGCCTCTGCCTGTTAAGGCTTCCCTGCGTGTGCCGAGGCGCATGCACCTTCCTGTCGACAGATCATTTGTTGCGCCTCTTTTTGGTGCGCCAAAGGCGCACATTTTCCTCTGTCAACACCACTTCCGGTGCGCCATAGGTGCACATATCTTCATGTTGACAAGTCTTTCGGTGCGCCAAAGGGCGCATGTTTTCTCATGTCGACAGCTCATTTGGTGCGCCCCTTTAAAAAGTTGGTGGCGCATTTATTGCTGCCTCGCCTATAAATAGGCGCGTCTGCGCTGTCATTGTCACCGATGCAAAACACGTGATTTTTCTCTGAGCTTGTCAGCGACACCAGCCCCGTCACTTTCGAATTGATTTGTGGACCCGTTCTCACGCTTTTTCATCGTTTATATCCGGGTAAGTGGCCTTCTGTCTTTCATGCGTTTTGTTTTTGTAGTTTTTGGCTGCTAGGTTGGTTCAGTATGGATTGAAAAGAATAGATTATGAGTTTGCTCCCCCCCTTGCTGCCTTTCCACATTTCCTCCTCTTTCCAGATCTGCTGGAAGAGGAAGCTCTGTCCTAAAAAATGATAGCTTGAAAACCCTTTTGGTATAGCACCTCTTCATATCCTACAATGAACCTTGTTATAAAAGCTAAGCCATATGTGGAAACACCTCTGAGAGAAAGATCAAAACTAAAAAGAAAACTGTTTTCTCCTTTGGCGCATGAGCTCGCCATGCAACATTAAAAACAGTTGCGCCCTCGGTGCATCTGTCACCCCTGCAACATAAAGAATTCCTGCGCCCTTTGGCACACCCTGCGCCCATGTAGCAGCTCTTTCATATGCGCCAAGTGTTAAGCTATAAAGACGCAGGCGCGTTCCTCATCGCAGCAACATCATGTTGTGCAGACCCTCCATCGCCGCGCCAAGTTCCCTTAAGCGCGCCAAAAGCACATGTTACACAAACCATATATGCGCCTTTGGCGCACCGAAATTCCATGCAACATGAAAGATACATGCGCCTTTTACAAAATACATCCACATGGCGCAGGCGCACTTGTCCTTACAGCAACACAAAATGCACCCTGCAGTGTCTATGCGCCATGCGCCCTTTGGCGCTGATTTATCTCCTGCAACACCCTTTTCCTATGCGCCTTGCCTATTTAGCTCTGCAATCTGTAATATTCATGCGCCATGTGCCCCGAGGCCTCAAAATTGCTAACTCTTTCTTCTGTCAGCATTTCAATGGAAAATCAAGCAGCTGACATGGCTTTCTTCGATTGGGTTTCACGTCTTATTCTTGCAGATCAGCAATTAAACTCAGAAGAACATATGTCAACATCAAGCAAGAGGCCTACCAAATCCAAAGGCAAGGCCAAGCTCACAGAGGAAGAAATGAAGTATAAATATCAGAGGGTCAGAATGCCCGACTCCCAGGCCGAGTGTGACCTGGACATCAGAGACTCAGAGTTGGGTCATATTGATTTGGAGGAATTCTGGGTCAGGACTCAGAAGGTCACAAGAAGTCCGTGGATGGACAAGCTAATAGGCAGTGCCCTGCACTTTGCTGGGGGAATCCCAGTCAACGCCGTTAACAATGAATTCATGATGGTGGTTGCCCGGTGCTATAATAAAGACACAAGGTGTGTCGTAAATGAGAAGGGCGAGGTCGTAATCAACCTCACTGCCCGCCACTTTGAGATAATACTCGGCATTCCTCATCACCGGCACTTTGTGGCTGTCAGCCAAGGAGATTGCATCAAGGCATGGGACGACAATGAAGATCAGTGCATCTTTCTGGCGATGAACAAATTCTATCCGAAGAATAAAAAGGTAGTGACCCATTGGCCACAAATCATTCACCGTAGTGATTTTCGAGAGGAGCTCAAAGGCACACCATCATGTTCTTGAGCGGGGTTTTGGGCTTCACGATGCCCACTTTTTCCACAAATGGATGCTGCATGGTATTTAGAAACCATGAACAAAAATGTGCACGATCAACGCTTGAATGGGCGAAATTATAAGCGGCATGATATCGAACAATCTGCAACAATTCCCCACAACGGGGAAGATTCTACATGAATTCCTATGTTGCTTATCTTTGTAGCTTCGAAAGGGACTATCCAAATTTGATGCGGAGTGGGGTTTGGCCCAGTGTCAAAATATATGAATACTATCCAGGTGAAGGTTTGGAGAATAGCATCCCTCAATTTACCAAGATCAATGATGCATTTTTCTATTTCATCATCTCGCTGTTGAGGCCAAATATGACTTACGGTCGCACGACAAAGAGCATAGTGACAGCCACTGAGAAATGGGGGGCCCTGTTCACCCAATTCCCCACATTCACTTATCTAAGGGTAGCTAACTTCTTGGGAGAGCCAACTAGACTGCCAAGGTATGCTGGGCCCAAGTTGATTCTGTTAGAGCTGTCAAGACAGCTAATCACCTACCATGAGAAGTGCCTCAAAAGAAAGAAGGGTGGAACTCCTTTCCCCCTCACAGTGGGTAGATATACATGTCTTTCTCACCACAAGGCAAAAGACATGTTTGCAGAGCTGGAGCTGCTCAATTTGAAACATGACTTCCCAGCTAGACCCACCTTCGACCCGAGGAACTGTCTGCCGAGGGCTAAGCTCGATCCAATCCATGTCCCTCAGATCGAGGATATCTACATCGACCTATATCATGAGGTGGAACTCAGGAGGAAGGACCATTCTCGTTTGGCATTGGCAGAAATCATCCAATACGGGGTAGCCATCGTCCCCAAAGGCTACCAAACTACTGAGGAGGAAGTGGATCAAGTATATCTTGATACAGGTGGGGACGATTGGCCTTTTGCGGTGATTGATAGAAACAAAGCACCTCAGACAATTGAGGAAAGGGTCAAGGAAACTCTGCGCAGAACAGAGCATTGGTGCCGAATGAACGGACTCATCTACCTCGGGGTCGATTTCACAACCTCTCCGTTGGGTAATGCACCTCCTAGATCAAAACAGCAGCCTAAGGGCAAGGGTAAAGGTAAGGAAGGTGAGTCCAACACTTCTCAAGAGGAAGCTCCTGAAAGTCCTCCTTCCGCTGTACCAGAACAAGTTGTAACTCTGGCTTCTCCAGAGAAAGAAGCAGAAGAGGATGTTCCAATAGGCCCATCCACTCAGGATGTCGGCACTGCTACAACAATTGAGGTCCCTTCTGTCCCTTCTTCTTCTCCTCCTTCCCCTCCTCGAGTGACTCAAGTGACCATTCCTTTGGTCGTGTCCTCTCCCCCTTCTTCTACTGTTCCTCCCGCTTCTTCGTCCATCTTCTCTTCTCTTGCGGATCTGTCCCCCTCCATTTCTTCCCTCATCTCTGAGCTCCCTTCCCTTCCTATGTCTTCCTCTCCTGCAGTATCTCTTCCTCCCGTGAGCACTTCTTCGGCCTCCCTCTCGATGCCACCTCCAAGTGTCTCCACTTTTTCCCTTCTACTACTGCAGCTGTCCCCTTCTCTGTTTCTGGCCCTTCTCCCATAAGTCCAGCCTGGATCTCCCAGCACTTAAGTCAACAGAAAAGGAAAGTTCCCATCACTCCGATGGACTTTTCCGTAATCCCGTCCAAAGGGGCAAAGAAACAGAAGCCTGTCACACGCTTCTCTCAGAGTGCTTCGGGAGAAAGGGTGATGGAGATCGCATACCCTAATCCCCTCAAGGATAAAAAGGATCTGTCTCCGACAGATTATACAGTGACCCAAGTCACAATGGGTACGTCTTCTGAGAGCCTTCAAGGAGAAGCCTTATCTGCAGTTGACGCCCTCTGCAAGAAGCTTCAAGAAACAAAAGAAGAGAAAAGGCTACTTGAAAGAGAAAAATAAACATCTGCTCCAAGCCTTACAGAAGATGGGTAGTGCACCTCCCACAACCGCCGAGACTCCTGAGCCTCTGAGCTAGGATAAAATTAATGAATATGCAAAGATCGGCGAGCAGGGCATGGCAGTTTCCGCTTGGAGGAGCCAGATCCTCAAAGACAGTGAAAAAGTGATCACCGAGTTCTCTGGTTTGTATTTGAACATCAACAAGGTGAATAAAGAGCTCCAAGCACTAGCAGGACCCATATCAGAAGAGCTGGACCATGCTAGGCTGCAACATGAGACCTTTCAACAAATGTTCGACTGTTCAGTCAAAGATCTGGTCAAGTTCGGCGTCTTCGGCCATCCCAGGCCCTCAATAAAGTCATTTCCACTCTGGACTACCGGATGGATCAACTGGAGTTTGTCCTTGAAAAGATCGATAAGGTAAAGGAAGAAGCCCTGGACACGATGCACCAAATGGAACAAATCGTTCTCAACATGTCTCCAGGGTTGCTTACTCCTTCCTTCGCCTTAAGAAAAGTTGAGGAAACCATCCAGATCTTCAAGGAGATCGTTTCACAAGGGCTGGGGCCAGAGGTCACTTTTGACGCGGAGTCCATCAATAACCTGCTGGCCTGTTGGGACTTCATCGGGTTCCTCATAGAAGCGAGAGAAAGAGTATTCCAAACTCCCAGAGAAGCTCATAGACGAGTGGGAGACTTGCGAGGCGATCAGTGAGCGACACAAGGATCCTTCCCAGGATCAACTAGGGCCCATGATCAGCAAGTTCATGGAATACCGCGCTCAATTCCACATCTCGTCACCTGAGCAGCAACAAAAGCAGGCTACTCCCTTTCGGCCGTAGGATGACGATGATGAATAGTGGCTTCTTCTTCTTCTTCTCTCTCTTCTTCGACTTTCTTTTTGTAAATATCTAAAGTATGTTGGCACAAATGATGACATCATCCATGTTGCACCATGGGATGATGTCATCCATCAAGTTGTCAAAAGTCAACATGACTTTGAGATATTTTGTAAATATCTTTGTAAATAGGTGGTTGGCTCCTTTTTGCCTTCTTTTCTTTCCTTCTTCTATAAATACCCCAATGCTTGTTGTATTGGGCATGAGTGGATATCTTTCAGATGAAAAATAGAAGTGAGGAGAAAAGACTTTGAGCTTTTTGTAACAGAAAGAATTATTAATACAATATTTAGACTTTGTGCTGAATACGTGTGTTATTTGCATTGGATCTCTCTTACGTTAGATCTGTATGCTTGTTCTGTTGGATCCACTTCTGTTTTATTGTCATTTATTCATCAGTATTGCTTTGCTCGTTTATGCAAGTAGGTTTGGCTCTGTTTACTACCAATCCCAAAACATAAACCCTCTGACCTTTCTGCTTTGGAATTCATTTCTTTTCTCCCTTCGGACCTGCTCTTCCTTCGTCCTCTCTTTCATTCCTTTCTTTTCGTAGTTGGAAACACCCTACTGGGATGAGATCCCAAACCCTCGAAGGCGGAATATTGTGAGACTTGCATGCATTCCTGCGGGTTGAATAGCAATAAACCAGATTTCGCTTTCTTTGACTCAAAGAGGGCTATGTCCTGTGCACTGCTTTGTTGGCTCGTCTATCCATAGATCTGCCCAAGCGACAGATTTTCGGACCAACAAGGTTCCATAGATTTATATATTTTGATACTATAGTGGTGAATCCCTAAAACAAAAAGCTAGGACAGACTGGTTTCATTGTATTGTAACTATTGATTTAATTTTCTACTTTGAAAAACTAGAAGGATTGCAGTTTTCTTTAAAATTTGATCCCACATAGAAGTTACTTCCGAGTTTGAATTTGTTAGGAAAAAAGTAGATATGGAATCCAGTAATTGATCAAACTTTAAAGAGCAATTACAGTTAAGATAATAAGCTTGATATTCCATTGGTTGAGGATTTCTCTAGCACATCTGACATTTTGAAGCATCTGGTAAGCCTAATCCTATTATTTCATTTATTAAGGAGAACCAGGAATTTGATCTAGAATATATTCCTTCCTCAATATTTCATCAAACTTTTCAAAATCCATTAAACCAACAAAATCCTGTTCAACATTGGCTACACCATCCTTTACCTTTAGTTCATGTGAAGAATAACATGGTTGACCCACCTCCTAGATAACCTTTCAGAATTAACACATATAAACCTATTAATTTTGATGACATGGAAGGTTATCCAAATGAGGTCCCTAATGAGATTAGAATGAGATTTCCCAAGTTTCAAGGAAATAATGCTATCAGTGGTGATCATCATTTAAATCTATTTCAGAATCTAATGGAGGACTATGAGGTTGAGTTTGAAGATGTATGTGTGAAGTTGTTTGTACACACTCTAGAAGAATATGCTCATGACTGGTTCAAAGCCTTTCCTGATGGATCAATTGATTCATGGTAGGAGATGAAAAATGCATTCAGAGTTTCATATGGTGATAGAAATGATCCAAGGTTTCTATTGTCTGAGTTTGAGAACATTAAGAAGAATCCCAATGAGTGTGCCCAAGACTTCAATACAAGATTCAATAAAACTTTGACAAGATTTCCCAAAAGTATAAGACCTAGTGATGAATCTTGTCTTATTAAGTATTCAGATGCATTTGATAAGAAAGCAACATACTACTTAAGAGATAAAAATCCTAGAACTTTGAGACAATATTTTATCATGGCTATCCAAATTGAAAATAATATTAAAGTTGTTGGAAAGCCTCCAAGAGAGAGGGTGTGAAGTTAGTTAACCTAGAAAATCCTCAAACTAGCAAAAATTTGACCTTGAAGAAGTTGTCAAAAATTTGGCAAGGGATGTTAAAGAAATTTATTATAAATTAACACAAGCTGAGAAGGGATTGTCTCCCAATCCTTAGAATCAACATTAGAATACTAGACACAATAGATTTGGAAATGAAGATAGAGGAAAAGTACATATGGGTTCAGGTAGCAAGAAACAAAATTTTAGAGATAACAAAGCAGTCCCTAACCCTTTAGTGGGAAGAGTAGTTGCTATTGAGGAAGAACATGCCATTGATTGGTGTGAAAAATGCTTGTTTCCCCATGTGCCTTGTGATCCACCTGCAAGTGATGAAGCTGATTTCAGTGATGTATGCATGATGGAATGCCAATCAGAATGTGAGCAAGGTGTATCTTCTACCGACCTCCTCTCTACCCGAAATGTGGTTGATTTCTGGACTTGTGTTGAAAAGATTAAGTCTCTCCCTATTGAAATTAATGTTAAGGCTGATATGGCCCATGCTTTTGAATTTCCTAATAATGAGTTTTAGTATTTTAGAGCTTTTATGATCAAGAAATATGAGGGTGATATTCCTTCTAGTGAGGATAAAAAGTTATTGATCAATGATATAGTTTCTCAAGAAAAGGAATACGAGTCTTAGAAATAGCTAAGTTAAAGGACATGGTCCTCTAACTAAAGAAAAGATGACCATTCTTTCTAATATCCCCAAATGTGCTTCTTAGAAAAATGTGTTGAATAAAACTCCTATAATTCATCCCAAACCAAGAAGTTTTGCCCCAAAACCCACTAAGAAGAACCTTTTGCCATTTGATAAAATTGTAACAATTCCTTCTAATGCTCATCTCCCCAAATATAATGTTTGTGATATGGCTCATATTTTAATTCAAACAAAGATTACAGTTCCCATTATGGAATTGTTGAGGATCTTTGAGCATAAAAAGTGAGCCTTTGAGTATCCCCATAATTGCTGAAGGCGAGGCACAAGAAACTTGAGAAGATATGGAAAATCCTCCCAAGGTATATCTAGGAACTTATTTAGTAGAAACAAAATTGGATGTTAACTTTGTTTTCCATATCACTTATTATAAATGGGCGGATTTTACACAATTGTATGTTTGATTCTGGAGCTTCATGTAACATTATGCCTCTTGTAGTCATGAATGAGTTAAACCTTAAGATAACTGTTGTTTTTGGTATATGTTATGCTATGAATTCTAGAGAGCTACCTATGATAGGCTATGTGAAAGGATTTATTGAAAAAATGGCAATACATCCAGGAAAGTAATTAACCATGAATGTTTTCGTTTTTGACTACCCTACCAAGTGGGGGATGTTGTTATCAAGAAAGTGGGCAGCTAGTGTGGGAGGTAGTGTCCAAATGGATATGTCCTATGCTACCATACCATTAGAAGGAAAATTGGTCAAGTTATACAAAGAAGATAAGATGTTACACCTCATTGAAGATCCTAATAATGCTTCTTATGAAGTGATTTTTACTGATGTAGACATGGAGAATTTTATAGGCAATGCTGATTTTGAAGATCAATGTATGGATGATAATGATTAGTTTGAAGACCATGCAGTCCCATGGACCATGACCTTTGATGGAGCTTTCTCAAGTAGTGGTAATGGTGCAGGAGTGGTGTTAAGTTCTCCGAATAATGAGTTTTTCATATTTTCTTTTAAATTGAATTTTGAATGCACCAATAATGTGGTTGAGTATGAAGCACTATTGCTAGGATTAAGAATTGCTTGGAGACATGGAATAAAAGACCTCATAGTTAAAGGGGATTCTGAGTTAGTGATTAAGCAAATCAAAAAATTATATGTAGCAAAAAATCAAAGATTGAAACAATACAAAAATGCAGTATGGGATCTCATTGAATGTTTTGATTCATTTAATATTGAGTATCATGAAAGAAATCAAAATGTAGCAGTTGATAGATTGGCAGTCTTGGGTTCATAGTATGAAAACCAAGATTCATCCCCTTATTGAAAATTTGAAGTAGAAATACTAGTTTGACCCTCTATACCTGATAATATACAACACTGGCAAGTATTTGATAATGATTCACACATCCACAAATTTATGAATTGCCAAGATGAGTTCACTAACTATATCATTGACTTGGAACCTATGGTAGAGGTGTGGGGGAAAAATAATCTCTTTGGTAAAGAATTAATTTAGTTTAAAATAAATGTAATCCCAAAAGGATTAGTTAGTTTAGAATCTACCTTTGATAGTAATGACAGAGAAGTTTGTAAGTCTATTATTTTTCCAAGAGATGTTATGAAGTGTAATTTGGATTCATTCCAATATCCTAGAAATGTATGGCTAGGGAGGAAGTTGAATAAGGATGAAAGAATGGCTTATACCAAACTCGTTAAAAAAGTATCAAGAATGCCTTGCACTGGTCTTATTTTGATTTAAAATCCTATAGAAAGGATCTATTTCAGCATTAGATACCCTTGGCACTCCACACTAATCCTTTCAGGAAGAAGCAGAGGCCTATTAATCCTATTCTTACAACCAAGATGCAAGAAGAATTGAAAAAGCTAAGGGATGGTGGGATAATCCAACCCACTAGATACTCTTCATGGGTAGAAAATTTGGTACTAGTCAGAAAGAAGAATGGAGACATAAGGCTTTGTGTATATTTTAGAAATATCAACAAAGCTTCACTTAAAGATAATTATCCATTGCCAAATATGGAAAATTTATTACAAAATGTAACATGATCGAGTTGTTATCTACATTAGATGGATTTTCTGGATATAACCAAGTGGTAGTGAAACCATCAGAGCAATTTAAAATTGCCTTCACTACCCCATGGGGAATGTATGTTTATGCCAAGATGCCATTTGGGTTAATGAATGTTGGAGCAACTTTTCAAAGGGTCATGGATGTGGCTTTCTCTAGTCTTATCAATGATTTTACCGCAATAAATTAGAATGATATAACTGTTTTCTCTAAGAAGAGGGGGGACCACTTAGGGCACCTTGAAAAGATGTTGCTTAGATGTAGAGAGTATGGGATTTCACTAAATCCTAAGAAGTGCCATTTTAGCTTGTAAAAAGAAATTTTTTTGGGACATATTGTGTTATAAGAACGAGCCGTGATTGATCCAGAAAGGGTAGAAGAAATCAATAAGGTTCCCATCCCTATGTCCAAGAAAGGCATTCAGTCCTTCTTTGGACAAATAAATTTTGTGAGAAGGTTCATCTCAAATTTTTCTACCATTAAAAATAGGGGATGTTTATCAGATTTATGCTTTATGAAGCTACAAGGCATCTAGGAGAGGAGAATTTTCCCAAAGTTTTGCTGAGATTCGATCACCGGTTCAAAATTTATGAGCATATCTTTGTTTTCACCACGAGGATTTCTAAGCGGCACCCAGGTGTGGTTTCGCTAAAAAATCTATTTTTCTTGTTTCATAAGTGGGAAATGGTGGAAAATGAGTGAGAGGTGCAATGGAAAAACTTTAGAGGTTTCCACATGGAGGGAGAAGACAAAATCTCGCAATGGCAGATTTCCGTGTGTGCGTGAAGGTAGTAGTAGAAGAAGAAGTCAGTAAGCAACAATAAAAATGAAAAGTTTACAAATTTGCACAAGTTGGGAAGGAATGAAATTTCTTGTCCCAACCATCCCAAGGGATGGTTGGTTCGAAAAAGTGTCCCCCCTTCCTATTGGGCCATGTGTCGCAGCATGATTGGTAGTTAAGGATGAGAGGGAGTTGAAAACAAGCTACTTAAACACCCGCCTAGGTCACATGGTTGACCAAGGGCCAAAAAGGGAGAAGGGAATATTTTTTGTCCCAACCATCCCAAAAGTTTGGGATGGTTGGTGAAAAAAAAGTGTTCCCCTTCCTTATTTGTCCATGTGGCACTTTTTGGTTGGACAGAGTTGGGGCATGGATTTAGTGCATGAGGGCTTAAACTTGCAAAAGGAGCTTAGAAATGGTCACATTGAGGTCTAGGGGATTAAATGGGAGGGGGAATTTTTTTCACCAAAATTCCAAAATATTTTTTACGTTTGGTGCAAAAAGTGTGCCACTCTCTGATTGGCTCAATTTCCAAGGCGAAAAAATGACTAACTCCTTAAGCCATACCTTGGGGAACAACTTGTCGAAGCCATAACTTGAGTTCCCGAAGGAGTTTTTTGACACTTATTTATATGAATTTTCATGAAAATGGCCTTCTAAACACAATGGTGATGGTATCATACCTTTATTCTTCCTGAAACCCCTTGAAAAATAGGATTTTCTCTGGGATCGAAGGTTGTATATGTTGAAAACAAGTTGTGGACAAAACGCCTGAGTGTTGTGAAAAAGTGAGACCACCATATTCTAGGGATCTAAATCATATTTCTATAGATATTTGTTTGACCCAAAACTCCTTATGGAGCTCCCAGAATAATCGCTTCTTGAAGTTTAATAGGTGTTCTTGCACTGCACTACTCAAGCCTCCAAGACCCACTTTTCTTTGAAACAACTCTAAAACTTCTGAAACTTTCTAGATTCTTCCAAAAAAATTACACATCATTCTTAGCTCTCGATACACATCCATGATGAGTACAAGTCCTTCTTTCTACTCCGAGGGTGTGTATCAACCTCAAGAAGACTAGAGAATAGCCTTTCCTAAAGAAAAAGCCTGTCTTGATGAATTATGTCTTAAGAGTACCTGGGTGTGCTTGCCTTCCTAAATCATCTATGGAAATACTAAAAAAACAAAATGGACTACTCGGAGAAGTGGGATAGGAATGATACAAAGGTGATCGGGTGATATGAAGGAGGACTCAAGATGACATTTAAGCGAAAAATTCACTATAGGGTATGGTTGTCATGTTTTCAAGTGTGAATTTTTCCCTTGCAAAAACTCATGAGAAAAAATGGCTTTGAATTGGGGACATGTTGTGGATCGAGCATATCCAGGACATGACATGAGAACTCCGAATATCAATACATAACATTGACCAGTGTCTTATCCATTGGGATTTAGAGGAACACACAACTTGCAAGAGATAGACAGAAAGGAGGAACACACACACAAACACACAATTGAAGGGAAACACACCACACTTTGAAAATGGAAAATCACACACAAAATGGAAAGGGGAAACAAACCTAAATCACCTATAGTACAAGGTGGGGACAACTGCTTTCACTATAGCACTCTTCTCTTCTCAGAGGTTACCCCTGAGTGGGAAACACTGAGTGATGATGTTCCACAAATCCATTGACCGGTTCGAGAAAGTAGCCTCCTCTCCTTAATTGTTTATGAAATCTAGGTGCTTTCATGATTGTCTGTGTACTTGGTAGGAGTGATCCTACATGAGCTTCTTGATGCTCAGGCCTTCGCTTAGAAATTTCATTGCCTTCATTCTCTTTGAAATCAGTTTCATAGTGTCAGTTGCCTTCTCGAGCTTATCCACATTGCTAATCTCTCATTAAGCATCTCATCACTACCCCGAGGCTGGTTTTTGTTTGAATTTATTGAACATACCGAGTTCCCTTCTTTTCCATATTCATGTTTACTGAAAACCCTTCCATCACAGGCCTTGAAATTAACCTCTAGTTGTATTATGTCATGAGGTGTTTGGAAATAGAGCAAGGGATTAGACATAACCTCATATCTGTCTTGCATGGCCATGGCATGAGTCAAGAGGATAAGAATCATCTTTAGTATCTTCCTTACCTTCTATGTCCTCTAATATTGCTTACGAGGACCCCTTCTTTAAACTTTCCAAAAGCTTAATTTTATTTTCATTCAAGGAATCTTCATTTTGAATTTCAAGGCAAAATTTTGGAGGATTTGTTCCATCATCTTGAAACTCATTGCCCCCTCCTATTTTGTCTAGAGGAACTTCATCCTTGGTAAACTCTTTTTTTTTGTTTCAACCTTTTCATCATATAAAGAATCTTCTTCTTTGAATGGAAAGGAGAAAAATTCAATTCCTTCAATACATTCAACTCCCATTGGCTCGGGAGGGACATTGGATTATTCCCTTTCCTTTGCTTCGTCATGACCAATTTTTGAATCAGTTGAGAAACCGAAACATATTCACACTTTTCTTGCATCGGAGTTTGAGACTTAGCACAAGGTCTTCTCCACAACTCTTAGGAGAACTTGCATAGACTGTTCTTTCAAACCTTTTAAGCACTCATTACAAGTTGGATTTTTCTCTTCATGGATGACATGGTCAAGAGTATATTCATCTCCAAATGAGAATGCGAATATTTCCCTTTCATGGGTAAGCATATGAGTTGATTTCCCCATTTGAAATTCATAGAGAAACATTTCTTCTTTTCCATGGCTTGCATCATCTAGAAATTTGGGGATACCCTCTTGTAGCTCAAATTTCCTCAATGCTTCCTCTAGATCAATATTCCTATGGTAAGAAATGTTTGGTACTATCAAGATTGGGATCTTATCTTCCTCTTTAGTTGTCACAAAATGATTCATCCTCCTACTATTTTGGTACAAAATGTTGGCTCCTGGTTTCTGCTTTTTGCACCGTGTACCTCATCTTATTTTATGGAAGAAATTTTTCCATGTCTCCTTTCACCTGGAATGGTTGTGGAAGACCAATTCATCTAGATTTTCCCTCCTAATTGTTGGAAAAAACTTCTACTCAACAACATTCCAAATGAATCTGGAATTTCTGTTGCTAAGATCATCATTGAAACCTTCTTATCTTGAAATTTGGTAAGAGCTACCCATTCATCTTTGAAATTCTCAAAATGTGGGACTTCTTTAGACTCCATGGAGTAACAATAGCCACCGGATGGAGTCATGGTGAGTTTGAGAGCCTTGGAAACCTTTACAGGCATTACATTGTCAGAGGCACCAAAATCTATGATGTAATTGTTTAGTACATATTCTCCAACGAGAAGGGAGATGTAGAAAGGATCAACCTTGTCGGTCTTGGATGCACTCAAAGAAAGCATGTTCTATGATGGAGGTGTAGGTGGGTTTGGTAGTAGTCCTTTAGAACTAGGAGTTATAACATTGGGGTTTATGGTGTTGGGTTTTGAACTACTACCCTTGATATACCAAACAAATCTCTCAAATTACTCAGGGTGAGTCCATAGATATTTAGTTTTAGAAATCTGCACTTTGGTTATGTTCGCATGTTCTATGATATCAAAAGGATCGAGATACAAATAGGGAGATGAAGACACTACTTTGGGAGTTAGGAAAGGATTGGAGATAAGGGTAGATGTTTGGGGAACAAAGTCTAACTTTAAAGGTAAAGTAAAAGCCTTTGAAGCACTAGATTTTGCAGAAGCGGATTTAGAATTAGAAGAGGTATTGGAAGACTTACTTGGGATTATGGGTGCCCTTTTACTTGCTTATAGGATCGGGTTTCTGCAATGAGGATTCTATGAAAGATGGAAGTGGATATCCTTGACTGATTATTATGTTTTGCAGAGTCACCATAAGAGGATATTCGATCTTCTTATTTTTCACAAAAGTTGAGGAAGAGGATCCTTTCTTAGATTGAGAATGGGTGAAAACTACACATGAGAGGCTAGGTGCATCTTCACCATTGTCTTCATCACCTCCAGAGTACTCACATAATCTGATTTGGGTGTCATTCTCTACCTCCTCAACTTCTAGAAAATCATCATCTACGCTTTCTTGTTCAAGCCCTTCTTTATCTTATTAAATCCTACAACTTGCATTGACAAGCGAGGCCTCCAAAGAAAGGCTTTGTGGTGCTCCTATAATCTGATTCTTGTTATTCCCTCTTCAATGATGTCATTTCATTTTCCAATTTCTATAATGATGGATCTATTCTCTCATCCCCGGGATGTTGAGCCTTACCCTTTGAAGGGTTCTTGATATTCCCATATAAGATGAGATCATATTCAACTTCAATTTACATACTTTTTACTTCTTCTAGATTCGATGGTTGAACCCTTTGGATAAATAATCCTACCTCGGGAGGTTACGCATTAATGAAGAATATCTTGAAAATGTTTCCAGATGGTGTATCATCCTCTAATATCTAATGGAATAACTTTGTTGAAACGGTCCACAAAGTATCTCATTTTATTCTTTCTTAATTTATACCAATTGAATATGAATTATTGACAGTCTTCACCAAATTTGAATCTTTCTTTGAACCTATTTTTTATGTCATCCTAGCAAGTGATCGATTTGACAAGTAGAAGGTAGAACCATTCTGTTGCTTTTTCTTGGAGGGATTTCACAAAAATATTATAGCAACATCCTCATGTTTAACTCCAAGGATTCCACATGATGTGATGAAGGCTGATATGTGCTCTTCAAGGATTTGCATGTTGTCACCTTTGAACTTTGGAAAGTTCTTGTGGGAATCTGTTGGTAGATTGTGAAGAGGTGGTGTGAGAGAAAATGGGCTTGTATTTCTTCCCCATGGGAAAATGGGTTGGGGTTTTTTTGCTTCTTGATCTGCCATTCTTTCTTATTCAAACTCTTATTCTCCTTCACTAGGGAATTCAATATTCAATGGTGGTTGAAAAATGGGAGAATTTGCAGGAGGAGTATCAATATGAGTTTGTATAGGATTCGCGGGGTAAAACCTTGCTATGGGAAAATGAAGAGACACTCTAGGAATATAAAGGGTCTTTCAACAATGGACTTCAATTTTCATTATTTTTTTGTATTTTTTTTTTTTTTTTTTTTTTGAATTTTTTTGATTTTGTGATCATATTTTAGGTGTTGATTGCTACTAAGTCTTCCCCATGGTGGGTGCAAAAAACTGTTTGCGAGAAAATTTGTCGAGTGGAAAAATTGGTGGTTATCTTTCCAACACTCTAGGAATCTAGGTCCCCCTGCTTGTGTGGTATAACTCCACTTTATTGTGAATGAAAAAAAATTAAATTTTGTTGTTGGATAAGAGGTTGGGGATCCAACATGCACACTCCACTGTACCATGGAAAATGCTTGCAATGAATTGCAAGGGAGGAATTTACTGAAAGATGGGGAAAGGGAGTGAGAAGTTAGGTAGGGGAATTAAATTTGCAAGTAGAAAATAAAATTCTTTCCAAAGATAATAAGAATTTTAACATTCACAAATTATACGAAAGAAAAATCAGTTCATAATATCAACGATGAGAGGAAACCATGCACACAAAGTTGCACATATTCATGCATCATGAAAAGAAGAAACTCATTTATTAACATTTTCACAGGTTATAAAATGCTTAGAAGATAGAGGAAAATTAGATAGGGGAAGTGGAATAATGCTATCTCTTTTTCCTTGCTAAAAAAATATCTCTCTTGAGTGCACAAAATTGACAACCCTTTAACAAGTGCATGCCATTATATTATATAGACCAAGAAACGGATCTTCATCTACCCCCTCATGTGACATTTTGCTTGTCCTAAAAAATGGGACTCTTAAAATTCTTAGGAAAGAAATTAGGTTCCATTTTATATCAATCAAGGGTAACTTATTACAATGTTTGCTAAAGCCACATTTAAATGAATAGGATGAATGTCATGATTGCTCATAACAAAGAATTAAAAAGGGGGTAGAGAAGAGGGAAATAATGAAGAGAGAAGGGAAAAATGCTCCAAAGCATGAGGGGGATACCTCCACCTTCGATGAATATCTTTTCGACGATGATCACAACCTCTACATGATGCTTAAACACCCTGGACCACAGAATGAGTGTTCAGAAACATTGTTACATCGACACTAAAATTTTCTTCTATAATTTCTATTTCATTAATGTATGTATTAGGAATAAGATGTTGTTAAGTATAATTATTAGTAGTGTCGATAGAAGATAACGATGTTGCCGGTAAGATGTCACCAATAATGTATAGTACGGTAACATTCAAAGTACAATAGGAATGTTGTGGTAAAAAGTAAATATTTGTTGTAAGTGGTTCGGTAATGTTAAAATGTCAAAGTTAGGGTAAGTAGAGAAGTAGGGTCTACATGATTAGGAATTAGAAATATTATATTAGTAATAAAGACAAGGAGTGAGGTCATAAATATTTTGTGTATTTTATTTGTAAAAACTCTAAAAATGTGGAACCCATGTGAAATGATAAGGTTTATCTTATCTTAAAAGATAAGCTTACATGTAAAGATAAGAGTTAAGGTATGGAATATGATTCGTTAGAGTAGATTTCTTATCCTATCTTAGAGATAAGGTGGATAAGCCTAAAAGTTCTATAAATAGAGAGGCCAGCCCCCTCATTTAGCATAAAAGAAAGTAGTAAGAAATATTGTATGAGCAAGTGCGTGAAGGAAGCCATCCTTTAGAAGGCGTGTTAAAGAAGCCATTAAGAGGTGTAATTTTGAAGTTTCTCCCATAGTTATTGTTGGAAGGCAAGTGGAGTTGGTAACACTTGAAGTACCTCATGGGTGGGATTGTAACAATTTCATGTTGATAATATAATTTACACTTATATTTCAAATTTGTCATCATTCATTTGTATCATAGTCTATGTTATTATTGTGTTATGTCTGTTATTGTGTTTCCATATTACTTCCACCAAACTAAAAGTTTGTGCATTAGTAAATAATTATAGCATGAGGAGTTCCTGGTGGAGAATTATCATAGTGCTGGATTGGTGATGACATTTTGGTTCATTCTTTGGGACCATTCCTCGTTGGTAGATTTTACGGAGAGATATTCCCACTTAGTTAGAAATCATTTGGAGGGTAACCTTGTTTTTCTTATGCACAATAGTTACCATAGTAAAGTCACTTTTTATTGTGAATAGTATTTACCACAAGTAACTTCACTTTTTACTATGAATAGTATTTACCATAGTAACTTCACTTTTACCATGAATAATGTTTACCACAATAAAGTCATTTTTTACCACAGTAAGTCAAGTTTTACCATAGTTTACCGTGGTCATTCCTATTTTACTGTAGAAAGGTGTAAAGTCAGTTTCTATTATAGTGATTCCAATTATTTGTGCACATAAGTCTTGTTGATTGTACTTGTGGGTTGGTATTTCATTGTAGTTACTTTTGAAATGGGGAAGATTCCTGTTTTTAGCCCAATCTAATGAAGATGATTCATCTTTCATTCAAGAGTTTAAACGATCTTGTATTTATAATGGCCTCATAAGAAGGGAAAAATGGACTTAATTTTTTCCTACCTTTTTGGATGGTTCAACCCTTAGGTGGTTTGAAACACTAGGCGATAATGTGAAAAACTCATGGGATTTATTAACTAAAAGTTTTCTTGAAGAATTTGGTGAACAACAGAAATATGTAGATCTTATGATCGATATCACAAAGCTATCCCAAGGAGAGAAGGAGAAGATAAGGGATTATCATGCTCGTGTTCTAGAGCTAAGGAGGAAGCTCGATGCCCAAATCCTGAAGGAAGGATTAGCGGATGGGTTGATGAATGGTGTGGATAATCTCCTCTGTAAGCACTTCATTCTTGGGATGAAGCCAAAGATCAGACAATGAGTGAAGTATGACCACCCAATGACCCTCGAACAAGTAAATGAGATTGTAAGAAGGCAAGAAGAAAGCATGGAAGAAGAGCCCAAAGAAATTGTTGCTAAGGTAGAGCCTACACCAACACCTTTGGTCCAGAATCCACAACCACTCTTGGTGAGCACAAATATTTCTCCTAGTACATCTACTGAGTATGAAGATCTGCTCAGGAAGATGGGCCAATTAACTATTAATCTTCTTCAAGGAAAAGAATTTAGTTCTCAGGGAGGAGATAGAGGTCTAAAAAGAAATATTTCTGAAGTTGTATGTTATGGTTGTCATAAAAGGGTCATTATAAATATAATTGTCCGAGATAGAGCTTCTACATCGATATAAGAGATAATGATAAAGGAAAAGTACATGTGAATTCTTTTGATGTAGTAGATAGGAGCATAAATAATGAAGCAGATGTGTTTGTAACAAAAAGAAAGAAAGAAAAAGATAACCAAGATGGAAATGATCCTAAGAAGATGAAAGGAGAAACTAGTAAGAACCATAGGAGAAGAAAGTTGGATGTGTAGGATTTTATGATTTCACAGGGACAAGGACCATACTCCATCTTAGAAGATCTATCCAAAAGGCACTGCAAATATTACATATGGTCAACTTCTGGCTATGTCTTCTGAGAAGAGGTGGGAGCTGCGAAGTGGACTCAATGCTCGGCGAAGGAAGGAGGTTGAGGTCCCTGTTTTGGAGGCAAAGATGGATCCCTACACTCCACAAGCTGAGGTATTATGTAATGCTATTTCAATTCATGATGTCTTAGTTGATGGAGGTGTTGTAGTTAATGTAATGACCAAGTCTGTAATGAATATGTTGGGTTTAAAAATTGATTTCCCCTCAACACTTATGTTAAGGTCATTAAATAAGGGAAAAACTAAACCAGAAGGTGTTGTTTCAAATGTGGCAATATCTGTTATGGGTGTTGTATGTGTGGTAGACTTTCAGGTGATGAAAAATGGTATTGTTGCATACCTATTGTTATTGGGAAGGCCATGGTTAAGGAGAGTTCATGCGAGAAACTCTGGAATGAAGGCTTTATGACACTTGGACATGTTAGAGAGAGGGTGAAGATAAACATGATCCCTCGGCATCATAAGGCGAGAACTTTGTGGATTTAAGTGATGAAAATGATGATTAGACATCCTCGATTACTCTAGTACCAAAGTGGACACGGAAGATGAAAAAAAGTGAGGTTGATGTTTCAGTCATGGATATCCTTCTAGTCACACCGACTCATGAACCCATCAGATTATTTGAATAAGAAATTGATGATTGTCTCCAACAAATAAAGATTGGTGATGTTATGATGGATAGTGAAAAGGAATCCTACCTCCAGCGCTTTTGAAGGTACATACACCTATTCACTTTTGATTACAAGGAACTCTGTCAAGTAAGTTGGGTAGAACATTCTATTGAGTGGTAGATGGTGCTAAACCCATAAAGCAAATGTCATATAGAATGAATCCTAATTTTTCCAAGGCCGTAAAAGAAGAAATAGATTAGTTGCTTAATGTAGGATTCATATTTTACGTGAATAATTCGAATGAGTTTCTCCCATTATGATTTCAATAAAAATAATGGGAAACTACGTATTTTTGTTGATTATAAGAAGCTCAACAAGGCAACAAAGAAGGATCATTACCCTCTTCCATTCTCGGATCGGATCTTGGGCGAAGTAGGCGGCCGAGTGCTATAGTTTCTTGTGGAGGATATAACGGATACAACCAAGTTCATATAGTAGAGAAATATCAGCTGAAGACCACATTCACCACTCCTTGGGGAACGTTTACTTATAGAGTTATGCCTTTTGGGTTGTGTAATGCTCAAAGAACATTCTAACGTTTGATGAATAGGGTGTTTGAACCCTACATTGGAAACTTCATAAGAGTATTTACGGATGATTTTTACATCTATAGGAGTAAGATGGACCACTGCACTGATGAAGACAAAATTTCAAAGGTTAGATGAAGCA
Organism: Taxus wallichiana var. yunnanensis; assembly: GCA_018340775.1. Classification (NCBI taxonomy): domain Eukaryota; kingdom Viridiplantae; phylum Streptophyta; class Pinopsida; order Cupressales; family Taxaceae; genus Taxus; species Taxus wallichiana. The sequence goes on from CM031235.1 coordinate 811,077,147, forward strand.
CAAGCCTCACTAAACCCTACAAAGTGTGTCTTTGGATGTTCTAAAGGTGTTTTGTTAGGGCATGTTGTATTCGAGAGATGGTATTGGTGCTTGATCCTAATAAAGTTTCAAAAATCAAAGAGTTACCAATTCCTATGAATAGAAGTAAGTTGAGACCATTTTTAGGTCATGTGGGTTACTATAGAAGGTTCATCAAGAATTTCTCAAAGATTACATAGCCACTAACCCAGTTCTTTAAGAAGGATGTTACTTATGAATCAGGAAAGAAGGCGCATGAAGCTTTTGAACAATTGAATGAAGCTTTTGTGTCTTAACCTCTTTTAAAGAATCTAGACTAGAGAAAGCCATTCATTATGTATATTGATGCCTCGGATGCAACACTAGGAAGTAGTCGAGCTGAAAGGATGAAAATGAGAATGATCATCCAGTTTACTTTGGGAGTAGAAAAATGAGCATTGCTAAGGTAAATTATACTTATGTGAAAAAAGAGGCTCTAGCTATCATTTTTGTTGTAAAGAAGTTTAGAAATTACTTGTTTGGGAAAAAATTATAGTTGTAACTGAGATCATCGAGATCTGAAATATATTGTAAATAAGCCTAACCCATCAGGGAGGATATCAAGATGGATAATTTTGCTAAAATAATTTGAATTTGATATTATAGATAGGCCAGGAATGAAGCATGTCAATGTAGATGCACTCTCTCAATCCTATGATGGTTTAGGTTTGTTTTGTGATGATGATGATTTCCCATATGCAACATTGTTATCCCTTGACACAATCCCTAGCAAATACATAGATATTTGGAATTATCTGAATGAATTCAAGTTTCTTTATGGTGCCAATGTAAAGACTAAGAGGAATATTACTCAAGCCAGTCGTCCATATTCTATTCTGCATGGAGTATTATTTTGAATAGGACCTGATGGATAGTATAAGAGGGTAGTTGGACGTGATCAAGGGAAGGAGCTGATAGAAGAATTCTACAATGGTACATGTGGAGGACACTTCTCTGGACAACTTACAACAAGAAGGATCTTGGATGCAAGTTATCACTGGCCCACTCTTTTTAGAGATTGTTATAATTATTGTAAGACATGTGATATTTGTCAAACACATGGTAACCGTAAGACTTCATCAGCTTCATTATGCCCTATTCTTCCACTTGGTCCCTTTGAAAAGTGGGGAATAGATATTGTAGGTCCACTTCCAACTACCCCATGCCAAAATAAGTATATTTTAGTTGCCACATATTATTTAACCAAGTGGATTGAAGCTAGGCCATTGAAAACAACTTCCATGGATGAAGTGGAAAGGTTCATATATGAACGCATTGTCACTAGATTTTATTGTCCATTAGAAATTGTAATGATCAAGAAATCCACTTCATTAATGAGGTGGTAGAAGCCCTAGTCAACAATTTTTCTATTAAGCACATGAAGGCAACAACATACAAGCCAAACACTAATGGACAGGTGGAATAAACAAATTTTGTGTTGTGTCAAATTCTAGCAAAATATGCACCTTGCAGTACATAAGTGGGATAAAAGGATTCATGCATTATTGTGGGTATATAGGGCAACATCAAAATCAGCACCAAGATACTCCCATTTCAATTGGCTTATGTCATTGATCCTATTCTTCCTATTGAGTTTGATATTCCCACTGTGAGAGTTATAAAAAATGAAAGGATGGATGAAAGTGATTTAGTAAAGGAAAGGTTGGTACATCTTCATTTGCTAGAGGAAATGAGGGAAATAGTGAAGGATACAAGCTATAAGAATAAAATGAAGTAGAAGGAATACTTTGATCAAAATATCTGTTGGTCTCCATTTCATGTGAATGACTTGGTTCTAGTATATGATTCTAGATACAAAAAAAGGAGGTAAATAAAATTTCTTCCTAAATGGATGGGGCCCTACAAAATAGCAGCAGCTATGCATGAAAATGGTACATATCGACTAGAGGAATCGGATGACATTCACATTACGAAATGTCGACTTCGAGGACGAAGTAGAAGCTAGGAAGGGGGAAAATGTCGACACTAAATTTTTTCTTTGTAATTTCTATTTCATTAATGTATGTATTAGGAATAGGATGTTGTTAAGTATAATTATTAGTAGCGTCCGATAGAAGATAATGACGTTCTTGTATGACGCCACCAATAATGTATAGTACGGTAACAATCAAAGTACAATAGGAATGTTGTGGTAAAAATTAAATATTTGTCGTAAGTGGTTCGGTAATGTTAAAATGTCAAAGTTAGGGTAAGTAGAGAAGTAGGGTCTACATGATTAGGAATTAGAAATATTATATTGGTAATAAGGACAAGGAGTGAGGTCATAAATATTTTGTGTATTTTATTTGTAAAAAGTCTAAAAATGTGGAACCCATGTGAAATGATAAAGTTTATCTTATCTTAAAAGATAAGAGTTAAGGTATGGAATATGATTTGTCAGAGTATATTTCTTATCCTATCTTAGAGATAAGGTGGATAAGCCTGAAATTTCTATAAATAGAGAGGCCACCCCCTCATTTAGCATAGAAGAAAGTAGTGAGAAATATTGTATGAGTAAGTGTGTGAAGGAAGCCATCCTTTATAAGGCATGTTAAAGAAGCCATTAAGAGGTGTAATTGTGAAGTTTCTCCCATAGTTATTTTTGGAAGGCAAGTGGAGTTGGTAACACTTGAAGTACCTCATGGGTGAGATTGTAACAATTTCATGTTGATAATATAATTTACACTTATATTTCAGATTTGTCATCATTCCTTTGTATCATAGTCTATGTTATTCTTATGTTATGTCTGTTATTATGTTTCCAAATTACTTCCACAAAACTAAAATCAGTGCATTAGTAAATAATCATAGCACAAGGAGTTCCCGGTGGAGAATTATCATAGTGCCAGATTGGTGATGACAGTTACGAGATTTCCCAATGTGAGCTTAGGATGAACACATACAATGCACAAAATGATCCTCCTTGAAACATGAATGATGAACTCCTTGAATCATCAAAATCATCCTGACCGACTCACTTTGACTCATCCATCTCCAAGAGTGATGAAGATGGATCCATCCGCTGCACGTTGCGATGTTATGCCTTGTTCTTAAATACAATTGAACTCGCGATGATGTTTCTAGGACCTCTTTAAGTTCTCATTCCTCCATTTGACCCATGAAACCATCTTACAACCCCGTGGAGATCCCAAAAGTGGAAATATGAGTGAAAATGGAGCCATCTACAACTTTCTACACTTAAAGCGAAAAGCTGCTATTTTTAAACCACAGGATCCAGGAGTTGCTATTTTAAGGAAGGTTGCTTTCTTGCCTTAGTGTCATCACTTTGTGAGGTCTTTTCCATGTTCGAGCGTGTTCATAGAGGTTTCATGTCCAATTTAGATTACTTTCTATTTTTTTAAATCTACTTTTTGCTTTTTGATTTTTACTTTTTCGACCCACGTGCCGTAGTTTTTAGCTTGTGTGATTTTCAATGTTCTTTCTTTTGAAGGTTTTGTTGTCTTAGGAAACTTACTAAAAATTGAAAGTGTGAACTCGATGATTCCATAAATCAGCTCATCATATCATCCATATAACTATAATTTTTTCTCCTAAAGATGTTAATATATGCATGAGAAAGTTCTAAATAGTTATATCTAAAGTAGGAAGTGACACATTTTCCTTATTTTGTCTCATGCTAACTAATGACCTATGGAGCTTTCACTAACTCATTTGTTGAGTGATTTGGTGATATATGCAAGTTGGTTAGGCACATTTTTTTCCATTTCATGTAGTTGCGATCAAGGAGACCGTAGTCTGCAACCACTAAGCTATTTTTGAGGATTGACCCACAACCATCTACAAATGAGGACCCTTATTTCTAGCATAATTATAGGGTGTCATGGAAAATTTATGAAGTTGTTATTGGTTAAATCCATTGCCTATATTTTTGGCATGTGTTATAATCAACTGTGTCTATAAGACACCCCTTTGAATCTACTTTAGTTTTTATCGGTGATTTATTAGTTAATAGAAGAAGTCATTTTCAATTGCACTTTGGATTATGTGATGAACTTATTTCAATCAATATAATACATGGTGTTTTGAGTATATCTGTGTGTTGAAGAGCCTCAATCCGGAATTAGAGCAAGGGCCCACTCGAATGAGGAGATTGGAGGATTGGTATTTTATGCAAGTTCTTTATATTTTCTCAATTTTAGTTTCAATATCTTGGTTTGACAATGATCTAAATTCAATCATGTATTCCTTTGTTTTAGCACATTTCCTTTACTTTATTTGATCCAAGAAAGTATTTCATTTCCAGAAAATGTTTCCTTTAATAAGCATTTCATTTCAATAACTCTATTTTAGCAACATAGATGCATTTGATATAATTTTCTTTCTGTTTGGTAGTTTAAAGTTTATCAAGTAGTTTAGAACTATACTTACTTTTAGTAATTGCGGTGATAACTAAGAAACAAATATTAAACAACCCCCAAAAAAAAAAAAGGGAATCACCATAGTACTGAGTTACATATCCATTTACAGTGCATCAACCTTGAACACAACCTTGGTTTTGAAAGGAACGATAACTAGATCATACCAAGCCAAGAACACATATGCTAATCAAACACCACGATCAATAAGATGAAAGTAATTCACCAAAATAAATTTACATAAAACCTTTGCAAACAAATGAGAAACAATATCATATATTATTATGGAACTCAATGCAATACATTGAGAATGAGCCTTGTTTAAATAGGCAAGGAATAATAATCTAAGAACCAGTCAAGGTCGTAGATCAAGCCATAAATCAAGGAAATAACTAGTCATCAAAGAACTAGTCAAGACCATAGATTTAGGAGAGAACTAGACATCAAGGATCTAGTCAATACCATAGATCAAGGAAATAATTAGTCAATACCATAGAGCAAAGAAAGAACTATACCTAACAACTAGATAATATCTCCTAATATCTAAATAACATAGAAGAAATATCCAAACACATAAGTGGGTGAGGACAAATACAATAAAGGTAAATAAAGTACCTAAGTGAACATGATCTAAGGTAAATACCTACTCTAACACCCCCTCAAGTGAAGCTAGGGGCCAAAATAGAAGTGGCATGTCCACAGTATGAGTCCCAACAACTAGACCTGATGAGGTACTCATGTACAATAACTGGGAAAAAGGGACACCACAAGGTACCCAAAACCAATAACAACAAAGTAAAGAGAGTAAAAACCCACTCCAAGGCATCCCAAGAAGCTCAACTCAAAAAAATCATACAATGCTGAAGAAGTTTGGTGTGCACTATGGTCTGAATCCACTTCTCGATCACAACAAAAACAACTGACATTGGGTTTCACTAGAATAGCTCCATACAAGGAGACTGTCAATGGAGTGATGTCGAAAGTGTAAAAAAGAATCACTAAACATAATTTGATCAACTGCTGCAAATAGGTGTGCCACGATCCAAGAACAAAAACCAAAGCAATAAGGCAATAACACAAAATCCAGTGTCACGATCCAAGAAAATCCAAGGTAACAAGGCAAGGACATGAAACCCGAAGAAGTAGGATCAACACCACACCCTCCCATACTACTGAATGGGTGGAGTGACACTACAAATCTGTATGAGTTGTCAAAACAACTACTCGAACACTGACAAACTAACATTGGAATGCACCAAAATAGATCCCCCATAAGAGATACTATCAACATGCCAAAAGTGTCAAAAATACAGATACAAAATCTCTCAACAAACAAGAGAGATACACTACACCTGCTAAAGAAAAATGCTCAAAACAAGAAGCATCACAATGCATAAGGTATAAAAAGTGGAACAAGAGGCCTAATGGTGGAGGAGCCACACCATGGAGTTCTATAAATGAATGCCTAAGTTTCCGCCACGAGTGATCAGATATCCACCCCAAATCAACACGGATGGATGAAGAAGATGCTACGCATATGACTTGATGCAAAATTCACAATGGGTGCATGCAAAAGAACATTAGAATGTGTGTCAGGTTGATCATGTCTGATAGCTGAAATCTTAGGTTTCTCAAGCCTGAGTGAAGGTGCAGAACTCATGTGTTTCTCATGATCCTCAGAAAGAGTTGAGTGAACAAAAAAATAAGCTCACAATGTGTGATCCCAATGAAATATCTACTCGAAAACCAATTTCATGATGAGAATTCCATTTAACATGTAGAATAGAGGAAACAATACCACGTGAATGTCTCGCGATGACTTTGCTAGTGAGACCCATAGAACGGAGCATGCGAGATCTGAATGCGGTGGTATACTTCTTAAAAAAGCCATGCGGTGAAAGCGATAGGATACACAACATGTGGTATTGTAATAGGAACAGATGTTAAAGAGAATGCGATAATGAAGCCTCATAGGTTTAGAAGCATCAAAATCGTCAGGTTCATGCTCAAAGATTGGCGAGATCAATGTCAGTGGGTACAAGAGCAACAGTTGCAAGTGGACTAGGAGCATGGCTATGGTTTTCCACAATATGATGGTGATGTTGTAGGCTAGCAAGTTTTTGCTGCAAGGAGTGTATTAGTGTATCCTTATCGTGAATGAGTGATTGTAGAAGAGAATTTCACTTCTTGAGTGATCTATTTTCTTCCACAAATTTTACAATATCCTCTTGAAGTCCACATACTTGAGAAAAATTATATCATTCTCGAATCCATGATAGGTATAAACGTAACTCCCAAAAATTTAGGATGTCGGCTCAACCGAAATTGCATCCATAATTGATTACAACACTCCTCCATATTTGGCACTTTATAATTATAGTGCAAGTCTTAAAATACATAACTCCAATGGGAAGAGCATGAAAAACAAGCACTTTTGCAAAAAATGGCACTCAAAACCGAGTTACCGATCAAAAGATACAAGCTTTTTAATATTTTGCTCTGTTATTTATTTTAGTTTCCACTGAAACAAAATAAATTGTTGTTGCCTTCACCACACAAATAAAATTAAAGGGGGCTGAAGTTAAGAACCTACTAGTAGGAATCACAAGCTTTAAGCCCTCATAGGACAATACCATATGACGAAGGGCTAAGGATTTTAATGGGTGTTTGCACAACTTACTATTATGGGGTGTGTCGCGTGTTTTCGAGAAAGTCACATCCAACTACCTAACAACTAGATAATATCTCCCAATATCTAAATAAGATAAAAGAAATATTCACACACATAAGTGGTGGAGGATAAATACAATAAAGGTAAATAAAGTACCTAGGTGAACATGAGCTAAGGTAAATACCTACTCTAACAGGTTTATAATGATATCAACATTTAAACAAGTTGATTAAATGATTGGAAGTTCAAATGACCCTTCATTTTTGGTGCCATTTCGGGAAACCATAAGCAAAAATGTCATTCTATTCACATTCCATGTTATGGGTGTTAGTGAAGTTGAGCTATGCAACCAGTAGAAATCCTAAGCCTTGCCTCCATAATAAATATTGATGCACATACCACAGGATGCTTAAGGTGGATTTATACCTTGCAACACTCAAAGAATATCCCCAAATGGAGCACATGTAGTAAACATTGATAAAAATACTCTTGAGAGTGACATTGAATCTAATAGCACACTTGTAAGTTATAATGAATAGTCTTCATCATCTTATTAAGAACATGAACAACTCTCATAAATGGGAGACGATGGAAATGATGATGATAGACCCTTGAAAAGAACCTTTACTTACCCTATTGTATTAAACAAGGATGAGGAAGCACCTATGAAAAACATTTACGCATTCATTTTGCCTATATTTTGAGGAATGTCCATAGAAGATCCAGACCAATTCTTGTTTGGATTCAAAGTTTTACTATCAAACATATGACTACAAAACAAATAACTAGAAAATCAAGCTCTTTCCTTCCACCCTCAAGGAATATGCCATGAGGTGGTTTATGGGATTTCCTCTAACTCCATTCATTCATGGGAACAAATGGAGACTTCATTTTTGGACAAATACCAAGACTACTTGTAGGGGAAGAGATAAGAGGGAAGAGTTCTTTCAGATGAAACAAAAAGAAGATGAAAATCTGGAAGATTACTTAGACAAATTTCTTTTTTCCATAGGAGAAGTGGTTATGAGTTGAATGTAGAAATAACTAAGACAATATTCCTTAAAGGACTTGATGATGAAACTAAATAATCCCTCCATCTCATGGGAGGAGGTGATGTACACAAACTCACCATGGCACAAATTACTAAGTTATGTAGGAGCTACTATAGAACAAGGGGAGGCATTAGAGAAAGAAAACATCAAAACATGCCTTTGGTACCTCAGAAATTCTAGAGGAGATGACCAATATGAAAACATACATCTTGAAATAGTTAAATTCAACCATGGATGGGATAAAAGCTAAGAACAATGCTGCAAAAGAGCCTTTAGATATATTGTCCTAGATGCAGGAAAAGACATCCTTTGAAAGAATGTCCTTTAGATATCACGAAATGTGTCTAATCTATGATGTCCCTGACCATGATACCAACCATTGTACTCTCCTACCTTAGTTGAAAGAAATATTAAATGCCATGACTCAAGAAAATGTAGAGGTAAACTTCATTCAAAGATCAAATAACCAGTCTGCTTATGCCCCTAGACTTGCTCAGAACCCCTAGATGATGCCATGGCCTAATTAGACTCCTCCACCAACTTGGGGACAACCTGATTGGACACCCTCAAATTGGATGGTTTACCCAAATCTATAATCATGGATGCCTCCATATAATCAACAAGGCTGGACACCACCAACCAATGCACATCCATGGCCAAACTAATAATGGGCACCCCAACGAACTCTAATCAGCTAAGGAGGTTTACACAACAACAACAAGCTTTAATGCCTCCACAAAAAAAAATTACCAACAAGGGAAAGCAACACAAACTAAAATTCCAGCTTATCCCGTCTCAAACCCCAAAAATCAACAAATAACCTCAATTAGATAAGTAGGGCAGGGTGAGACAATGCAAGTTAATGCCATTAATAACTTACAGCTGCAATCTGGAAAAATAGTGAACAATCCTCCAATAGTTATTACTGAAGTATCAGAGGAGAGTGAGAGAACTAAACATGTTCCGCAAACACAAGAAACTAGGGATGACCAAGAGAAAGATAAGAATGTGCACACAACTCCTTTCCTAGAGAGATTAAAATAAATACAGAATGGAGAAGAAACAAAACTAGCTTAGGAGTTGAAAAAGTTGAATATTGAGGTCCCACTCTTAAGAGAAATAAGGGACATTCCCAAATTAAACCAAACCATTAGGAACCATTGCATAAAGACACTAGGAAGGAAGAATAAATACCCAAAAATATTTAAAGTAGAAGGAAATCTAACTAATCTTGTAGCTAGAAAACTTCTTTCACCAAAATATGGGGACCCTAGGAGTCTAGTCATCACTATTTTTGTAAATGGTCAGTCGATATCTAACATTTTGGTGGATCTTGGTGCTGCCATCAATGTCATAACAATATATACATTTATTTTTTTGTCCTTGATAGGATTATAGCCAACCAATACTTGTCCTCCAGTTAGCAAATCAATTTATTATTGTACTATATGGAGTAATTGAGGACGTTATGGTTACTGATTGAATCTGGGAGTATCCGGTAGATTTTATGGTCTTATAGTCTAAAGATCAAAAGATGGGATATCCAGTCATCTTAGGAATACCCTGGCTAGCTACTGTTGTTTCCTACATTGATTGTAGGTAAGGAAAAATGACTATTTCAAATGGGCAAAAAGCAAATAATATTTCTCTTTATCCTCCTACCCAGCCATATGTGGATGTTTGTGAATATGTGTGGGTAGATTTTCAGATACTAACAACATGAGTTCTTCTTATCTGGCCACCATTGCAGTGAAAAATCATATGGAAGAAATTGTTGAGACATACCTAATGTTTGATGAAGATGATATTGTGGCTATGGAAACCAAAATTGTTGCTACATAAACTAGAACTGTGGCTACAGAAATGATTGTTTGAGCTCGGAAGAAAGATTACTTTGGTAAGTGAAATTTTTATGGAAGTTTGTTATGAGATCTATGATTACCATGAAGGCCACACATCCATCGATTTTCCTTGTCCTTTAGCCAATATTTTATCCTTTGAAAACATGATTATTTTTCACATGCTACAACCTTATGCTTTTCCCTAGAACTCTTTTATTGATGAGACAAAAATTGCTATTGTGAAAGACACTAAACAAGTAATTGTTGAGGTGGAAAAAAATTGACAATTGGTAGTAACTTATAATACAACCAAGAGACTAGGGTCATAGACATCTTGAGAAATCATTTACAGGATTTTGCATGGGATTATACTGATATGAAGGGTATTCATCCAAGATCTACACTCATCATATATACACTAAGGATGTGTAATTCAGTTAGACAACCACAACGAAGGATTAACCAATCACTTATAGACATTGTAAAAAATGAAATAGAGAAACTATTGAGGGTAGGATTCATCTATCCAATATCTAATAGTCAGTGGGTATCACCGCTTGTTATAGTTCCCAAAAAACATGAAGTGGAGAATCTGTATAGATTATAGGGAGCTTAATAAGGCCAACAAGAAAAATTAGTTTCCCCTGCCCTTTATAGATTAGGTCTTGGACAATTTTGGTAGGTAAGAAATACTTCTCCTTCTTGGATGGGTTTAGTGGATATAACCAAATTAGTATAACACATGCTTTGATCAAGATAAGACCACCTTCACTTGTCCCTGGGGTACATTTGCATATAAAGTTCTACCATTTGGACTTTGTAATGCACCTACCACCTTTTAGAGAGTAGTTTTAGCTATTTTTGTAGATCTCACCAATGACTGTGTTGAAGTTTATATGGATGATTTCACTATCCATGGGTCTACTTTTGAGGAATCTTTGAGTAATCTTGAAAAAGTGTTAACCAAATGTGAGCAACACCAAATTTCCTTAAGTCATGAAAAATGCTTGATAATGGTTGATTAAGGAGTTGTCTTGGGTCATCATATTTATGCTAAGGGTATCCAAGTGTAACTTAAAAGATAGAATTCATTACTAAGTTGCCTACACCAACAAATCAAACATACATCAAACATTTATTGGGACATGCAGGTTATTACAAACGGTTCATAAAATATTTTAGTAAGATTGCTGCACCAATGTTCTCTCTGTTGGCAAAATACTGTGTTTTTGAGTGGACTCCTCAATGTCAACAAGCTTTTGAAGTTATAAAGGAGAAATTGACCACTACGCTAGTCTTGAGAGGACCCAAATGGGGTCACCTTTTCATATTCACACCGATGCTTCCAACACTTTGAAATGGGAGATGTTCTTGGATAAAAAGATGAGGTAGAGTAGATGTATGCCATATATTTTATCAACAAGAAACTGACCCCTACAGAGAGAAACTACACCACAACAGAAAAGGAGTTTCTAGTTGTTGTTTACTCTTTGAAAAAAATTAGACACTACATTACTAGATATAAAATCTTTGTGTATACAAACCATTCAACAATAAGATATTTAATGAACAATTCAGTAGTAGGGGGCATAATACTTATTTTTCAAGAGTTTAATTTGATCATTATTGATAATCCTTGAAAGGCTAATATTGCTTCTGAATTCCTTTCGAGATTGAATGTTTCAGGAGAAGAGGAGGTAGTTCAAGTTCACTTCCCAGATGAGCACTTGTTTGTAATATCAGAACATCCTCCATGGTTTCCTAATCTCGCCAATTATCTAACTATAAGGAAGTTTTCATCTTACTTTATGAGTAAAGAATGCAAAAGATTAATAATAAAAAGTGCTACATGCAAGTGGTGTGATGGATTTTTTTTTAAATGTTGTCCTAACATGATTATTTGCAAGTGTGATTGAGAGGATGAAGTATACAACATACGAGAGCATGCCATAATGAACCTGGAGGAGGACGTTACTTAGTAAAGAGGAAAATTCATAAGGTCCTTGGAGCAGGGTATTACTTGACATTCTCTCCAAAACGCTAACAAGAAATATGTATGGCAATGCGATGTGTGTCAATGAATGGGGAAGCCTACTCTTTCTTCTAAAATTCCCCTCAATCCTCAGCTGGTCTTAGGGCCATTTGAGAAATGGGGGATTGATTTCATTGGACCTATAGACTGCCCATCATATGAAAAAGAGTACCTATTGGTGTGCATCGATTATGTTACAAAATGGGCTAAGGTTCAAGCACTGACATTTGCCAATGAGGATGTTGTAGCTGATTTTCTATACCAAAAATCATGCTAAGGTTTGGATCTCCCAGATCCGTAGTATGTGATCAAGTACCTCAATTCATATCCAACATGATTGAAGCCTTTTTGAAGATTTACCAGATCAAGCATAGGAAATCATCACCATACCACCCCTAATCCAATGGGCAGGTGGAAGTCACAAATAGAGAACTGGAAAACATCTTGACTAAGGTTTTCAATGCGAGTAAGAAGAATTGGGTTCCAAGATTTCCTGAAGTAGTCTGGGAACACAACACGACGTGGAAAACCACTAGTGGTTTCTCCCCATATGAACTAGTATATGGAAAGAAGCCATTGATCCCAGCAGAATTTGAGTTGTAGACCCAGAGGATAACACTAAAGATAGGAATTGATTTGGATAAATCTCAACAAGACAGAGTGATGCATATGAATGAACTAGATGAAATGTGAATGGAAGCACAACAACAAGCTGAAATCCTTCAACATCAAAGGAAGGTATGGCATGATTCTCATATCAAGACAAAAATATTCAAGGAAGGATATTGGGCCTTGTTGTTTGAATCAAAATACCAACAATTCAAAGTGAAACTAAGAACAAGATGGTTCGGGCCATACCAAATTGAAAAATATGCGATAATGGATCTATGAGTCTATTGACAATTGATGGTGACAGGATGACCTTGTTATAAATGACCATAGACGAGGTTGTATCAACAAACCCAGGATAAAGAAACCTTCACTAATGACATGAAGTTGTGATAGGAATTTGATTCAGTGGAAGATTTCAACTCTTCCACTTTTTGACTACTTTGTTAGGATTCTGAAAATAAAAGAAGAAGACCATGGTTCTGATTATCGTCCTCTCCCCCTATATCTAAAAATACAAAAATATGTTTTCTTTCATGCATGAAAATAAAGGTTAGAAATGTAATTTATCAAAATGTGTATTAACCATGATTGCTTTTCAAATGTAGGAGGTGGAGCACCAATGGTCAGAAGTACGTTGAGCTAGTAAGGTGATGTGTACTTAATTTTTGCTATAGATATTAACTATGATTGAACTTCCCAATGCATTTATTAAAACTATAAAACCAAATCCAATAGAGTAATTGGAGAGATAAGGGGTAATGATGGTGAGTAAAGGTATGTTGTCACTATTTTTGAGGAATGACATACGGCACATGTGATAAGGATGGTGGTATAGGGGCCATGCAAAGGAATTAAAAGCTTGCCACCTCAAACAGTCCCATCCGTCCTTTCCACCACCATTTTATGCCGACTTGATGCCATTATAAACTCACGAGTAGTTAAAATTTAAGCTACTTGACATTGCATACAACTACTCTGTCCCTCTTGCGAAACCATTTCCATTGTTCCAAAAATACCCTCTCACTACCTTTTTCATTTCTGTTGCGAACCACTATGTGTTATGGGGAAGAAGAAATCTGAGCTAGAGTCTGTGGATCCATTGCTATGGAATGCTGTTATCTCTCAAGTATTCCATGATGCAGGTTGGTTAGATTTTATTTGAAAATTTGAGGGGTTTGATGAGGATTTAATTGAAGAATTTTTGTTCAATTTTGAGGCAACTTGTTCTAGAATAGGAGGGAAAATAATTGAAGTAGATAGCCACATTGTTAGCACCATCTTTAGTCTTCCATATTTTGGCTTAAGGGTGTCACTTACTCCCCCATAAAAATTTATTAGCTCTTTTTCACGAGGAAGGGGAAAATATTCCTGAGATAATCATTAATCCCTAAGGAATTCAAAAGGGTATTAAGAGGGAGAGATTTATAGGTGATTTGAGGGAGGTTACTTCCTGGGTGAACAGTATTTCATTTGTGATGGGAAATCATCAATATTAGGGGGTGATACACTGAAAATTCTCACCCATTTGAAGAAAGGCAGAGAAAATCCTGAACTTAAGGTGAATCTTCCCAAGTACCTCGTAGATGCTATCATAAAGTTTGGAAAAAGTATAAGAGTGGGGGTGGTGATTCTTAAATTAAGCACCCAAGGCTTATTCAGTTGATTTACGCGTACCAGGACTCTAGGAAACCCAAGAGAAAAATAGAAAAGGCTACTGCAGGGGAGAGTTCTAAGTAAAAGAGGGTTAGGTGAGATCCTAATCCAATTTCTCGCAAACCGGCTATAGCTTGTAGCCTAAGCTCTAATCTGCTCCTCAACATGCTCTTTTGTTTGTAAAATATTTTGCGAGATGAAGCTAAGCAAGCCTCTAAGCCTCAAGATTCAAAGAGAACGTCTACCATGTCAACCCTACTTGGAGTTAATTAAGAAAAATAAAGTTTGGTTCCACAAAGAAAGATGAAGTTTCTCAGCCTACATTGTCTGATGAAGGTGCAACCCAAATTTTGGAAGAATTTTCTGGAATTGAGACTTCCTCTGCCCTAGGATAATAGTCACGAGATTTTGAGGTTACTTTTTCCATTCCTAAAGAATGGATCCATGCCACTAAGGCACTAGAAATTCCTTTGGAATCTCTGGAAAGTATGAATGCAACTTCGAAATCCAGGATAGAAGCTATAGAAACTATTGTCCAAGAGGTTGCTCGAGCTTGATCACAAAGAGATGAAGTTTTAAGGCGACACCAAGATGAAATTTCCACTCTAAAAGAACTAAAAGGTATGAAAACAACTCATTTGTCTCTTCAAAATGAGTTTGAACAAAAGAGTGTAGAAAAAGATAAAGAAATAACTACTTTGAGGATGGAAGTTGATAGTTTAAAGAGACAAAAAAATATTGGTTTACAAGCATGGAATGATTTGTCCTCTCATTGTGCCCAAATATCTCTTAGAAATAAAGAGTTGGTAGGAGAAAATAAGAAACTTAAAGAAGAGGTTGAGTCAAGTTCTAATGCAAAGAGAAAATTGGAAGCAATTGTTGAATTTGTCTGTCCTTTGGCTTGTAAACTTCTAGCTTGTAGAAAACCATCTTCGGTTTATAGTTTATTTCTTCAAGAAAATTTTTATTCTTGGTAGTTGCATAGGATTTTTGTGGTGAGCCTCATGAGGTTCTTGATGGGAAAAAATTCTTACAAATTTACCAAGATTGTACTCCAGAAATTCATAACTTATTATGTGAATTTTACCTCCATAACATGCTAGTTACAAATGTTCCTGATTTCTTTATAAATCTGTCAGTGGGAGAGTTTTAGTTGAAATATTTTCAATAATTGGTAAGGAATCAGATTATGTGGGAGGAACAAACTGATCTCTTTAATCAGTAGGCCAAAAAATATTAGTTTTTATATTCAGCCTCAAAATCGTAATGATGTTTCTATGAAAAAGGATTTAAGATCTCTTTATTATCAGGTTGGAATTGGTAGAAATAGAGCTGAGATCTTGGCCAAATGTGTCTACGAATTTGGAATTTACTGTCAGCAGAACTTTGGAAAGGCTATGAAATCCCATGATAAGAGATGGGACACTATGAATTTTCTATTAAAATGAAGAGAAGTTATCTCTCCTCAGAATCTCAGCTAGAGTATGCGAAGAGGGGATGCACTTGTGGAGATTATTCATAAATTGGAAGAGAAAGGAAACACTGAGTGTAGAAAACAATTGGTTGGTATGTAGATTAGGCCTCCTATGGTCCTTATCCCCATGACCACTTGGAAAAATAGTGCTCCCCAATCTCATGACATTTTTAAGGCATGGGATGAGGTTATGTTGGAAACCCAAGGATGTAAAGGCACAAGGAAGCAGTATGTGGATCAGTTTGAAGAATATGATATGACACAACAACTTGGGTAGAGATCAGGTTAGAGATAGTTTGCACGAGGACTTGCAAAAGGTAAAGTGCAGGGGAGATGATGAGTCCATAAATCGACTCATCATAACATCCATATAACTATAAGTTTTACTCCTAAAAACATTAATCTATGCATGGGAATGTTCTAAATAGTTATATCTAAAGTAGAAGTGATGCATTTTCCCTTATTTTATCTCATGCTAATTAATTACCAATGGAGATTTCACTAACTTCTTTGTTGAGTGATTTGGTGACATATGCAAGTTGGTTAGGTGCATTTTCTACCATTTTGAGTAGTTGCAATCAAGGAGATCAAGTCTGTAGCCACTAAGCTATTTTGGAGGATTGACCCACAACCATCTATAAACGAGGACCCCTGTTTCTAGAAAAATTATAGGGTGTCATGGAAATTTTATGAAGTTTTTATTGGTTAAATCCATTTCCTATATTTGTGGCATGCGTTGTAATCAATCTGTGTCTATAAGACACCTCCTTTGAATGTTACTTAGTTTTTATTAGTGATATAGTAGTTAATAGAAGAAGTTATTTTCAGTTGCACTCTAGAGTATGTGATGAACTTATTTCAATCAATATAATACATGTTGTTTTGAGTATACATGTGTGTTGAAGAGCCTCAATCCCAAAGTAGAGAAAGGGCCCACTCGATTGAGGAGATTGGAGGATTGATATTTTATGCAAGATCTTTATATTTGCTCAATTTCAATTTCAATATCTTGGTTTGACAATTATCTGAATTCAATCTTGTATTCCTTTATTTCAGCACATTTCCTTTACTGTATTTGATTTAAGCAAGTATTTCATTTCAAACAAATGTTTCCTTTAACAAGTATTTTGTTTTAGTAACTCTATTTCAAGTTAGACGATGCATTTGATATATTTTTATTTTTGTTTTGTAGTTTAAATATTTTAGTAGGTTAGACTGTACTTACTTTTAGTAGTTGTAGTGAGAACAAGGAAACCAATATTAAACAACCCCCAAAAAAAAAAAGAGAACCACCATAGTATTGAGTTGCATATCCACTTCTCTACATATAACCTTGAACACAACCCTGGTTTATAATGACATCAATGTTTGAACAAGTTGATTAAATAATTGAAAGTTACAATGACCCATAAGAACCAACGACACTTACTATTTTTATAATTTTAACATTTGGGCCTTGGTTTGATGAAAAAACTCTAGATTCTTTTTGGGTTTTTTATTTTTTAGTCTTTGTGTAAAATATAGAGTTAAATCACTTCCTGGATTGATGGAAAATGCTGAAAGAAAATGTTAGGGCACAAAACTCCAGTTGGATGCCATTAAAAATTAGGGATGTTTATTAGATTTCTGTTTCATGTAGCTTTAAGGAACACAGGGAGAGGATAAGTTTTCGAAAGGTTATTGAGATTTGATCACCGGTTCGAAAGTTATGAGTAGATCTTTGTTTTTCATCATGATGGTTTTTGACAAGACCGGGCATGGTTTGGCTCAAATATATCTATTTTTTTGTTGCAATAGTGGGGAATGGTGGAAAATGAGTGAGAGGTGTAATGGAAAAGCTTTAGAGGCAGCCACAATGGAGGGAGAAGAAAGATCCAACAATGGCATATTTTTCGTGTGCGTACGCAGATAGTAGTAGAAGAAGGCTGGAAGCAACAATAAAAATGAAATGTTTGCAAATTTTCATAAGTTGCGAAGGAGCGCAATTTCTTGTCCCAACCATCCTAAACGTTTGGGACAATTGGTGTAAAAGTTCATCCCCTCCTTTTAGGTCATGTGTCATAGAGTGATTTACGATTGAGGATTAGAGGGGGCTGAAAAACAAAGCGCTTAAACCACCTCAACATTTCAATACCGCATAAACCTAAAGAATTTAATGGAAAAATACTTGCATAATTGATGTCTGATAACACGCTAAATATCTTCATTGGAAGTTTTCATTTTTCAACGTCTCTTCCCTTTTGATATTACTTGGCTGGTTTCGACGTCTCTCCCCCTTTCTATATCACTTTGGTTGGTTTCTTATTTTTCCTTTCTCCCCTTTTAACAACAATGACAAAGGGCCATCTATCTTTGCATAAGGCTGAATATCTTTGGTAAGATAGATACTTTTGTTCTTACCTCAAGAATCTCCCTTGGACACATGCTTCTGATCCATATGATCGATATACTCATACAATGCTCCCCCTGAGCCGATGCATATTATGATAAACATGAGCTAGCAAACTAGCTCCCCTTTACAAGAGATATTATTTGGCACGATTAGGAGCTAATATTTCTTGAGAATACTCCCTCACCTTATCTGCACACCTTCTAGTTGTTGGTGGGATCAAGAATGACCCCCAATTCATTCCTTAAGTGCTCAATTGACATTGCCTTAGTCATAGTATACGTAGTTTCTTCTTTTTTACTCACATATTCTAGAATAATTTTCTTGTCATTTACTTGTTCCCTTAAGAAATGATATCTAATTGGAATATGCTTGGTATTTGAGTGAAACACGAGGTTCTTAGAGACACTTATTACACTTGTGCTATCACAAAACAAGGGAATTGGGTGTGGATTTTACCTTGTAATATTCCAATGTCTACTTCATCCAAAGAACTTGAGTGTAACACATTGTAGCAGCTATATATTCTACTTCACATGTTGAGAGAGCCACCGATGATTGCTTCTTGTTAAGCCAAGAGACTAAACAATCTCCAAAAAAGAATTCTCCACCACTTGTACTCTTTCTATCATCAATAATTCCTGCCCAATCAACATCTGTATATGCTTTTATGCTGAAGTCATTTCTCTTAGGGTACCATAATCCATATTCAATTGTTCCCATGAGGTATCTTAGAATTATTTTAACCTCCTTGAAGTGTGTTTCACTTGGATCCTCTTTAAATATTAAAACAAGACATATTGCTTGCATTATATCGGCCTTGATGTCGTGGAGTAGAGTAGACTTCTTATCATTGATCTATATAGAGTTTTGCCTACTTTTGGTGTGTTCTCCTCTCTGCTCAGCTTGCATCCAACTTCCATTGGTGTTCCTATAGGTATGCAATCTTCCATCCTGAACCTTTTCAGCATTTCTTTAATATAATTGGTTTGGGATATGAAGATACCTTGATCTAATTGATTAATTTGTAAGCCCAGAAAGAATGAAAGATCACCCAACATGAAAATTTCAAATTCTTCTTTCATTAAATCAGCAAATTCATATGTCATTTTATCATAATCTCCTCCAAAAATAATATCATCCACATATACAATAACAATGAGTAGATGATCTTCTTCTTCCTTGATATAGAGATTGTTGTCAGCTACACCTTTTCTAAAACCTTGATTAATGAGGTATGAATCCAATATGTTGTACCAAGCTCTAGGGGCTTGTTTTAGTCCATACAAAGCCTTTTTCAACCTGCACACATAAATTTATCTTCAGTTAGTGAAAATCCATCAAGTTGTTCGATGTATACCTCTTCATTTAGAAAACCATTGAGGAAAGCTGATTTCACGTCCATCTGGAACACTCTGATCTTCTTGTAAGCCGCGTAAGCCAAGAACAGTCTTATTGCTTCCATCCTTGCCACTGGTGCAAATGTTTCATCAAAGTTGATTCCTTCCATTTGTGTGTAGCCTTTACACGAAGTATTGATTTGTTCCTTGGCACTTCTCCTTTCTCATTTAGTTTATTTCTGAATACCCATTTAGTTCCAATTACATTTTTATCCTTTGGTCTTGGTATGAACTCCCAAGTTTCATTATTTTCTATCTAATCAAGTTCTTCATTCATTGAATCTACCCAATGCTGATCTTTATTTGCTTCAAAAACTCTTTTTGGTTCTACCATGGATAGGAGTGCTATATTTTCATGATTATTCTGATCTCTTAGCCTTCTTCTACTTAGAATGCCACCTTTGTTTCCAATATCAATCTAATTTTCTGGATGGTCCCTTTTGACTTGCCTTCAGGGTGCCTTGGAGTTTGGCCTTTCTCCCTCTTTATCTGCTTCTTCTTGTGAACTATCCATTTCCTCATCATCTTATTTTTCTTCATGATCGCTATTATACTTGAGTCTTTGGAGTTGATTCTCATCCACCTTTACATTTGTGCTTTCAAGAAATCTTCTGCAACCTTTTATTGTAGCATCTATAAGACATGTTTATTATTGAGTATCCAAGGAATATGCCTTCATCACATCTAGAATCAAATTTTCCCAAGTTGTCTTCATCTCTTTTGATATAAAATTTATTTCCAAACACTTGTATGTGTTCTACGTTTGCAGTCATGTTATTCCATAGTTTGTAAGGTATTTTGTCACTTTGTTTACTCTTAATTGAGCTCTGTTTAAGATGTAGAATATTGTGTATACCGCTTCACTCCAATATATATCAGGTAATTTGGATTCATTCATCATTATTCTCATCATTTATTGCACATTCTGTTCTTTCTTTCAAAGACTCCACTCATTGAGGTGTTACGTGGCTAGAGAATTGTCTTCTAATTCCATGTTCTTCACAAAATTCATTGAATTCATTGGACCAAAATTCTCTGCCTTTGTCGATCTTAAGCATTTAATCTTCTTGTTTTCTCATTCTCTACTAGTGCTTTGAATTTCTTGAATTTGTCTAAGGCTTCTGATTTATGCTTCAAGCAAGCTACCCATGTCATTCTAGTGTAATAATCTATTAGCAACATGAAATACACCTCACCTTGTATACTTTCAGTTCTAGTAGGCCCACAAAGATATGTATGAATCAACTCCAGAGGTTTGGTTGTAGAGTATTCCTTTGATTTGAATGATCTCCTTGTTTGTTTACCATGCAAGAATGCTTTGCAAAGTGTATCTGTTGGTTTTACAATTTTTGGCATATGTTTCACACAACCTTTAGCACTTAGTTTCACACATCCTTTATTGCTTAGTTTCACAATACTTTTGAAACTCATGTGTCCCAACCTTTTGTGCCATAGCCAATTGTAATTAACCATAATTGTCAATCATTTTCATTATTTATTACATTTAGAACATACATGTTGTTCTTTGTCCTTTTAGCTTTTGCAACTTTCTTTCTTATTTTTCCATTGATAATATCACATCCTTTGTCATGGAAGATCAGATTGTATCCCCTTTTTCACATTTGACTTACACTTAACAGATTGTGCTTGAGACCTTTAACATATAGAACATTTTCAGTGATAGCATTTCTATTATCTAGACTCAATGTTCCTTTCCCAACTATGTTTGCTTGAATTGTTGTGACCAAATCTCACAACACCTGATGCATTGTTTGATAGAGAAATGAATTTAATTTTGTCACATGTCATATGATTGGAGCATCCACTATCTAGATACCATATTTTGTCTTCATTTTGCACATGAAATGCAATTTGCACTATTGAGCAAGAATATTTTCTCTTGTTGTCATCTTTCTTACAAAATACACCTATTTTTTTTTTTTTAGGAGGTTCTTGTTTACTTGTTGATGCCTCATTTATTTTCTTGTAATAATTGTAGTGGACATCATTATAGTTCAATCTGGTGTAAGATGGGTAAAAGTTTCTTCTATAGCCTCTAGAGAATTTTCTACACTTAGCAGCCTTATGTCCAAATTGATTACATGAATAACAATAACCATAGAAAGAATGTGTGTACCTCATAACATAGGTGATTATGGGAGTAGTAGTCCTTCTCTTAGCAGATTTTTGAACTCTTTATTTACAACACGAGAATATGTGCCTGGAATTGATGCAGTCTTGTTTTCTTTATTTTTGTAGGATCCTTTTTCTTACTTTCTTCCTTGAAACCAATCCCAGAATTATCATTTGTATCACGTTGGCCACTTAGTATACTAGTCAAAACATTTGAAATTTTCTCAAGATTTTCATACAAAATCATCTTGTTGCTCATTTGTTCCATCTCAACTTTTAGTCGCTCCAATTTTGAGTTCAATTTTGTGCACTCATCCTCCTTTGATTTTTAAGATTTTAAAATCTTTTCCAGCCGAGTTTCAAACTCTTTGAGCTCATTAGCCTCTTATTTTTCTCTTAGAGTTTGTATTTTTTCAAAGATACAAATTTCATCTTCATAATATTTTAATGTGCATCTCAGTTTTTGATTTTTTCTTGCACAGTCTCAATTCTATAATAGCGCATATCAGTTTAGCTTCAAGATTCACTTTAACTTCTCCTTCATCAGAGTCTTCATAGTTAATTGTGTTCTTCCCTCTTGAACTAGATTCTTGAGATGCATCCATAGCCATAAACAAACATTCATATTGATCTTCATCATTTTCATTTTCAGAGCTTCCTGAGTTGCTTGAATAAGATTCACTTGATTCTTCTTTTGAGTAGAAGTTTCTTTTGTTCTCAAAGAACTTCTTCTTGTTTTTTTCATTTTATATTCAGTTTCTCTCTTAATTTTTTTATGACTATCCTCTTCATGTTTAGACTGAGCTTCTTTATTTATTTTTGGACATTTAACAACAAAGTGACCTACTTTGTCCACATGCGAAGCATTTGAAAGGGAGTTTTCCTTTATACTTACCTGAACCTCTTTTCAGTCTTCTTACAAACATTTCTTCAATATTTTCATCATCTAATTCATCCTATGAATTTAATTCTTCTTCTTCTTCTTTCTTGGAATATATTTATTTCTTGACTTTGAATGATACCTCTTTCTTGGTAGTCTTGGATCCAACAATCCTTATCTCGTATCTTTGAAAGAATGCTCTGTAATTCATCCATTGTGAGAGTCTTCATATCTTTGGATTCTTCCACAACTGAAACCTTTGCATCAAATTTGGCAATCAAAGATCTTAGAATATTTTGGACTATAACAAATTCTTCTAGTTTCTCACCTAGGCCTCTGATCATGTTGATGAATTCATCTATTCTCTAGCATGTAGGCTGATATGCTCTCATCATCCTTCATCTTTAGATTCTCAAACTAAGCTCTGTAGGTCTACAACTTTTCTAGCTTGAATTTTTCATCTCCTTCATAAATACTTTGAAGTTTGGTCCATATCTCCTTTGTTATTGTGTAGTGCATAACTTTTACAAACTTTGTTTCAGTTAAGCCGCATAGAATGACATTCATTTCTCTCGAGTTGCATTCATATTCTGCTTTGTCTACTGAAGAAGCAATTGGCATTACTGGTGGATTGTATCTTTTCTCAATGCATTACCAAATATCAAAACAAAGTGACATTGGATATGTCTCGATCTTTATTCTCCAGAATGCATAATTCATTCTGGTGAAGAGAGGTGATCTAGATGCGGTGATAATCTGCCTTGTCCCTAATTTTCTGTCATGCTTGTGAAAAGAGAATATCATTGAAGATGTTAAGCTTTTGTTATAAGGTTCTCACTCTGATACCAATTTTTAGAGATCACAAGCACTGAGAGGGAGGTGAATCAGTGCGATTAATTTTTTTAACAATGTTGATCCATATTTATGTTATTGAGAGAAATCATGTAATCATAAGCATTTAAACAATCATATGCCAAGAAAACTAACAAAGAAAAAAAAAAATTATAGCGGAAAAACCTTTAGGGAGAAAAATCTACTTTAAACCACAAATTTATTAGGAACACCAATTCCAAAGTCTTACAATGGTTTCGGTTGAGCAACCACTCAACTTTGTGAAGCACACACTTAAAGACAAAATGAGCACCCACTCAACAAATTTTAGCAAACACCCACTTGCAAGGAGCACCAACCCCTAATTTAATCAGCTACTAACCGATATTGTTCAGAATTTACCTGAAGGAGAAGAGGCACACCCCTGGATATACTAAGTTATAACTTAGACTTATTTTACATACACATTTTGATCATCTAATTACAAAAATGATTACACAATAGATTGTGATCACTTTTTTGTATCTATTTGTGTTCCCTCTGTTACTCTCTTCTACTCATTTGATTCAAACTCTCTTGCTCAATCAATTTTCTGCACTGATACTCTTCTCATCTAATTATTCAACACTTCATTTATTTTCTCTTGCCTTATCTTTCTCCCTCTTTTTCTTCCTCAGTAGCTCCTTTAGCTCTATTGCATCGTTTTATTACTTGAGCAACAACCTCTCATTAGCATCAAATTTCATCTTTATAGACTATTAACCCATTCCAACACTTCCTTTGGCAAGTCATGTAATCTTTCTTACTTTTTTGCCTAAAATATGGTTCATTAAATGCATGCAAAAACTCCATATTTATTCTCTATATATTCATATTAATTTCACCGTTTTGTATGCATTTACATGAGCTATTTATGAGCTGATACCTAAAATAGATTTCTCATCTTTTAGGATTTCCAACGTGATCAAGATAGACGAATCCAATTTATTCTCTAATATTTAATTTCACTTGAAATTAAGAATCTCATAGAGAGTGTAACTATATTTCTATAAAGTCAATGAGCATTAAATGTAGACAATTGGAAATGTAGATTTCTTCATTCTTCATGGAGCTAAATTCGTATACTCAGCCGCAATCACCAAACAATCGAATAACCATCGATTTTGGAGAAAAAATCTCACTTGTCCATATTTAAATCAATTTTATTGTCCTTAAGCCTTGTCCAATTCATACTTTTTCAATCCAAGGCTTTCTTTAGCTTCTTTGACTTTTTCTTTTGTATTGCGAAATATCCTTGTTTTGCAGATTTTCTCCTTTCTTGGTGGATTTTTAGTTATTCATAAAATTTTCTTTTACTTCATGACTTTTGCAATGTTACGTGGCTTTCCTTCTTGTCTGCTTCCTTCCTGCGAATTTTTTCCATGTTCACGAATCTATTATTTTACCTATGGATTTTATCGTTCTTTGTGGCTATCTTCTATCGTTATGCGTAGATTTCTCAAGTCTTCCTTACCCCCACAAACTTTCCTTCATACTATTCATACTTCCATGACTCTTCCTTCACATCCTTTGCCTTACCCTTCTCACTCGCAACTCATCCTCTAGTTTCTTTTTTCTTTCGCGGCTTCATCCTTTTACTCACCACCTTTACTAAACTTCCACGGCTTCTTCTAGAGTTTCACGGAATCCTATGGACTTCGGTGGATTCTTCAAGACTTTGACAGATATCTCCTTATGTCTATGACTTTCTCAAAATCTGATTAAGTCCCTTATAACTTATCCTTGATCATTCTGAAGCCTCTGAGAGTTGATACTACCAATCAACCTTCATCTTCATTACTTGATCACTTTACCAATTAACCCTTTTTCCATCAATGCCACTTGACATTAAATACTTTTTCCATCAATTTAGCTTGAAATCAATGATAACACAAATGCCAAGCACAAAGGTCCAACAATATCCCCCTTTGTCATTGATGGCAACACTCAACATTTCAATACCGTAAAAATCTACAGAATTTGATCGAAAAATACTTACATACATGATGTCTAATAACACTCTAAATGTCTTCATTGGCAGATTTAATTTTTCAAGTGTCTCTCCCATTTGATATTACTTGGCTGGTTTCGACGCGTCTCTTCCCCTTTCTATATCACTTGATCGTTTCGATTTTTGCCTGTCTCCCCTTTAACAACAATGAAAAAGGGCCATCTATGCCACGTAAGGTTGAATATGTTGGTAATATGGATACTTTGTGTTCTTACCTCAAGAAGGCCCCCCTAGGCATATGCTTTTGATCCATATGTTTCAATATACTCACGGAAATGTTCCCCACGAGCCGATGCGTACTATGATAAACATGAGCTATCAGACTAGCTCCCCTTCGCAGAGATACTATTTGACACTAATTAGGATCTGATATTTCTTGAGAATGCTCCCTCACCTTATTTTCACACCTTCTAGTTGTTGGTGGGATCAGGAATGACCCCCAATTCATTCCTTAAGTGCTCAAAAGTAGCCTTTGGTAGTGGCTTGGTCATAATATCTGTAATTTCTTCTTTTGT
This sequence comes from Taxus wallichiana var. yunnanensis, assembly GCA_018340775.1. NCBI lineage: Eukaryota > Viridiplantae > Streptophyta > Pinopsida > Cupressales > Taxaceae > Taxus > Taxus wallichiana. Next base: position 811,103,113 of record CM031235.1, read on the forward strand.
GCTCACATATTCTAGATTGATTTATTTTCATTCACTTGTTCCATCAAGAAATGATATCTAATTGGAATATGCTTGGTCTTTGAGTGGAACATGAGGTTATTTGAGACACTTATTGTACTTGTGCTATCACAAAACAAGGGAATTGGACTTTCAGATTTTACCTTGTAATCTTCCAATGTCTTCTTCATCCATAGAACTTAAGTGCAACACATTACAACATCTATATATTATGATTCACTTGTTAAGAGAGCCACCAATTATTGTTTCTTGCTAAGCCAAAAGACTAAACAATTTCCAACAAAGAATTCTCCACCGCTTGTACTCTTCCTGTCATCAACACTTCCTTCCCAATCAACATCTGTATATGCTTTTATGCTGAAGTCATTTCTCTTGGGGTACCACAATCCATATTCAATTGTTCCCATGAGGTATCTCAAAATTATTTTAACCACCTTAAAGTGTGTTTCCCTTGGATCCTCTTTAAATCTTACAACAAGACCTATTGCTTGCATTATATCGACCTTGATGTCGTGGAGTAGAGTAGACTTCCTATCATTGATCTATACAAAGTTTTGTCTACTTTTGGTGAGTTGTCCTCTTTGCTCAGCTTGCATCCAACTTCCATTGGTGTTCCTATAGGTCTGCAATCTTCCATCATGAACCTTTTCAGCATTTCTTTAATATAATTGGTTTGGGATATGAAGATACCTTGATCTGATTGATTAATTTGTAAGCCCAAAAGAATGAAAGATTTCCCAACATGGAAATTTCAAATTCTTCTTTCATTATATCAGCAAATTCATATGTCATTTTATCATAATCTCCTCAAAAAATAATATCCTCCACATATACAATAACAATGAGTAGATGATATAGAGATTGTTGTCAGCTACACCTTTTCTAAAACCTTGATTAATGAGGTATGAATACAATATGGTGTACCAAGCTCTAGGGGCTTGTTTTAGTCCATACAAAGACTTTTTCAACGTGCACACATAATATTTATCTTCAATTAGTGAAAATCCATCATGTTGTTTGATGCATACCTCTTCATTGAAAAAACCATTGAGGAAATCTGATTTCACGTCCATCTGGAACACTCTGATCTTATTGTAAGCCACATAAGCCATGAAAAATCTTATTTCCTCCATCTTTGTCATTAGTGCAAACATTTCATCAAAGTCGATTCCTTCCATTTCCGCATAGTCGTTGCACACAAGTCTTGCTTTGTTCCTTGTCACTTCTCCTTTCTCATTTAGTTTATTTATGAAGACCCACTTATTCCCAATTACATTTTTATCCTTTGGTCTTGGCACGAGCTCCTAGGTTTCATTCTTTTCTATCTGATCAAGTTATTCATTCATTGCATCTACCCAATGTTGATCCTTACTTGCTTTTGCAAATATTTTGGGTTCTACCATGGATAGGAGTGCTATATTTTCATGATTATTCTGATCTCTTAGCCTTCTTCTGGTTAGAATGTCACCTTCTTTGATTTGAATGATCTTATTTACTAGATGGTCCCTTTTGAATTGCCATGAAGGTGCCTTGGAGTCTTTCCTTTCTCCCTTTTTATCTACTTCTTCCCATGCAGACTCTCCATCTCCTCATCACCTTCTTGTTCTTCATGATCACTATTTTATTGAGTGCTAGACTTGGGATTCTCAATCACCTTTACATTTGTGCTTTCAACAATCTTCTGCAACCTTTTATTGTAGCATCCGTAAGACATACTTACTACTTTGAGTATCCAAGGAATATGCCTTCATCATAGAATCAAATTTTCCCAAGTTGTCTTCATCTCTTTTGATATAACATTTACTTCCAAACACTCTTATGTGTTTTACGTTTGTAAGAATTTTCTTCCACATTTCGTAAGGTGTCTTGTCACTGTTTACTCTCAATTGAGATCAATTTAAGATGTAGAATACTATATATACCACTTCACTCCAATATCTATTAGGTAATTCAGATTCATTCATCATTATTCTCTCCATTTATTTCACATTATTGTTCTTTCTCTCAACAACTCCATTCTGTTGAGGTGTTCTAGTGGCTGAGAATTTTCTTCTAATTCCATATTCTTCACAAAATTCATCGAATTCATTCGACCATAATTCTCCTCCTCTTTCCAATCTTAAGCATTTAATCTTCTTGTTTTTCTCATTATCTACTTGTGCTTTCAATTTCTTGAACTTGTCTGAGGCTTTTGATTTATGCTTCAAGAAAGCTACCCATGTCATTCTGGTGTAATAATCTATTAGCAACCTAAAATACACCTTTTATGCTTGCGCCTTCTGGTAGGCCCATAGAGATCTATATGAATCAACTCCAGAGGTCTAGTTGTAGAATATTCCTTTGATTTGAATGATCTCCTTATCTGTTTACCATGCAAGCATGCTTTGCAAAGTGTATCTGCTAGTTTTACAATCTTTGGCATATGTTTCACACATCCTTTAGCACTTAGTTTCACAAGATTTTCAAATCTCATGTGTCCCAACCTTCTATGCCATAGCCAATTATAATCAACCTTACTTGTGAAATTTTTTTCATTATTTATTTCATTTAGAACATACATGTTGTTCTTTTTCCTTTTATCTTTTGTAACTTTCTTTCTTGTTTTCCCATTGATAATATCACAACCTTTGTCATGGAAGATCAGATTGTATCCCCTTTTTCACATTTGACTTACACTTAACAGATTGTGCTTGAGACCTTCAACATATAGAACATTTTTAGTGATAGTATTTCCATTATCTAGACTCAATGTTCCTTTTCCAACTATGTTTGCTGAATTTTTGTCACCAAATCTCACAGCACCCAATGCATTGTTTGATATAGAAATGAATTTACTTTTGTCACATGTCATGGACTGGAGCATCCACTATCTAGATACCATTTTTTTCATTTTGCACATGAAATGCAGTTTGCACTATTGAGCAAGAATATTTTCTCTTGTTGTCATCTTTCTTTACAACATACACCCATTTATTTTGTTTAGGAGGTTCTTGTTTACTTGTTGATGCCTCATTTATTTTCTTGTAATAATTGTAGTGGACATCATTATAGTTCAATTTGGTGTAAGATGGGCCAAAGTTTCTTCTATAGCCTCTAGATAATTTTCTACACTTAGCAGCCTTATGTCCAAATTGATTACATGAATAAAAATAACCATAGAAAGAATGTGTGTACCTCATAGCATAGGTGATTCTGGGATTAGTAGTCCTTCTTTTGGCAGATTTTTTGAACTCTTTATTTACAACAGAAGATGTTCTTGGAATTTATGCAATCTTGTTTCGTTCATTCTTCTTTAAAGCTCCTTTTCCTTACTTTCTTCCTTGAAACCAATCCCAAACTTATCATTTGTATCATGTTGGCCACTTAGTATACCAGTCAAAACATTTGAACTCTTCTCTAGCTTTTCATACACAATCATCTTGCTGCTCATTTGTTCCATCTCAACTTTTAGTCGCTCCAGTTTTGAGTTCAGTTTTGTGCACTCATCCTCTTTTGATTTGTAAGAATTTGAAATCTTTTCAGCCAAGTTTCAAGCTCTTTAAGCTCATTAGCCTCTTCTTCTTCTCTTAGATTTTTTCTTTCTTCAAAGATGTGGATTTTTTCTTCATAATCTTTTAATGTGCATCTCATTTTTGATTATTTTTCCTACACAGTCTCAATTCTTCAAGAGTGCATATCATTTTTGCGTCAAAGATTCACTTGAGCTTCTTCTTCATCAGATTCTTCATAATTGATTGTGTTCTTTCCTATTGAACTACATTATTGAGATGCATCCATGGCCATAAGCAAACATTCAGACTGATCTTCTTCATTTTCATTTTCAGAGTTTCTTGAGTTACTTGAATCAGATTCACTTGATTCTTCTTTTGAGTAGAAGTTTCTTTTGTTCTCAAAGAACTTCTTCTTGTTGTTTTTTTTTTTATATCCAGTTTCTCTCTTGCTATGTTTATGACTATCCTCTTCATGTTTAGACTGAGTTTATTTATTTTTTTTTGGAAATTTAACAACAAAGTGACCTACTTGTCCACATGTGAAGCATTTGAAAGGGAGTTTTCCTTTATACTTACCTAAACCTATTTTCAGTCTTCTTACAAACATTGCTTCAATATTTTCATCATCTAATTCATCCTCTGAATCCAATTATTCTTCTTATTCTTGCTTGGACTGGGTTTCTTTCTTGACCTTGAATGATACCTCTTTCTTAGTAGTCTTGGATCCAATAGTCCTCATCTCGTATGTTGAAAGAATGCTCTGTAATTCATCCATTGTGAGAGTCTTCATGTCTTTGGCTTCTTCCATAGCTTAAACCTTTGCATCAATTTAGCAAAGAAGAGATCTTGGACTATTTTGCACTATAACAATTTTTTCTAGTTTCTCACCTAATCCTCTTATCATGTTGATGAATTCATCTATTCTCTGCATGTAGGCTTCTATACGTTCATCATCCTTCATCTTTAGATTCTCAAACTGGGCTTTGTAAGTCTACAAATTTTCTAGCTTTAATTTTTCACCTCCTTCATAAATAATTTTAAGTTTGGTCCTTATCTCTTTTGCTGTTGTGACATGTATAGCTTTTACAAACTTTGTTTCAGTTCATTGCTCTTGAGTTGCATTCATATTCTGATTTGTCTCTTCAAGAAGTTATTGGCGTGGTTGGAGGATTGTATCCTTTATCAATGGATTGTCAAATATCAAAACCAAGTGACATCAGATATGTCTTCATTCTTATTCTCCAGAATGCATTATTCATTCTAGTAAAGCAAGGTGATCTAGACAGTGATAGTTCTCCTTGTGTTGGATTTACTTCTATGCTTGTGAAAAGAGGATCTCCTTGAAGATGTTAGGATTTTTCTAGAAGGACCTCGCTCTGATGCAAATTGTTAGAGATCACAAGCACTGAGAGGGGGTGAATCAATGCATATTAATTTTTTTAACAATATTGATCCAGATTTCTATTATTGAGAGAAATCATGTAATCATAAGTATATAAACAATCATATGCCAAAAAAACTAACACAAAACATAGAATTTATAGTGGGAAACCCTTTCGGAGAAAAACCCACTTGAAACCATGACTTTATTAGGAACACCAATTCCAAAGTCTTACAATGGTTTCAGTTGAACAACAACTTAATCTCTGAAGCAACCACTCACGATTATTCAAGCACCCACTTGAAGATAAACTGAGCACCCACTCAACAATTTTAGCAAGCACCAACTTGTAAGGAGCACCAACCCCTAATTTAATCAGCTACAACTAATATTTTGACCCATAAGGAGGCTGTAACCCCTTGAATATGCTAAGCTACAACTTAGACTTGTTTTACATACAATTTTTGATCATCTAGCTACAAAAATGCTTACACAATAGATTATGATCACTTTTTTGTATCTATTTGTGTTCTCTTTGTCACTCTCTTCTACTCATTTGATTCAAACTCTCTTGCTCAATCAATCTACCACACTGATGCTCTTCTCATCTGATTCTTCAATACTTCATTTATTTTCTCTCCCCTTATATATCTCTCTCTTTTCTTTTGTATCTCCTTTAGATTGATTGCATCATTTTCTTACTTGAGAAACAACCTCTATTGGCATCAAATTTCATCTTTATAGACAATTGCCCCATTCCAAAACTTCCTTTGACATGTTGTGCAATCTTTCTTGCTCTGTCACCTAAAAATATGGTCCATTAAATGCATGTAACAAACTCCATATTTATTCTCTCTATATTCGGCTTGATTTCACCGTTTTCTATGCATTTATAGGAGCTATATATGATCCGACACCTAAAATATATTTCTCATCTTTTTAAGGTTTGCAACGTGATCAAGATAGGTGAATCCACTTTCTTCTTTGATATTTAATTTTTCCTTGAAATCAAGAATCTCATAGAGAGTGTAACTGCATTTCCACAAAGTCAATGAGCATTAAATGTGGACAACTGGAAATGTATATTTCTTCATTCTTCATGGAGCTCAAGTCATATATTCAGCTTACAATCACTAGACAATTGAATCACCATCAATTTTGGAGAAAAAAATCTCACTTGTCCATGTTTAAATCAATTTGATTATCCTCAAGCCTGTCTAGTTCATACTTGTTCAATCTATGGATTTCCTTAGCTTCTTTGACTTTTTATTTTGTATTGTGGCAATATCCTTGTTTTGCGGCTTTTCTCCTTTCTTGGTGGTTTTTTCAGTCATCCAAATATTTTTCTTTTACTTCGTAGCTTTTGTAATTTTATGTGGCTTTAATTTTTATCATCTACCTTCCCGTGGCTTTGTTCCATGTTCACGACTCTATTATTTTACCTACGGATTTTATCATTCTCTGCGGTTATCTTCTGTCATTATCGTGACTTTCTCAAGTCTTCCTTACCCCTGTGGTTTTTCCTTCAGAATATTCATTCTTCTATGGATCTTCCTTCACATCCGTGTCCTTACCCTTCTCACTCACGGCTCATCCTCTAGCTTCTTTTTGCTTTGGCAACTTCATCCTTTTACTCGCGGCCTTCACTAAAATTTTGTGGCTTCCTACAAACTTTGGCGGATACTTCAAGACTTTGGCAGCTATCTCCTTATGTTCACAACTTTCTCAAAATCTGATTAAGTCCCTTAAAACTTATCCTTGATCATTTTGAAGCCTTTGAGAGCTGACACTACCAATCAACCTTCATCTTCATTACTTTCTCACTTTACCAATTAACCTTTTTCCATCAATACCACTTGACATCAAATAATTTTGCCATCAATGTAGCTTGACATCAATGACAACACATATGACAATGACAAAGGTCTAACGAAAGGAGGTTTGGAAAAACATCTAATAATTTGGAGGAGTTTATGGATATTTTAAGAATATTTGATCATTTAATTATTTTCATTTTTTTCTTTTTTGTTTACATTTTAATTTTCAAAAAACTATATTATTTATTATTTATAATTTTCTCAAACCAAAACCATAAAAGACCCCCACTACTACATTACCTTATCACGTTATTATTTTTATTTGACGGTCATGTGGATTGGCTTTATTATTATTTGTAATAAAATTTATTTATATCAACATTAAAGTTATAAAAGATATGAGCATATTTCAAACTCAAACCTCAAAATGCTCCCAAGTCGAAAGGATCACAAGAAGACAACATTACCTCACAATTCAAAGACATGAAGATACACCAAGGGTTCAAAGGGTTAGTTTGTGAAAGGATAAATTCAAAATTTCCCTTATTATTTCATTATCACAATTGCATAATTTATTTTATTGCTATTTTTAATTTTTCTATCACTCCAAACGTGATCAAACGACCACCCGACTCTAGCATTTTTTTGACAATCCGCACAAACTGTCAAGGCTGGAGAAATGGGAAATATTTTACTAGTTGGAGGGGCACTACAACACACCCATGGAAAAAAATATGAGGTTGAAATAAGATTATATTGTAGAGTTTGAAGATGCAACCAAGTATAGGAAACTCATTGGAAGTCTAATCTATTTAGCCATAATTAGACCAAACATTTCTTTTTTGTTAACATTCTCTCTATATTCATGCACCAACCAAGAAAAAGTCAGGAGGTAGAATTAAAGATATTTCTTCAACATATAAAGGGAACTTATTCAATATCTAAAGGGAAATAAGTTTTTTTGGCATAAAATACTCAAAGGCAAAAAATTTCAAACTTGTTGGATATTCAAAATCAAACTATGGAGGCGATGTTTAAGATGGGAAATCTACTCTGGGTTCCTGATGAATTTAATATGAAAAGTCATCATTTAGAAGTGAAAGAACTAGTCATTTCTTACTATATATGTAACAAAAGAATAATATATGGCAACGTCAGAGGCTACTAGGAATGTATTATGACTCAGAAGGATTTTTAGGGAAAATAGGATTCATCACCCCACTCATAGGCGATAACACTTTTGTAATTCAAATGGGAAGAAATTTGATTTTTTTCAACCAAACCAAGAACATCGATACCAAATTCCATCTGATTCGGCATTAGGTGAAAGATAAAAATGTAAAATTGATACATTGTCCAACTATAGAGAAATCAGTTGATATCCCGATAAAAGAGCTAAGAAGAGAACTTTGAAAAATTTAAAGGCATGCTTAGTCTCATTATAAACCTTACGGATTAAAGGGGGAATGTAACATTATGTGCATAATTTTAAGTTATGGTAATATTTGTCTTATTGTAGAATTTGAATAGTCATCTTGGAGTTGAATTGAATGGTCATACATTGAAATAAATGTGTGCTTGCATCTCACTTTTAGGTTTGCATCAATACAATTTCGTATTCATTCTATGGTCTAAATTCCTAGCTCAAAATGAGAGTGATGTGGATAAGGACGAACTCTTGGAGGACGATTTACTATCATTAAAAGCATCAAAACTTTTAAATCCACTTCTTTGTAATTTTATTTTTCTTTATTTTCTTTTCTTTAGATGAGATTTTTACCTTGATAAAATGCTACATTTTTATCTTGTTTGGATTACACCTTGTTTTCTTCTTCCAAAGGTTGAATTTCATTTTAAAATATTTTTTCTTTCTTACTGGCTTGCAAATTTGAAAGCATCTTTTCACGATTTATGCTTGCTTTCTCTCTTCTCTTCTTTCAATGGCTCTTCTTCAAGTAGTGTTTTTAACTTATGAGTTTGTATGCTTTGCATATTTTTCAAGGGTGTATTTCCCTAAACTTGTATTTTGTACTCTTTTATGATTCCTATTTCACTGGAGTTTTGTTTCTTTTTTATATTTCAAAACTATTTTATGTTCTCTTATGTTTTACTTTGTTTGGAATCCATGAGGATCTCTACTTAAGGAGAAACAATTATTCTAAACAAAATTAAGTATTCCAATGCGAAAGGGGATGAATGATGTTATTTTAACTTATTTACTTTGATTTCTTTGGCTTGTGAACCTTTTAAAGTCCAATGAATAAGATGCTTAACATTATCTAATGACATATAATGTGCATATACAAAATCTTTTGTACATGGGTACAGCATCCTTTTTTCTTTGCTATGAGAAATACAATGATGTAAATTTTTTCATTATTTACTATGATGCTATGAAATGAATTACCATAGCAATGTTTTATGCCATGTGAAATGAAATGAAATTACTTTCTACGATATGTTATGACATGAAATTGAAAATATATGCTTTTATATGAAGTTTTTTTGGTTTTTTATTGAAAATATTTTCCCTCTATATTGATATAATTATAAAGTATAATCCAATCGTGTAAATAATATGAGTGGATGGCTCACACTTAAAACATTGCATCAACCAAAGAGAAGACCAATAAAAACTTAGAAACTTAAACTAGTTTTTCAATTAAAAAGATAAAAATAATAAGGAACAAAAATAATTACACAACGAGAACCACAACCAATATCAAGTTTATCCTCACACCTTCCCCATTCACTACTAGGTGGATCATTAGTATCTGGTGGGTTCCGCTCATCATATTTATATTTATGTTCTTTTTCTTTAGTAGAATTATAGAAAGTAGGATAAATGACAAACACTATGCGAGGAAACTTACCTTTATGAGGGTGCCACCCAACCAGAAGAGTCCTACTTAACATGGCCATTACCACCACTTATGAATTCCCGAGAGTTACAAGCTAGAAAATGATATTATTTCCATATGGAGACAATATGACATGTTCTACAAGAATGAGATATTCTATGCTGACCAAAGCTACGACCCCAAGGAGAAGAACAATGGCGAGGTCAATCAAAAGGAACATAACTAATAACAAAAGGTGACTTTCTCCAATGGTCAAGCAAGCTTTAGAGGTAGAGGTGTGCTACGTCCAAGCTATATGAGATTTTTTGAGATGTTTCTCTATGGATTACATTATTTTGAGCTTGTTTTATTTTAGCTTATTTCTTTTTCTTTTCCTTAAGTGGTTTCATACTTGTTTGATTTGGTTGTCTTTCTTTCTTAAAAAGTAAACATGCACATGTTCACATACAAACACACACATAGAAATAAAAACATTCATTTCCATATGGGACTTTGATTTGATTGAAAAGATAAATATAGAATCTTCAAAAGGTCAAAAATTTACTATTACAACCACACATTTATTCACAAACTGGGTAGAACTATTTTTTCACTTGTGTATGGGGCATATCAAATCTCTACCTTGGAATGAAATGCTTTGAAATATTTGTAATGGATTTAATTTTTTTTATGCATGATCCTCTCTTTTTTCCATGTTTACATGTCATTTCATGCAAATCTTGGGGAAAATGACGAATATTTTCTTTTAATATATGCTACCCCTTTTATATTTTAACAATATGCTCCACTAATATTATTGATAATCAATTATTTATGATGTAGGATTATTTTACTCACAATTTTTGTTACTAACATTATCTATGGTGTAGGAGTTCTAACACATGATTGCTATACAAGGTTCACATACTTGACATGATACATTGCTTCCAAAGTTACCACCCCATAAAAGGTTTTTATGCTATAGTAATGCTATGGTACAATGATTTTATTCATAACTTGGTTTCTTGCTACACAAGAAAAAAATTCTTATTCTCTACACATAAGAATTTTCCTATGCTTGTGTTTTTCCTATGTTTCCATGTTCCTTATCATGCACATGTATTGGGTAAGACATAGTAAGTTTGTTTTAACTTGCACATGTTCCTTGTTTTAATATATCTTCACAATATATTATTTTATGATATGTTTCCTATGTTAATATCAAATGGGGACATACACTACTTGATTACCTTTTATGGCCATGTTTCCTCCGACCGTATGAAATAACCAATGAAATTCCATTGCATACTCATAAAATTTATTAAGTGTTTCAAATATACATGATTACATTTAGTTTCTAAAATAAATAAAATTATAATTTGGCTAAAGTTGTGATTTCACATTGAAATCTCCCAAAGAGAGATGGAACGATTCCAAGAAGAAAAAAAACTACACATACAAAGAGATTGAAAACATTTATATTGAACTAAGGGAGTTGGGAAAATGTTTCATTATTTACTATGATGCTATCAAATGAAATACCATATCTATGTTCTATGCCATGTGAAAATAAAAGAATTAAAGTTTCTATGACAAATACTTGTTATGATATGTTATGACATGAAATGCGAAAGATATGATTTTATATGAGATTTTTTTATAGATTTTTTTTTCATAATTTATTGATATGAACATTAAGTACAATTTGTTTGTATAAAAAAATTGGACGATTCAAACTTCAAACATCACCTCAACCAAATCCAAGAAAACTAACAACTTAGAAACTTAAACAAGCTTTTCAATAAAAAGATAGAAATGACAATGAACAAAAACATTACTACACGAAAGCCACAACCAACATAGGAAAAGGAGGAGGGGGATTTTTAGGTTTATCCCCACCTTATCCATCTATTACTAGGTAAATATTTAGCATCCGGTGGGTTCCACCGATCATCTTTATATTTATCTTCTTGTTCTTCAGTGAAAATATTGTGACTAGGAGAAATGGACAACACCATGTGAGGGAATTCCCCTTGTGGGGCTATCGCCTAGCCAAAAAAGTCTCACCACCACTTATACATTCATGAGAAATGCGAGTTGGAGAAGGATATCATTTCTGCAAGGAGACACTCTAACACCTGCAGCAAGAAACGATATCTTCCATTCTAGCCAAAGCCATGGCCAAAAGGAGAGGAATGTTGGAGAGGTGAGTCTAAAGGAGCTCAACTAAAAACAAAAGGTGCATTTCCCAATAGTCAAACAATTGTTGGAGGTGCGCCACCTCTAAGCTATATGATATTATTTTGAGATCCCTTTATATGGATTACATTAGTTTGAACTTGTTTTTCTTTCTTTTCTTGAGTGGTTTCATGCTTATTTGATTTGTGTTGTATTTCTTGCTTAAAATGTAAACACACACTTGTTCACATACAAACACATAGGTAAAAATAAAATCCATTTCCTTTCCATATGGGGATTTTATTTGATTGACAATATATATCCATAATCTTTATAAGGTCACAAATTTACAATTACAACCACACATTTCTTCATAAAATGGGTAGGGGCAACAATTTATTTAGTAGTGTATGAGGCATATTGCCTTTCTACCTTCGAATAAAATACTTTTGAAATCCCAATCAACGTCATGGATATAAAGATATTTTATGCACCATCCTCTCTTTGTTCCATTTTCCCATGCCATTTCATGTTTATCTTTAGGAATATGATAAGAATTTCCTTTTTATATATTTCATTCCTTTTATATTTATGCAATATGATTCGATAATACTATTGAGAATTAATTATTTACGATAAAGGATTACTACACTCGGATGTTCTATTATTAACAATATCTATCGCATAGGGTTTTTGACGCATGATTTATATACAAGGTTCGGATACGGCATGATACAATGCTCCCAAAGTTAATACCCCATAAAAGGTTTCAATACTATATTAATGCTATGAAAAATAAATTTATTCATAAGATGGTACCTATGCTACATGATACACAATTATTATTCTTTACACATGACAATATTCATCATTCTTATTTTTTCCTATGTTTCCATGTTCCTTATCATGCACAAGTATTGAGAAAGTCGCGTGCAATCTACTTTACCTTGTACATTATCCTTGTTATATATTAACACAATATTTTATTTTATGATAGGTTTCATGTGTTAAATATTAAATGGGGGCATATACTACTCATTACATTTTATGACCATGCTTTCTTCGACAATATGAAAGACCCAATGAAATTCCACTACATACTTAGAAAAATGGGCACATGATTTAGCACATTGTTCAAGGCCATGCTTTTTCAATGGTATGGTAGGCCCATGGGAATTCCATACATATATGGGACAAAAGAGAATGTGATGAATCACATTCAATGACTCAAATAAATTTTCAGATGTGGATTCCCATTTCCTGAGGACACATGGATTTAAACTTCATATCATCTTCTATTTCATTCGATGGTATGACATACCCATAAGAATTCGTTTTCATACCATGAACACATGAGGTATCTCACTAACTGAATTTGTATATAACCTTTTAACTTTTTTTGCTCACCCTTGTGCAAGGAAGTAAGTATGGTTTTCCATGTTCCAAGACCCATCATCCCAATACTCAGAGCACCTATATTCACAACAAAATTTGTAACATATTTCCATATGTTCTACTTTGAAGGGTGTTCCCACACTATGTCTACTTTGTGCTTAATCAATCCCCTCAAAGGAGTGAAAAACATACACTCAAAATTTTTCTCCGAGTATTTATTTCACGTGTTTTATTCACATTTATCTATGTATGGATGAATGGTCCAAATTTAACGTTAATAAATCATTATGATGACATTCAAATTTTTAGATAACCTCTATACATCTCCATATAATCCTTGCATCTACTTTATGCACATTTTCATATGTGACCCATACCATCAGTATGGTCCTTGCACAATTCTCTATACACTTTTAAAAATTGGGCTTGCTTTTCTTATTTCCTTCCTTCCATGTTTATAGCCATTGGAGTTCGTTTAGGAACACATATTTTACCAAAATTTGAATGTTTTCATCTATAAATAGAAAAGTGGTTAAGAAAACTTAATATCAATCACTTATCAAACAATCGTCAAGGTGCTTATAGGAAAATTCATTGGCACTGTTACTATTATCCATTTTTTATTTAGTGGATTGCGACTTCTTTGTACATTTTGAGGGGTTTATAAATTCAAAAGGGAATATATTAAACCTATCCGCACAAAACCCCAAACCAAACCCTCCCTAATTTCAGATTTCTAGGTCTTCCTCAAGCTGACCTTAATTTTAGAAATTGAAAAGTCAAATGTGCAAATTAAAGACATGACATGAAAAATCAAAAGCATGTGAATAAAATTGGAGATTTTTTTCATAGGTTACAAGCCATCATATTGACCATTCATACAGCCTTGATAGTTACCAACCATGTTCATACGTCTAGAGCCAACCAATTTTAGGATTATAATTGGATGGAAACATGTTGAAGAAATTTCGAGTTACACAAACAAACACCGTTTGTAGTATCAAGTTCAAAAATACTAAAAAAACTTGGCATCTAGTACATCAATATTATTTTATGTTCTATTTTTGAGTTAGTTATGCATTACTTAATGATTTTTTCATGTTTTTATAATGCATAATTTGAGCCGGGTTTTTATGCATACAATTTTATTACTTTTATAGAACTTCTTTAAAAATTGTAATACATGTTATTAGGAGTTATAATAAACATCTTGAGAAATAAATAACACATTAAATTGTTATATACATTTTTAATTATATACTTGTAATTATGTAGAATATGCACCTAAAATCATAACATTACAATGGGAAATCCTAGTTTTTTTAACCTAGGACAACCTCTGATCAAAACAATTCATATCTTAGTAGTACCTCTAAATGTTTGGAATAAAAATAGTTAGGGGAATTATAGAAAAAAGGGTTAAAGGAAATGGGCCAAAATAGTGTCTATCTAAGGATATTCCAAAGTAATGAAAGCAAATAAAAATTCCCAACTTAATTTAACATTAATTAACATAACTAGATGTAAGAGGTAAACAACTCAATATCACAAATACATTGAACATTCAAACCTAGATTCCTAAAAACATATGGGGGGAAGGACCAACTCAAGCTCAAGTCTTTAGGCAGGTCGATAAGAATGACCCCTCACAGGTTACAGCTATTTCATTAGTCAGTGCCCTTCAAGAATTGAAGAAAACAATTGACAAAGCATCCAAGGGATGACCTACTTGCAGGTTTGTTGTAGATTGACAGATTATTGGCTACTTTTTTGTTGTTGATTTGTAGTTTTGTAGCTATTTTGGTACTTTTTTGAGCAATTTTTTTAATTGCAGATGTGCTCTCTTGTAATATCCTGATTTTGATCACTTTTTGGTATGTTTTTATTGTAATATCCAAATTTTTAGCCTTTTTTGTACAAGGGTATAGTCCATTTCAAAAAACTATTTACCAATAATAAAAAACATTTAAATTCATACTAGGGGAAAATAAATAGCTACACAATATTTGTTGAGTGTTTCTAAGATACATAATTACATTTTTTTCTAAAATAACTTAAAGTAAAATTTGGATCAAACTACAAATTTTTCATATTGAAATCTTTCAAAGAGAGGTAGAACAATTCCAAGAGAAAACCCACCTATAGAAAGAGATTGAAAACATTATTACTAAACTAAGGGGGTTGTGAGAAGGTATGCCACATGTAAAAATATTAGTTGCATAAAACACATAAGATCCATGTCAAATCCTCAAGACAATTAATAACAAATTATCCTCATTTAAGATTATAAATGTAAAAATATATCGATCTTAGAATCCTACAAATAAAGTAGAAGTTTTTAATCATTCTATAAGGAATATGTATTATTACACCTTTTAAACTTCATTGCCATGGATTATTGAGCATCCAAATGATTCACACATGTGTCAGGGGCATACAAATGCTTCAATAAGGGAAAATAGGGTACATGAGAAACATTGAGGGGAGAAATATAGAAGCAAGTGGTGACAAATGCAAGGGTCGGAGATCATTAAAAATTGACCAACGTGTACGTGTGTCTTGGATCTTGGAAGGACCGAGCTGCTTGAGAAAAAATGGAACCGTCCCCAAGTTGTGGGACCTTGCGCGCTTGGGACAGATCTCCAAAGAAGTTTGGTTCCTCTATCTATTTCTACTGTTACTACTACTCCTAGTGTTGGAAGGGGAAACTAAGCTAACAATGCCAAGGGACCAGGGATAGAAGGATAACATGAAAGGAAACCTACACTAGAAGGTGATAGCACCATAAAAGAGGGATGAACACTATCTGTTTTAAGCGAGAATGAAAGGAAATGCGTGAAAGGAGGCTAGGCACGAGTAACACAACTAAACATGTATTTACTAGATCGTTCTCATGGAACACAACTAAATAAGGAACTACAAGGGACATGAAATGGTACAACCAGCACACACAACACAAAAGAAAAGGCAAGAATAAGGAATGCAAACATGTTAGGACAAAGAATAGTCACAAAATGATGCTTCTATTACTTCCAGAAATGCACATAGCCGATACAATGGCAAAGGAGGCCGATATTCACATGCAAGAGCCAAATCTAGAGGTCTACAAGAGGGCCAATAGCTAGACCTAAAGGAAACAGAGCTCACGGTTGTTGCAAAGCCATGAAGATTGTTTTCGAGAATTACTCTTGAGCGTACGCCATTCTTACCACCTAGATCATGGAAAGAAACATTAGGAAAAAGCGAATCTGAGTCACGATTTTTTTAAAGATTCACCAATATTTGTTTTTTTATATAAAAGACTCACGGGATAGGAAAATATCAACGCTATTTATTCATTCTCCCGGGAGTCGCTAAAAATTGTTTGCTAGATTTTCTTGCATGGCTAAAAACCTAGGCAATCATGAGATAAATCTCCCTCATTTACCGGTGAGGCTCTTGTGTAAGATGTTTATCAATTTAGTGGGTATGAATCCTAATAATCATTTTTGGGGTTTTACTTTAATCACAAAGCTCATGAACCATAGCTAAGTAATTTTGTAGCAAGTAAGAAATTGTTTATGAAGTATTTTTAGAATGGGAAATAATAGAATTTGGGAAAGAAGGAAGGAAGATGTGTGATTCAACCAATAGTTCTCAGAGTTGGTCTCATACACATAGATTAAATAAACAAATAGATCTCACAATATTCAAAAGTAAAGGAAAAGAATAGCTTCTAACCTAAATCTCAGATAACACAAAGTTTATCTAAAAATTCAAATAGAAGCAAGAAGCAAATCATCGTAGACACAAAGTTCTCCGTAAATCTGCCTTTTATTCAATTCCCCATCTTTCACAGAAATAACATCAAGGGTTACAACACAAAGTCTAAAAACTCGAGAATGCTCTAGCAAAATTGTGATCAACAAGTTTTGATCCTTAAACCCATAGGCTCTTCCTCTATTTATAGTGCATAGAGGGAAATTACAAATAGGAAGATTTTAATTGAACTCACACATGTGGAAGGTATAAAGGAAACAATTGACAACCTTTCCCCAGAGTTCCTCTTTGCATGACATGCATCTGAAGACTAAATCAATGCCCTGCATGTCTGCCACATATTCCCAAGTAATTGAATTTTTCTAGTAACTTGAAGTAACGAATTTTAAACCAATTACCTAAGTTTTACAATTTAATTGATCACTCAATCAATTTTTCAGAGAAAATAAGAGAAAAAAGAAGAAAGAGGAGAAGAAATTATTCTAGCTGCAACACTTCATTCTTACCCTTGATCTATCCATTAATCCGATGATAGACACGTGCCCCATGTTTGTATCATTAACTTCAAAGCATGCCTGGACACTATGCATGGTTCTACTAGATTACCCTTGTCATCACCCTTCATTCTGTTTGAATCTACTTCTGTCTGAGACTTCCCTTTTCCACCTTTGCATGAAGCTTTTGTAGTTGTGAAATCTAGATCTCTTTGTGCAGAAGTTGTAATTACTTCCTTTGATTTTGAAGATATATTCAATGTATCAGACATTGACTTTGCCTTCTTTTCACCAATATGAGCACCAGTGAAGTATTCCTGCAAATAATTCAGACCAACATAGAATCCATGGCATGAATGCCCAATTTCTTCACCAAAATTTGATTATAAATCCTATTGCCCTATATTTTTAGACTTTGCTTGCATGCCAAGCAAGCTAAAAATATTATTTTATTCACCTGTGCACTCACATCAACATGTAGATAGCCAGAATAATAAAAAGAAAGCCTTTCCAACCCTAGGCGCCAAAACTAGATGCTTCCCGACAATTAAAAATATTTTTTAATGCTAACAACTTCTCCCTTTGCACCAACCTTTCCTAGAAATAATAAAAATAAATATCTTTTAAGGCATGCAACTTTGCCAAAGTGGGTCACACTTTTTGGCTAGAAGTTATGTGAAAAATAAGAAGGCGAGGAAGTGGGAATTTTTACCCTTCCAAGCAGCTCCAAAATTCTCATCTTTCACTTAAGTGATTTGACTTTAATGATGGGAAAAAACAACCTTTCAGGAAGCCTCAAAATTCCTACTTTCCTGGCAGCCCTGAAATTCTCATTAGCATGAAGAAATTACTTTTCCAAAATTGTGACTAGCATGAAAGAGAGTTTTTTTCCAAAAGTGTGACTTGCATGGGTGAATAAAATTTCTTTGGTGGGAATTTTTCTTATTTTCATAAAATCCATTATTGCACCTTTTTGGACCAAGCAACCTCTTGCAATCTCCTAAAGGAATCTTGAGCTCTGGTCACCTTCCGATTAGCTGGTCATTAAAAACTCTTCCTTGGTGAACACTCCATTGAGGAGGAAGCAATATTGGCGTGAAAATCCTCAGTAGGGTTCAACTGCAGACACAATTTATTTTTAAACAAAACTTTATTTATTTAATAAATAAATAAATAAAATTCTCTCAGACAAAACCTGCGAAGGGATAGAGTGAGTTTTAGCATGTGGGTATTTGTCAAGTTTGAATTTTATGACTCCTTGGAAATATTCTAAAGCAATGAAGACAACTGCAGGCAAAACAGACTCGTCACCTTGAACAAAACAATTTTTTTTTAAAGGGTATCCCACCATTTCCAAGTGAAATTTTTTGGGGACACCAATTGCATTCCCTGGCTAAATATCACATGGCACATTTGTAGAGGTACAAATGTTAAAATTTTGTTTATTAAGCATCTCATACATAGTTAGCGATAAACTGTGAGCCTCCCAGAAACAAAAGTTTTAGACACAACCTTTAAGAAACATACATACCTATAAATAAGGAATCATATTTCACCCCATTGTTGGTAAATCAAGAATCACATTTTAAACTAAAGGGAATGATCATTCCCCTAGATATGTTAGAGGGATGCCTACCCACACATCGAGATGTCATTTTATCCCATTATAGTGGGTGGTATGATGATCATTTTCAAGGTTGGTATTATAGGTATTTTTGATGACTTTGCTTCATTATCAACAATATATACTATAGTGACATCAAATTTGGTGGCTACCAATGATTCAACCCTTTTTCCTTCATGTTTTTGAATTGATGAGTGGTAAGGTCTTTTAGATTGAAGGTATGGACTATGGGTTTGTAATTTTATAATATATTGATGATTTTTATGGTGGTATTTTTGGATACAATTGTATCCACAATTTTTAGTTTTTCACTTGGTGATGTGCTTTATTTTTCCGCCTCAATGTCCTTTTTTTTTTATTCCTCTTACGGTGTATTTTTAAGGGTCGGTGGAGTGGACTTAGGGACAAGTTTGGTACTTTTCATAAGGTTATTCCCTTTATTGTGGGGAAGAGGGTTTGAATTATTCACTAGCTTAGAGCTTATGATCCATATGAACCTATGGTTTCTTTTAAAAGGTTTTTGAAGGACGTTAGTATATCATCCTGTCATGGGTGAAGAAGATCCTTAGTATATGTAATAAATGTATCTTTTGGAACAAAGTGGAGGGGATGGTGTTTATCTTGTATATCTAAGGCCTTATAAGAATTATATTATATTTTATATCCCAATCAATAATACAAAAATTTCTAAGAAAAATTTTAGGGCATAAATACACATGGAGAACTATAGTCCAAATAGATGTGGCTTTGATACTATCATAGCCTCAAATTATAATACAAGGTTGATGAATAGTTCAAGAACTCTACTCGAGATTTTATATGGAGGAAAATGGGAAAATGTTAACAACAAATATGTTGTTTCTCATTATCCTCTTAATAAGGTTGTTATGGATCTAAAATTATAGGTAAAGAGCATGATAGACTCTCCTAGCCATATCTACATTAGTAGGTGATTTACTTAAATCAAAGAAATACCTAACATACTTCACATTCATGTCCGGAGGGAGCTTGTCTAGATCGATATGGTTGATTTGGGATTCTATAGGAGGTGTGAGATGAGCCAAGTGTTAGATCCCCAATGCATAGAGTAATTCCAAATGATGAACATAAGAGTTTGTAAATATGTCCACTTGGTGAGATCGGAACTAGGTCACGAGTTTCCTATAGGTATAGGGAAACATCAAGTGTTGTTTTCCATGATGTTTTCCAAGGGAGGATTTAGAGGTTGATATTCCCTAGTGAGAGTCAAAATATTGGCCTCCTCATCAATTTAAAACTCAATGAAATCAATCTTTTGAGTCTACCCCTATGGGCCACATCAAGGTTTATGACACATGAAGTGTAGGCCTCAACATTGTGAGTTTTAGTTTGGATTAGTTGGCTAAGTGCATTATTTGTGGTGTATTATGTGTGTCTTTCTACTATATCAAACATAATGATTAGCTCATTATTTTCCATCATAAGTTCCATATTATACAAATGAAATAAATGAATATAGTCATTACAATATGCATCACATATGCTAAATATATTTAGGGTTTTGTACTCATAAAATGATAAACACATTTACGGAAATAAAAATCCCTACATATTGCAAGTTACAAATACACGATAAGTATGGACCATACAAATGAGCACCTCAAACTATAAGAGGCATATCCAAGCAAGTTACATAACACTGACCAAGTACTCTATGATTGTTATAAAATTGTGTCAAATGGGAGAGTAATTTTTTAGATTAAAAAAATTAAATGCAAGTGATCCATTATATGAAAGAAAAAATTTAAATGAAAATATAAAAGAACCACGTTGAAAGATGTGAAAAGAAAAGGAAATTTTGTTGGCTCCTCATAATATCTCATCGACATGTAACCTGGCACATATTCATATAATAGATAAATTGAGTGGATTTTTTTGGGAAATAATGATACAAATCTATATGAATTACATTTGAGCTTGAAGCTACCAAAAACTGGAAATAAGGATGATCATTGATCTAGAGTTAAGGAGGAAAATGTATATGTAAGCTTCTCAAATCTCCCGAAATTTGCACTTTGATTTCTTCATTGAAATCTAGTAAAGCAAGTTATTTTTACTTCAATTACTCTCCATCAAATTTATTAGCATCTAAGGACTTGTAGCACAATCCCCTTATACTTGTTGTAAAATTCATTATTTTAATACAATACAATAGTTTTATTTAGGAAGTTTCATTTTTCACATGATTTAGTTACAGATGCAGTTGTAGATATGTATACAAAATATAGAAGCATGTGAAATGTTTTAAAAAATTCCTTAATGTCATGTGGCTTCATAGGATGCAATGATTTTAGGATATGAAAAACAATGGAAGCATGTGAATTGTTTGAAAAATTGCTACAAATTTAGGTAACACTAATAAGACCCATGTGGCTATGCAAGAAGCTTTTCAAGTGGAAGACAACATAGGTGAAAAAGGAAACACGAGATAGGCCAACATATTTTTGAAGTCATTCGTTTATGAAGAGATTTATTTTTTGCTATACTTATGAACCTTTCACTCGCATCAACGTATGATGACTCATATTTGGGATGACACTCTCTGGTGACATGTTTATTCATCATATTGGAAGATATAGTGGTCATTACATACTTCACATATCTGGCTATGGTTTTCATTTGTACAATTTGGGAGGTGGCAATCTCAATACCTAACACGCTGACCTTGAGTTTATGGCTACGGTGCATGGCCTTAGGAAGCTTGAGATCATATACATCAAAGAATAACAAAGGGACAAATGATGAGAATGTGAAGTAGTCAAGCAAAAAGAAGACTCATAGGGTAGAATTCCATACACACATTTCAGTAATTCATGTCTTGTAACAACACAAAATCCCACACTTGCTCAATTTTACCAATAATATTATCCCCTGGATATATCTCACTCATTCTTTCTTACACACACAACCTATTTGTTTGCATAATGGTCATATTAATTCATCAAATCAGTTACACCCTTACATATTGCAATTCCATTTTTAAATCACACACACATGTGTGCAGGACTATTGCACCTTAAAGAGCCATAATGGTTGTACATTTTGGGCTGACTTGGCCACTTTGGTCCCTTTCCCTCTAATAATATTTTTCTTAATTTGAACTTATTTGGTACACTTCTAGTTGGCTTCATTTGTGTTTTCTAGATCTAGAACACATATCTAATAAATGTATTCATCTTTCTTTGGGGTTTCTATCTACTTGACACCTAACATTCTAAGCATAAAATACCGAGAGCCAAAATAAAATATATATACTCCAATACTCCCTTGATCTTTGATATACTTTGCATATTCAATTAGGTCAGTCCTCTACTCATATTTATAAGCACAAAGAGCACAACACTTCAAGACAATCTAGGACAAAGGTCAAGTACAATCATGGCTGGAAGCACAATGGACTTGGGGGTGAATCATTCCTTACAAAATTAAATCATATTTCAAATTACTTAATTAGATCACAAAACCACTTATCTAATCATTAATGTGCACACTAAATCAAATACCATACATGCAATGAACCATGACCAAGAGAATCAATAAAATAATACAAGATATAAGTGGGAAACCCTCATGGGGAAGAAAACCCACTAAAACACAATATTTATATTGATATGTGTAGACACCTAGAATTTAGATCCAACAATTTAAATACATAAATTTTGCTAATCATCCCTTATCCCGTAAATTGATGACATATTGTCAATATAACACATTTTCTCTTCTATCGTCGTTAATTAACTACATTACACTATTTAATTGGCCCTTCTATCCAACGAAAGATGACAATTAACTACCTTATGTTTCTACTTGAATTAATTAATTATTCTTAATTAATTAAGTTTCCTCTTCTATTAGATAAATAAATCATCATTTATTTATCCTAAACCCTTCCTATTCCCTAAATCATACTAATTGTTCTTCTAAAAGCTTCTATAAAGCTTGCTCACCTATTAATTAATCACTTGGGTTAATTAATAAATCCCCTCAAACCCCATGAGTCACTAAAGGAAAATAAACTCTCCTAAGGTTGACTCAACCCCCTTTCAACCATCCTTATCCACAACTAACTCAACCTAGCTATTATCCCACATGTAAAGGGATGTAGAGATTATTTTATCCAAGGATCCATCCTCCTACCTTTCTACTTACACCTTTACACACCTAAATGACCATAGATCATTCTTCATTGGAGGAGATAACCATTTTATCATCTTAGAGCATTCTTCATTAGAGGAGCTAGCTATTTTCATTTCTTGCATTCATTCTTCTAAGTTTGAAGTCATATGGAGATATGTCAAATGGTCTTGTAGCCATGGATTGACAAGACTCCATTCTTAAAACCTTGGGATTCAAGCATATAATCAAACCCTTTGATTGTTAAGGATCTAAATAGATTCATTTCATTAGCATTAAATTAGAGATAGAGGTTAATTTTTTTAGCATGTTAGTTTGAATCTTCATTTCATGTTCTAATGCAAATATGTTAATAGATTAGCTTTTCTTAAACTCTAAGCATGATGGTATATTGATCTAGTTAGCATTGTATTGAAGCTATTAGGTGTTATCTTTGATTTCCTTTGCATTGTTAACTAATTCATGTACACATTTGGCACGCCTAAAGGGGATGGATCCTCAGTCCCTTATCATTGTAGTTTAATTTTTTTGTTATTTCAATATGTGGCTAACCATTGATATGCACATGTGTGAAATAATGTTAATTTTTTTTATGATTTTGCTAACTTGGCATGTGTTGAGTCTTGTTTAGGGTTTTAATTATGATGGGTTACTCTTTGATTTGAGCTAATTTGAGAAAAATTTGAGCTTTTTGAGATTGCCTATGTCATTTCCCATGTTTTGATGTCATCTCCAGTGCACAGCGCATAAAAAGTGACAGAGGAGTGCACACACCAAAATTTGAGTGCACACATCATTATGGAAGTGCAGGTGTTCATGTTCTGTTATGTCTGTCATTTTTTCTATGGGTGAGTGCACACACCAAAATTTGAGCGCACACACTCAAAGTTGAGGGTACATGTTCTACTTTTTCATTTTTATTTTTTTTTTCTCTCGGGTGTGCACACACCAAAAGTTGAGGTACATGTTCTACTTTTTCATTGTCATTTTTTCTATGGGGGAGTGCACACACAAAATGTTGAGTGGACACACCAAATTTTGAGCATACACACCCAAAGCTAAGCTTACACACCAAAACATGAGTGTACACATCACAGTTCATATTTGAAATTTACTTTACAGTTTATAAAAACATGTTTTTATGGATTTATTGACTCCTTGCAGGTTTAAATTGAAGATTAACTTCTGTTTTGCAAGATTTATTTGCATGTTTTTTCTAACTTGATTTGATTTGTTTAAAGGGTTAAATGAACATTGCATGCTTAATCATAAGAGTAAATTCATGTATGCTCTTACCTCACACCTTTTAGGCAATCTTAGGAATCAAAAATGATTCTTATCTCTTTCATTTTCTTTGAAAAATGTTTAGAATGTCAAATTTGGTTAAAATGAACATGTGTCTTGTTTGAATCAAGTATTTTCCATTTGTTGATTTCTTAAGTTGGATTTTACGTCGTATATGCTCTTCTCTTGCATCCTAGGATGATCTTGAGAATCATAAACAATGTTTATCCTCTTTATGTATATGGAAAACTACTAAATCCGTACATGCGAGACCTAAATGCTTGTAAAATAAAGGGGAAATTGAGACAAAATAAAACTACTAATACAGTTTTCATGCAGGTTTCCAAAAGGTGTTCAAACAACCTACATTAAGCTAAACAAGATAAAAAACACACCACAAACATCACACTGTATTTGAAGGTTTTTGAAAAGGGTAAGTCCTTATCTTCTCAAATAGAACATAACCCTTTTGGCATTTTACATTAAGCTACAATAATGGGGGTGGTTCTAGGAACCCTAAGGTATTCCACACAAAAGGGAACCTTGTGAATGAAACAGGAAGTGCTCTGCATAACCTAATTGAATAGTGTTACCATTTGTGAGATTTATCATTAAAGTTATCTGTATCACAACCCCAGTGAGAGTACACGATGGACACATTTATTTCCCACTATACTTTAAGGGGGTAAAGTAAAGTCGAGATAATCCTTGGGAAACCTTGGCAAACCGAGCTCACTTTTAGATAACTTGTGACACCTAGTTGAGTGAACCACCTAGGAAGCTATCTTTGACTAGGAGCCAACTTTGACCATATCAAAACCAATTTGAGTTGAGATCCATCACAAAGGGAGAAATTTTTTAGAGTCGTAACCTTGTTTGTTAAACAAGGGGAGAGTCCATCAAAGTTTGAATAGTGTGTCATTCATCACAAGGATTGTAAAGTTTTACTTTTGCTTAGTTTTTACTCACCCTAAGGCGAGGCGAAACTCTGTCAAAGTGAGACCAAACTCTCTTCAACACCAATTGATCTACTTCCTTCACTTTCTTTTCAAACTTTTTTGATCAGAGGAAGAGTGACTACCCTTGTGTTGTTAATTGATTATATTCGCCACTTTTATGCCCATTTACGTTCATCCATGTTTTTGGCTGAGTTGTTAAACATCTAAAGTGTGTGAAGGAGTTTTCATATCAATGGTATCCTTTTGTATCTTGATACCCAAGTTCAGATCATCAATCGTAGTTAGGCTTGATTTATCACCTTGATTCTCCTTTGAACTATTATCTTGTTTATATTGTGTCACTACAATTTTGGTATTTACGTCTTGTTTCTTGTAAACTTGGCCTAAATATCTATATTGTGACGTTACACTATATACACTCTAACAATTTCTTGGTATACTTTAACTTTAGTTTGATTTCAATCACTACCTCAATTTTGAAAAGTGTTGAGTGTTACCATTTGTGTGTGTTATATCAATATCATCTTGATATTAATACCTTAATTTTTCAAAAAGTTTGGTTAACATATCTTGGTGGGATTGTTGTGTTGCTCACGATTGTAACTACCACTTTTTGGAATATAGGTCTTAACGAATTCAGATTTATTTTAGTATACTTTTTTTGGGGATTGTATTAACTTCTTGTTATTACTTAGGCCTTATTCATTTCTTTGAACTTGACATAAGTGGTGACATTTTTTTATTCATCTTAAAACACCAACTACCATTTGAAAACAAACATAGGAAGTACCTCATTGATTAATTGGCTTATCCATTTACTTACAATTATTCATCATTTTGACTTATCCATTTAGGACAATCACTTTGATCCATTGATTCTTTATCATTCATTATTCATTGGTCATTAATTTGGATTTGTGTTTTGAACTTGCGTGGTTGTTCCTTGTGTTTATCCATCTTATAAAATCATTTCTAGGACAATCCTTTGGGTCTTTGATTCTCTTGATCTTCTTGTTTTTTCCTAAGTTCATGATAATTTTTGAACATATCTTTCAAACCTTGGCAAAAAAATTTCCTATCAAGAAAATTTTGCATCAATCAAACATTGGAAATATTTCCTTTGTATCCTTTATGTTGCTAAAATTTTGATCAATCCTTTGACATTTACACCTCCAAACCTTGTTGGATTATCAATCTTGAGTCATCACGATGTATGTTTTCCTTAGCTTCCCTTTTGGAAAATCACATAAGCATCCCCATCTTTACGAAATTTCTAGTTGGTTGTCGTTATGTTTCACTTTGAAGCAATCTAGGTCTAGACCTTTGAACCCAACACATGCCAACCATTATACAATCTAGGTCTAGACCTTTGAACCCAACACATGCCAAAATGACCACATCAAAAGATTATCGCTAGGTTTCCTTATATATACGTATGGTTTGGACATTTCGATCCAAATTATTAATCGACCATAAATAATCAAAAATTATGAGTTCACATCAAAAGAACCTACGTCCCGCTCCTCCCTTTCTTTGTAGGAACCCTTTTATCAATCACCTCAATGACGTCTTCTTCCTTTGAAGATACATGTGACTCTAAATCCTTCCAATCAAAAATATAATACAATTATTTAATCGTGGTCCTCTCTTTATTTGCATGACCCTTGTTATTATCCATCCAATATGATTTTTGAATCACATTCATCCCCTTCTCCACAAGACCTTCTTCACCAATCACCCCACAAATTCTTCCTTCTTTGAAGATTCGTGTGACTCAAAGTCCATCTAGCTCCACATCTACTTCATCCCCCACATCACCTTCTTCTATCAATCATCATCAAACATCTTCTCAATATTTCACACTAGTTGGCCCTTTTTGTCCAATCAAACCCTCATGGTCAATCGACAACCCATACCAATTGATTTCTTTCAAAACAAAGGAGTGATCATGGCCTTTATAGGGGCACACGAAGATATCCCTCTAACAAATTATGAGCAAGGATTATCTTTAGAATTTGATGCGTCCGCATATTGTGAGGAAAATGTTGATTCCTTTTATCAAGAAATGGAGGAAGAGCCTCAGATCATGCAACTTGATCCTCCTCTTATTCTTCCATCTTCACATTCTTCATTATGTGATGAAACTCCTAGGTTTTACATTAATCCATGGCATATCTTCTCATCACCCAATTCTTCTTTACATATCACAATTCCTCAATCGTAATCACACTTTGGGTCATCACCAAGTAGCCCATCGCCTTCTTCTATATATGGGCCACCTCTAAGTATCCCTTCATCATCTACTTGTGGGTCTCCTTCGGGTAGCCCATTACCTTCTATTCTGGGGCCACGTCTAACTATCCCCTTGTCTTCTATATATGGGACACCTCCGGGTAGCCCCTCATCTTCTATTCTTGGGCCACCTCCTAGTAGCCCTTCTTCCTCTATATTGGGGCCACATCCAAGTAGCCTTCCATCTTTTGTCTGTGGCTCACCTCCTAGTATCCCATCTTCTTCAATTCTTTGATCGTATCCTTTTTGTCATCACATTATGTTATCAATGATTGTGGCAAGTCCATTGTCATTCCTCTCATCAATTCTAAATGTCCACATTCTTCTCCCACTTCTCGGGATCAGACAAGTCAAGCATTAGCTTATAAGAAACCCAAACAAGTTCTTTATCAAGATAAGATAAAAACTACGAAGAGATCCAAAGCTCCCAACAACTCAAACGATTATAAAATTCAAAATCAAACGTTATTCCAGAATGCACACCAACGTACCCATCAAGCATGGTGCAAAGTGAAAAAACCTATGCATAGGGAAATCAAGCTCCCACATACAAAACCCATGTTTCAAAACAAATCACACTTATTTGTTGAGTGTGAACTCACCATGATCATTAAGATTGGAGATAATATCACTCTTGATAAACGAACATGCTTAGTCTCCCTTATCAAGGAAATCGTGAACACCATTGTTGGATACTATCACGTAGAATGACATGGTTGGTCCCAATCTCCCAAAACATAGAAAAATATTAAAAATTCAAAAATACAAAAAAATGAGAAAAACATTAAAAATCAATGATACAAAGATCAAACATTGCAATTAGGTATTGCATACGCATGGATGTTCTTTCTTCCCTTTCTTTCATATTCCTCTGTAAGTCATCCACCATTTTCATCCCTTCGATGATATTTTGCTTAGCTTATTTCGTACACATTTTGTGACATTTATCTCTATGGTATCCATTTGACCTTGGTGTTTCATCACCTTGGTAAATTAAAGGATGACTGACCTCTTAGATATCCTATCACTATCTACATATAATAAAATTGTTGGGAAGAAATTTTGGGCTTATTTCTTGACACTAGCCAATTTCTTCATCACAACCACTTCCACATCCTTCCATTAAGCCATCAATGGTTTTTAACCCCTTGTCAAACAAGAGAGCTGAAATAAGTTTTCATAAAGCAAAAGAATAAAAAATCATTCAAAAGCTAAAAGCAAAATCAAATTGATATATAACTCTCTCTCGGGGTATTTCCAATAATCTTTGTCGAGGCTATGGACGCATGACTGGTAGTAGAGAAATGTTGTGATTAGAATCAAATGCATCTCCATTGGGGCTATGAACGTCTGGGTGAGATGAGCAATGTACAACTCTCATTCCATAATCCATTCACAAATCAACTTTCAAACTAAATCATTCTTATACATTGGTTAGTGTCTTCACTTGTTGTCTATAAAATCTTTCCTTCAAGAAGTGATTCATTTCCAAATATACACACTTGATATCGAATAATAAACATGATCAATATGTTACCAAGTGTTAATTTTTGGACCTTGTTCAAACTCTTTCTTTAGCGCATGTCTTGTCTCAAGATTTTTACCTTGGGCTAATCACTTTTCATTGACTCGCCTTCTAAAGATTTTCATAACACCCTATGTTCTTCATAAATTGTTTAGAACATCCATGTGTATAGGATGACATTTTTTCTATGTTTGTGGACACCTTTGTCTCCCTTTAATAAATCAAGCACCCACTTCCTTTCTATCATGTGTTTCTTGCCTAGCCTACATTGGGGGCATCCTTGCTCCCTCATGATTGAACCTATTTAATATTGGCCTTGATCCCCTTCAACGTGTGAAGAGTTTTCCTTTGAGTACTCCCATTTAATCACTGGGACATTTTTACATCTTCACTTTCTTGCACATACGCATGACATTATGCCCTTGTACATCCCATATATCGTTGGGGGCCTCCACACTTCTTTGTCTTCTTATACATAGTTTCAAAAAATTTTCAAAAACACAAAAACATTTAAATAAACTTTCAAAATTCCAAAAACATTCAAATATGTCCAAAAATCACAAAAGCATTCAAATATGTTTCTAAAAAATAAAAAACAATAAAAATCATCCTACAAAACATCACTCTTTTGTTCTCACATGTTCTTATGTGCGACTCATAGATCATCTTGATCTACCTCCATAAAAAAATCTGGTTTTCTTACTATGTTTGTATTCTGAGGCACAACAAATTGCTTGGTATTGTTTCATAGTGCACGATTTCTTTTCATAAGACCCAAGTGTCCACCGTTATTCCCTTTGCATGTATCCTTTCTTGGTTAACCATATTTTAACCCTTGTCGTTAATTCGCATGTGCCGAATCAAAGCTTGATAAAAACATTGTATTATGTTTCTCTCGCTATGTTATCTTGTTTACTTTCTCGTATTGCATTGCATTATGTATGTTGCAGGAGTTAGGCATATTTTACTTTCTCGTATTGCATTGCATTTTTTCTGTTTCATGGGGTAGTTATTTTCAGAATGGAAAATTGTTTGTAGTATGGATTTTCATGCCATTCTACGTTTTCCATATGCTTCTATCTTTAATAAGGGCCGATGACGTAGATATTTGGCTATATGATGACAATATAGTTGTTCCAATGCAATGGGTGAAGGCTAGTTCTTCTCTCCCTTTATTCATATTTCTTCTATATCATTCTCCTCTTGACACCATTCTTCCATTTTGTTTGGGGCATCCTGCCCTACCCATTATTCTCCACCACTTGGGGCATCATGTCCCTCTCTTTTTCATTTCTCTCATCTTTTACGATTGTCAATCACCTTCCTTCATCACCCCATCAACACTTGAGAGGGCGTCTCTCTCACTTCTACTATTGTTTCTTCTATCCCTTCAAAATTTTTACATACTCTACTATTTTCAAGTGGCATCACTTATGCCACCCTAAAGAGGGGCAAATGTAGACACCTATAATTTATCTCTAGAAATTTAAATACTTAAATTACACTAATTATCCCCTTTTCCCACAAATTCATGACATATCATCAATATAGCACATTTTATCTTCTATCGTCATTAATTAATTACATTACACTAGTTAATTGGCCCTTCTATCTAAAGAAAGGCAAAAATTAACGACCTTCCATTAATTAAACCCCTTTCTACTTAAATTAATTAATTATTCTTAATTAATTAAGTTTCCTCTTCTATTAGATAAATAAATCATCATTTATTTAGCCTAAACCCTTCCTATTCCCTAAATCATACTAATTGTTCTTCTAAAAGCTTCTATAAAGCTTTCTCACCTATTAATTAATCACTTGGGTTAATTAATAAATCCCCTCAAACCCCATGAGTCACTAAAGGAAAAAATAAACTCTCCTAAGGTTGACTAAACCCCATTTCAACCATCCTTATCCATGACTAACTCAATCTAGCTATTATCCCACATGTAAAGGGATGTACAGATTCTTTTTATCCATTGGGCTATATAAGGATCCATCCACCTACCTTTCTACTTACACCTTTACACACCTAAATGAGCATAGAGCCTAAGTTATAGCCATTTTATCATCTTAGATCATTCTTCATTGGAGGAGCTAGCTATTTTCATTTTTTGCATTCATTCTTCCAAGTTTGAAGTCATATGGAGATATGGAAAATGGTCTTGTAGCCATGGATTGACAAGACTCCATTCTTGAAACCTCTGGATTCAAGCTATTTCACCTTTTTTTTTTGCTAGTTAAAATTAGATAGGAATTAGGTTAGGAGGAATACCTGTTATATGTAGGTTAAAGGTTGAATGCGTGTGTTAATGAATTTTTTATCCAAGCTAATTGTGAAGAGCTTCCCTTTGGCTATGAGGAATGACCTTTATAAGAAACACAACAAGACCACCAAATAGTATTAATAATATAGGTTATTGGACAAACCTTAGCAAATACTAGATCTCGAGAAGTGGGGTGCTTCCTAGAAGGTACATCAATCTACTTTCAAATATAAATTAATATTGCAAATATCATGAAATAAGGAAATCCTAATGTATTTATACGATTTTTGTATCTCATGTAAACACTATAAGCGAATCTAATCTAAAAGGTAAGGTTATTATTAAATCTGGAGGCTTGGTAGGTTATTATGAGCTTTTGCGCTTTGGACAGGTCCAGGATTCATCGGGTAAGGTATGGGTTAGTTTTGGTTTATCAAGAGGCTTTTTGGTAAAAGGAATGAAATGACACAAAGACCGATATTGGTCGGTGACCGATGTCGGATAGAGTGAAACCGACGGCGAGTTA
Source organism: Taxus wallichiana var. yunnanensis (assembly GCA_018340775.1). NCBI lineage: Eukaryota > Viridiplantae > Streptophyta > Pinopsida > Cupressales > Taxaceae > Taxus > Taxus wallichiana. The sequence continues at coordinate 811,135,136 of CM031235.1, forward strand.
GGTAACTAACATCGGTAGGGGAAATTGACAATAATGTGGTAAAAATGGTTTTTGGGCTTCTCTTGGATTGTACAAAGAGTGAGAGGAGTGGCTAGGTTTGTAATATTACTAAGAAGACTCAAGGATACATAGGGGAAGTCATGGAAGGAAAAAAATCTATAGGTGGTTGGGTTGGTAGATTGGTGAGGAGGTGGAGATAAATGAATACATACGAAATAAAGTATAATGAAAGAGGCAAGGAATCTATACTTTAAGCAAGAACAATATGATTGAAATCATGAATACTTACTTGCCTTCACAAATCTGGTAGGTGAAGGTGGATGGTGGTTGATCCGTGAAGATATTATGGAGTCAATGTCATGGCAGTACTCTTGTAGTGTTCATGTGAGTATTCCAATACTCCGGAAGGAGAGCCGATGCTTTCTTGGACTCGTGGTTGAGTATTTTGTGTCATCCGGATCTTTGAGAGGCTTTGGATTCACGTTTGAATGTAATATTTCTCTCAAAATCTGAAAATCACCAACCCCGGTAAAAAGGTTGCAAAAGTTGTATATAAAGTAACTAATGGCGATTAGGTGACCGGTGTTGGTCAAGGGATAATAGACGTCGCTTAAGGTGGGTAAGTCTAGTTTTACCAGAAATAGCCAGATCTTCCCAGATTTGGCATGTTTTCCAAGTTGAGTCTGCTTAGGGAAGTGGATTTTTTGTTAGAAAAGGTAGGAAGGTTGTAGAAAAATTCCAATTAGGTTTGAGAAGAATTCTTAGTTAGTTAGGTCAAGTGGTAACTTTACACTAAGAGTGATGACTCAGTGCTGAGAGTGATGACTTGGTCACCATGAGTTAAATGCCCTTGGAATGAGTCCCGGTGAGTTGTCATGGTGAAATTAATTTAATTATATTAATTAATAATGTGAAGGTGAATATATTAGTAATAATTAGTAATGAGGTCATGGTGTGTTTAATTAATTGAAAGGGACCAAGGGGAGTGTGACCCAAATTTGGTGTCTACATTTACCTCTTTTGTCGCATATCTTATATTGATAAGCAACATTGAAAAAAATAGGAAATCAATGCTCCAGGTATGAGTGAAGGTTAGGTTTTCCCAAGTGTGGGTGGAGGTGATCTCCCTCAAACCCAAAACTGATGAGGTGTGAAACAAAATTGGTGAGTGGTTTGATAAATGGGTAAGTGATGAAAAAGAGGGTAGGTTGGTTGTAGGTAAGGGTGATTTCGGTTGGGTAATAGGTAATGGAAGTCTAACGCACGCACACATATAGATTATGATAAGGTACCAGGTTGAAGAGCTTGCAAACTCTACGTCGTCAAAGGTTAATAGGTTTATCCAAACAAGGTTGAAGTGGTTCAAGTATCCAAGGTATAGGATATGGTCTTGAAACACAACTAGGCCAGGTGTAGGAATGGGTAATAGGTTGTGTTCTAAGGTACCAAAGGTATGGTTGGGATAAACATCATGACATTAGGCAAGGTAAGGTCATTAGGCTGAACAACATGAGTATCACATCGCAAGGTATAGCAAGTACATGAATTCAAGTGTCACAAAAGGTGAGTTTCGATTGGGTGATTTAGGTAAGGTCATAGGTAAGGCCATGTGAGGGGCACAAACATGCCCCAACTGATGGTGAGGTTGGGTGATAGGTAATAAGGTCATGAGGGTGAGGTGTAAGGTCAGGGTCAACTTTGGGTAGAAGAGATGATGACAGGGTGATTGACAGGGAGCGAGGACGAGACAAGTGAGAGTGGAGAGGAGGGCCTCAGGTGGGGTTGAGATATTTATGAGATTGTATTATGAGAGTTTTCGAGACACTTGTATCCATGTGTACATATGTATTGATACACAAACATTCCCCCTTATATAGTTGATTATTATTATTGGATGGATGATTTAATCTCTTTAATTTCCATTGTTATTGTGTATTATGGAAACTAGGTGAGTCGGGAATGGTTGAGTCTAGGTCATGTAGGCATGGTCGAGTTAGTTTTAGGCATGATAGAGTCAGGTATAGGCATGATGGAGTCAAGTATAGGCATCAATTGGTCAGGTATAGGCATGATGGAGTCAACTATAGGCATCAATTGGTCCGGTATAGGCATGGTGGAGTCGAGTTATAGGCATGATTGAGTCAAGTGTATGCATGGTGGAGTCGGGTATAGGCATGATTGAGTCGGTGTAGGCATGGTTAAGTCATGTATAGGCATGAAGGAGTTAGGTATAGGCATGGAGGAATCTAGGTAATTTCTAAGTTACTGCTCTTATGGAAATAATGTATTGTATATATGTTGTGGTTAAATTTCCAAGTAATTAATATCATGAAAATATGAAATGATTTAAGTAGAATATGGTTGTGGTGATAAAATGGTAGGTATGTATGTTTTTACGATATTAATCTCCAAGTTTTTGTGTAAATGGAAACTAAGTAGGGAAGAATGTGAATGTAAAGGGGGAAATTGGTCGGGGAAAAGTGGTTGAGCTAACCTCCATGATCCCCATGCCCTCGAGTGTTACCTACATAGCCCCGAAAAAAGAGGCCTCGGGCCGATGTAGTTCTCCCGTAAGCTAGGGAAGAATATGACGAGGATAGATGAATGGGTCGGTAGGTTTTAGGCATGATTGAGTCTAGGTCATTTTAGGCATGGTTGAGTTTAGGTCATTTAGGCATGGTTGAGTTTAGGTCATTTTAGGCATGGTTGAGTTTAGGTCATGTAGGCATGGTTGAGTATAAGTTGAATAGGCATGTTTGATTCTAGGTCATTTAGGTATGATTGAGTCTAGGTCATTTAGGCATGGTTGAGTTTAGGTCATGTAGGCATGGTTTTCATCTAGGTTGAATAGGTATGGGTGATTTTGGTGGAAGAGGAATTCCCATAATGTAGGTTTCGAAGGTCTAGTCCTGTGAAGGAGGATCAATAAGTAAGAAAAGAGGTGAATGGTAAGAGGAGACAAAAAGCCACCTAATTGGTAAGAACCATTACGAGTCTATCATACCAAAGATTGGCTTATAAACGTAAGACCCTAAAGACATTGCATAATTGATGTTTCTTGTAATGCCCGGTTAAACAACCCACTTGAGAACCATGAACCACCTAGGTTTAGTTAGAAAATTATGGAATAATTTTTTTAAGGTGTTAGGAGTTGACAACCAAAGTCTCAAAGACAAATAAATTCAACTGATAACCTTTCCCATTATAATGATTACTTGATTTCACATTATAAAGCAATAAATGTAATAGGTCCACACCTAGCTCAAATCTCTCTAAGGATTAATTTAATTACTGATTTCATTGACATTTTAGCTAAAGATTTCCTGATTAAATTTTAGGGTTAAGGGACCCAAAATAATTAAATACCCAAGGTATTTAATTTCCACCAGATCAAAGACATGAGCAGGATTAAATTACAGTGAGGAAAATAACACATAAGTAAAGTCAATAGAGCAAGGTCTCACTTACCCACTCCTAGAACTTGATTAGGAGTGTCTACAACCAGGTTGTTAGGCAATAACTACCACTAACAGTTCCTAAAAACTCAAATCCACAAGAACAAACTTCTCTTTTATTAATAATTCTCAGAGGTCACAAGGTCCAAAACTTAGGGCTAGAAGTTTTAGTTAGGTTTAGGGAGCAATTTGCCCCCATACCCAACTCTCTAATAGGCTCAGAGTTTCAACTAGATTTTTCCCCTTCTTAACACTTCCAAAATTTCCCTAAACCATTCCCAATGGATAGGAAATTTTCTCACCTTTCGGTGATATAAATAAGTCCTCCTAACTCCTCCAGAAACTCAAGATATGAGCAAGCGAGTCTAGGGGTCAAATTTTCCCCAAGGGGACACGTGTCAAGAGGAGGGGAAATCCCCTTTGGCAGGTTGGCAGGTCGCGGGGTGGCTTTAATAAATTTTCCATTGCGCGGGCGCAAAGTCAATAAAAATCCTGCGCTTCCACGGGTCCTCCAGGGACACGTGGCGGGTGGCAACGATGCCGGGAAACAGGAAGGGACGGAGCAGCAGAAGGATTTGGGGCATTTCACCCAAAGAAGAGAAAAATCCAAACAGCACTCCCGTGCCCGCGGGTCCACCCAAGGACACGTGGCGCTCCCTAATTCGCCACGGGAAAATTTACAAAAATTCCAAAGGCCTAAACGAAATAAAACAAAGGGTCCCCCCATGCTGAAGCACCCAAAGCTGCCACGTGGCAACTCGTGATTAGTCAGTAGGCCAACACAAGGTTAAAAGGAATTTTTTTTCCCAAAATTTTTAAAAAACTCTAAGGGCAAAGAAAGTGCCGCGTCTTGGCCTCTTTACCTCGTGAGGACACGTGGCGACCTCTCCGATTGGCTATGGGCCGGGCAGGGAGAAGGTAAATTTTTTCATGAGCGAAAATTTTCAAAAAAAAAATCCTAAGGATTTTTTTTTTTAAATGGGAAATTTTCAGGCCGCAGGCCCACCAGGGAAAATTTTCCCAAATTTTCCCGCCAAGGCCCAAAAACTTCAAAGTGTCATAACTTTTTCTAGGAGATCAGTTTTGGGAAAATGAGGACTTTTTAGAAATCTCTCGATGCCCTCTTTACACAAGAAACATCAATTTTACTTTTTGATAAGTTTTAAGGGGTCAATTTTACAAAAATGATATGCAGGCTTTTAATTAGCCAACTGGCAAGTTTCCAACTTTCAATTTTGATTAAATTAGATCTCCTCCTTCACTCAACATGTCAAATAGACATGGAGGATTGGTCTAGGGAGAGTTTAGAGTGTTTTAGGAAAGTCAATTTTGTTCAATTGATTCCAATTTAGAATTTTGTCCAACAAATGACAGAAAATGGTTGAGGAAGAGATTGAGCTCGAATTTGCAATGGTTCAAGTTACTCTCTTAAATCTTCTTATCAATTTGAGTTCATTACTAGTATATCATGTTGGATTTTAAGGTTTCCAAGTTGATTGTTAAATGCTGGTCCAAACTGCATTTTATTTAGATTTACCAATTTTAAAAGTCACAATGCCAGTGATCAAATTTTTAAAGGATCTATTTGTCAATTTTATCATTTAAGTGTGGCATATAGTTTCTAAACTAATCCAATGCATTTAGTTGTTTACAACAAACCATTCTGAATCAAAATAAATTACTAACTTTCATTTTTACACAACTCCAAAAATACAAAATACAACATTGTTTCCACATGCATTTCTTCCTTTTCCATTTTCTAAACAAGATTCCAATCCCAATTTGATATTTCCAAAAAAATTACACAATTTAAAGGAGAATTGAGCTTGCAATTCTTATTGACTTCAATTGAACAACATTACATATTTCAATGTTGAAAATCAATAACAACATATAATTCATTTCTTTCCAATGTACAGAGCAGAATGGAAGTGTCTTTCACATTTCAAAAATATAACTTCATAATCAATTTACATACATCTTTCTTCACAAAATGCATATTACAATTTCATCCACATCATGTGGGAAAGGATTACAAATGAATGTGTTTCCACAAAGGACTGTCAAACTATATTTTTCCATTGCTCCAGGACAACAACATGCACATTTTCTCTTTCTCCAAGTTGATCACAACAAAAGAGGGGGAAAGGCAACGCTCTCCACCCAACCAAGACATCTAATGAAAGGAGAAGCCTTCCTTCATCATTGGCCCCCGAGCCCCAACCAAGATGCAATAAAAGGTGCAATTCAACCATGGAAACAACTGGCTTCCACACACAACATTCTTTCACATACACATTTCCTTTTTAAAACACAATGCAACACCAAAAGCAAACAACAGTTCACAACTACATTTAAAAACGTCCAAATCACAACTCAGGCTTGATCATGCAAGCCAAAGGAGCAAGGACTATGGGGGAAGCTACTTATGCCTCCCAATTGGGAATTGGACATCCACCAAACAATCATACCACCAATATAACATATCATAACCCATAAACCTTATGCCTCCCAGCACTCCTCCTTATGCCCCCAAAAATTTTCCCTTATGCCCCCGCCCCACCCCCCACCTACAAGTAAAAATGCAAGCTATTTCTTTTCCAAGGTGGAACCGAAACCCAAAACTCCTCCACAAAATTATGATGCCCATGCATTTCCCTTATACCCCCATAAGAATTCCCCATAGCCTTCTCCTACACCATTCCTAAGGCGAGTCTACCCAACCAGCCAACAAATAAAACAATGCATGCACCATACACATAACACAATAAGAAAATAACATCAATAAGGAAGAAATAAACTCCTAACTCTCCATGAAAGGATTTGCTCCACACAACAAGCTTTGAATGTCAAAAACATAGTCCTAAAACAAAGCAACGCCAAAGTATCAAATGCTCTCCAATTTCCTCCAAATCAACAAGAGCTCTAATCACAGAAAAATGTGCCCAAGGATGCATGCAAAACACAGTCAAAAATAGAAATCTCCCAAGCATGCAAAGCTATCTCCAAAAATTCATTCAAAAACTAGAGCTCCCACAAGAAAATGCACCCCAAGGAAGAATGCAAAAAGGTTCAACAACCCAAAACAAGAAGAGATTTTGAATTAAATAGAAGAGGGAGAGAAGAGGATGATGTGGATCCATGTAGGATGCCACATCACACATCCTCCAATTCAAACACAAAAGACAAAATTCCATTCTCCTAAGCACAATAAATGAAATGACAAATTAACTTACACACTCCAAAAGAGCCCACACCTCAAGGGACAACTATTTAATAAAATGTAAGAGAGTGCAATCCAAAATAAGTAATATGATGAATAAAATGCATTTAAAAGTCACAAATCACATCTCCATCCATAAGTATGGTTGGTATATTAAATTTAGAGGCATGGGACAAGTTTTACTTGTCCCACAAGTCTCCAAAACATCCCCAAGGTCAAATTCAATTTCCATGGAAGTGGAGTCTTTCATACTCTAAATCGACTTACACAAGCTCTTACAAAATTAAATACAACAACCATCAACTCTTATAATTACTTCTCATATCCCAATTTGATTTATTTAAAGTTTAACTATATTATTCCCACATTAATCCATCACAATTTTAATTAATTTAAAGGAAGGGAACACATTACTTAATAAAATACATACAACAATAATAAAAGGAAACACGTTAATAAAATACACAAACCCATGGTCACATGTAAAGGTAATCCCCCCCATGGGAATCCCTAACAAAATACAACACACACACAAAAAAAAGTTGCCATGGTGTTGTCCACTCAAAATTCCCCTACTCTTAAGAAAGTGAAAATTTCAAAATTTTGAGTTTTAAGTGTCTTCTCTGTTGTACTCAATGTTAAAAGTCGAGAAATTGAGAAAATCTACGTTTTTGGGTCATTTTGTGTGTTTTTCGGGCCTGTCGGACATTTTTGTCCCGCGTGTCCCAAGTTCAAACGAGCGCTCTGTTCCCCGATCGGTTGGTTTTCCCGAAGTTTGTCTTTTTCATGCCCATCGGAACTTCTTGTCCCAAATGTCCCAAGTTCAATTTGGAAAGTTGTTCCATTTTCAGCCGAATCGCCCAAACCGCGTACTTCGCGCTTTCACGTCCCAAATGTCCCAAGTTCAATTTGGCAAGTTGTTCCATTTTCGGCCGAACCGCGTACTTCGCGCTTTCACGTCCCAAATGTCCCAAGTTCACCCGGATCTATTGTCACATTTTCGTCCGAATCTGCCGAGTCGCGTGTTTCACACACTTTTGTCCCGCATGTCCCAAAAGGCATTTGTGCGTCTTTTCCCCGCTTCGCCTGAATCGGCCGAGCTGCGTGTTTTGCGCATTCATGTCTCACATGTCCCAAATGAACCAAGTGCCATTCGTGCTTATTTTTCCCGCTCTACCCGAATATCTTGCTTATTCAAATTGGTAGGTATGTATTAAATGCGCATTCATTATCTTTCTCTCTCCTAATCGGCTATATAACGAGCAAACCCCCTATGCATTTTTCACACTGCTTCCATGCTATCCTTTGCTCGAACCCTTGCAATCTAAAATCCTGCGCGTGTATCCCTTCCCTCTGTAATTCCTTCCCGAGTCTAGTTTGCGGCTCTGCCCTCCGAATTACTATCAATATGAAGATCAAAGTCTTGGAGGAGGCTTTGGGAGAGCTGAATAAGCTGGCAGAAGGGTGAGGCTTTCAAGACACTGGTTGTATCTGCTTTCAAAGACATACACTGTCATCTTCAGGATGAAACTTCTGGTGTGCCTCTTTCCCTGTAAGAAATCAAAGCTCAATTCAGAGCTTTTGTCAAAGATAATCTATTCAAGGAAAGCTCCATTTCCAAAGAGAAAATGAAGGAGATCTGCTCTCTTCAATCTACCATTGAAGAAGCAAATAAAGACTATCATACTCATGTCGAGTTTGATAAGGAAATGGAGAAGTGCCTCAGATTTTGGGCTTAGTCTACAACCAACACGTCAGTCCCTCGTGGCAGAGACATAGCCGAGGCATTGAAGAGATTCAGGAAGCGAATTTTGAAGTCAGTGGGTCCCTCCCATTCATAACCACCTGTCTTCTTCTCCTTATTCTTCTCTTCTTTTCTAATTCTTTTTCTCGGATTCATTGTAATTAGTTGAGGTATTGCGATTGGCAATCCTTAACTAATCTTTAGTTAAAAGAAGTAGTTACAAAGAGTAACTGATTTGTAAGCTATATAATGGCCTCTTCACGCCATTTTGAAAAGGAGGAAGAACTTGGCTTATTTTCTGAAAGTGTAAATAGATCATAAAGAAATCAATACAGAAGGGCTTTTCATTCTTTGTCTATCTGATCTCTTTTATCCCTAAGCTTTCATTTAATTTTGTGAAGATCATTTGTCTGTGTTATGTCAAGAAACTTTGTGTTCTGGCAGATGTTATTTACAGAACTTTGTGTCTTTAAATTCCATCTTATTTATATGATACAAATGATCTTGTTTCAATTCACTGTAACTTCGCATACATAAAGAATTATTCTGTTATCTATAATTCTGAGTGTTGCCTTTCTGCTCATTCTCGTACTCTCATTCCTCAGTCCTTTTGTAATTGATGATCTTTATAGAAAACACTTTCATAATATCCAAGTTCAACCAGAAAATCATGTTTTGTATATTTGTAAATAGGTTCGTTTCTGAATAAGGGAACCTCTCCCATTAAAGAGGAGGGACTTCTTGTCCCCTGACTGTTGCTCTTCGTAAAGTCCTATTTGACGACCAACACATGGTGACCGTGTTGAATTCACCTGAATTCCATTTTCGTTGGTCTTCAATCCCCGATGTTTTGTTGTGATATTTTTAAACTGCGCAAAACACAAATACCTCCTTCAGCCTCGTGGCCATATCAGAACATCCAAAATGAATATATAATATAATCACGAAATCATCTATACATATGAATCACAACAGTCATCAAGGCAATCAATGAAATCATTTACAATTTATATCGACAACTATGTCATCATCAAATAATTTTCCTTTTCTAGGTTTATTCATAATCTCCAAAATCACACGTCCGAATAACTTCCATTAAACATTCATGCCAATAGTATATCATCATCCACATATGAGTGTCTCTAATAATCACCATGCATTATATATAATCAGATTCAACAATAATCCAGGATCTGACATATAACACCATACTAAATCAAATTATTAAAATATATGTCATGGTCTACAGTATCATGATCAATAATAAAAGGTACCAAAGGAAAGTGGGCACTACAGTTCTAAGAATGAAGAAGGTCACATGATCATGAAATGTTGCATTTACGACACATCCCTTGAGTAGGTAGAATATTAGAAAGGAAAGGAGGTGAGGTGAAAGAGGTTTTTTTATCATAACCCTAGTGTGAGATAACATGCCTCTTCTGCAAGATACCCAAGATCAAAATAGGCAAGTCCATGACGAAAAAGTTATCTTTTTATTTTTGCTTTTGTTATATATATTGATCAATATGGGAAGTCTATGTGGGATGAATATAATATCTCCTTGAGGTCTTCGTGAAGTTGATTGATGCGGGAAGCTTCAAAATGTTTTATTTTCATTTTTATAGAACTAGTCTTCTTTTTTGGATAGACTATATGTTTTTTTAGGGCTAACTTTTATAGCTTTCCTTCGAGGGAATAGTTTATTTATAGCAGAGAGATAGAGAGGTAGATGTCCTTTTTGAGGGATTCATCTATTTTATAAAAGTTTGACTCAAGGAGTTTGAATTTGAAAATACAAGATATTACTTTTGAATTGTTTTTGGACTTTTAGGTCATGGACAAGACTATATAGAAATTTAGGCTTCTTTTATGAAGACAAAACCATAGCACGCAGGGGTTAGATATAAAAGAGAGGTTTTAAGTGATGAAAAAACATGGGATTCCATCTTGAAAAGGAAGAAAATTATCAATGAGAATCATGTCATGAGTAGAGTCGTGGTACTCATATTAAGGTAATGTTGAAAGGTGGGGGTAATCGCATGATTCTTGTTTAGTCGTTGATCCTTAAAATAGGTAAGTGGAAGGTGAATGTTACTCAAGGGACAAGATTTTAATAGAAAAAATATGATACATGACTTTATTCAACAATAGAATGATCAAAGATCCAAGGCATTGAGGGCACAAGTTCGGGTTTACCTTTAAGTGAAGATAAACGATAAACACCCAATCCATAGGCATGAGTAATGATATAGGGTCCAAGCCAATTAGGAGCGAACTTGCCCCATTTAATTTTCTCTTCTTTTGTTACATGTTGATTTTCCTTCAGACGAGGTCACCGACCTGGAAGGTTCATTCTTGGACATGTTTATCGTAGGCACGTTTGATACGTTTTTGTAGATTTGGAGGTGATCGAGAGCATTTAGACGACGTTTATCTAATAACTCAAGTTGTGCCAAACGATCCTGGTGAAAATCATCATCATTGAGCATATCTTTGAGTGAGATATGAAGAGATGGAATTTATACTTCAAGAGGCAAGACAACCTATGTACCATAGACCAAATAGAAAGGTGTGGCAGCAATTGAGGTGTGAATACTAGTGCGATAAGCCCATAAGGAAAAAGGAATGTGCGTGTGCTAATCCTTACCAGTATCATCAACCACTTTCATAAGAATTTTATTTATATTTTTGTTATTTGATTCAGCTTGGCCATTTGTTTGAGGATAATAAGGTGAAGAAAAACTAAGTTGAATGTTGAAGGCATCACAAAGTTTCTATAGGGTTTTGTTTTTAAATTATTTTCCATTATCAGTGATGAGGTGGTGAGGAACACCAAAGTGACAAATGATGTGATGATTGATGAATTCATATATTTTCTTGGATTTTGTATAAATAAGAGGTATGACTTCCACCCATTTAGTGTAATATTCGGTAGTGGTAATAATCCATTGATGGCATTGGGAAGAATGAGGGTTGATCTCTCCGACAAGATCCAAACCCCATTGAGAGAAAGGCCAAAGGTCTCGTGCGACCTGTAAGGCATGAATAGGGGTGTGATGAATATTATCATGTTGCTTTGACACTTCACATAATGCTTGACATAATCACAACAATCATGGTTTAGGGTTGGCCAGTAATATCCCAAGCGAAGGATACGCTTAGTGATAGCTAAGCCACTGAAGTGACCCCAAAAATTTCGTCGTGAACTTCCTTGATGGTGTATGGAATTTCAAAACTTAGGGCATCGTAAGAGGATAACTTCAAATCTACATTTATAAAGAAGACCACCCATGATAACATAGCAAGAGATAGTTTTGATAAAGTCTTGTTGTTTATTGCAAGTAAGATCTCGAGGTAGAATTGAAAGGGAAATGTAGTCAATAAACTGCTTATACCAAAGGTCACCTGGATTAGTTTAAATTTTTCCCACAAGGTTGACGTATCAAGATAGATAAGAAGGTGATTGCAACCTTTTTACTATGATAAATATTTTTTATTCGAAGGGCGAGGCAAGGATTTGAGAAGCAACGCATCCCATGGTGTATTGAAATTTATAAGTGGAACGCGGGGTGGTTTAAAGTTCATAATTTTAAAAGGTATTCAAAATCATGTCAACATGATGCTTATACTTTTGAAGTATCTTGTTACAACACTGGTATATACCATTAACTTGGTTCACAACCAGTTGAGAGTCGCCAAAGATATTAATTGATTTAACGTCTAAGTCTATGGTGGTTTGAAGACCTAACACGAGTGCTTCATATTCGGTGATATTGTTAGTACAATCAAAATCTAGTTTGAAAGATAATGGCATAGGCTCACCATTAAGAGGAATGAGGATAACTCGGCACCACCCCCACACTAACATTAGAACCATTGAATAATAAGGTCATCTAGTAAAAAGTATCATCCATGGAGAGGGTTGTGATGGATTCATCAGGGAAATCAAATATAGAAGATTGGTTTCCAGAGAGAGGTGCGTTTGCAATTTGGTCAAAAAAATTGTCCTTTGACAATTTTTTTATCGATAAATTCAAGATCTAGGTCTACAAGAAGCATGATCCAACATGCAGCATGTTGATGTTGGTAGGGCTTAGCGTACATGTAATGTAAGGGGTCAATATTGGTGACAACAAAGGTTTTATGGTTGAGTAGGTAATGGCGAAGTTTAGTGGTGACAAAAACTAAGGCTAAGTAGAGTTTTTTGACGTGAGTATATCTAGTTTCGTATTCTAAAAGCATATGACTTATATAATAAACCACTTTCTCCCTATGTTTCTCGTCACAATGAGTGAGCATGGCACCCAGGAATGATCAAAGAGCGTAAATCTAAAGGTAAAATGGTTGTTCATCCTTAGGGGAACAAGAACATGCGGTTAGAGGAGGTATTGTTTTAAGGCATCAAAAGCTTTGTGGCATTCATCATCCCATTTGAAGGAGACATCCTTTTTAGAAGATGATGAAATCGATGGAAACAATTGGAAAGCTAAGAGATAAAGTGACGAATAGATTTCAACTTTCCTTGTAAAATATGAAGTTGACGAAGGTTATTAGGTGTAGGAATTTCAAGAATAGCCTTGATTTTAGTTGGATTAACTTCAATGCCATGTAAAGAAACAATAAAACCAAGGAGCTTGCTAGAGAGAACAACAAAGACACACTTCTTAGGTTGAAGGTGAATGTAGTATTTAATGAGACGGTCAAAGACAACTTTAAGGACAACAAGGTGATTAACCCGATGTTTAGATTTGGCAACAAGATTGTCAATCTAATCTTCCAATATGTTATGCATGATGTCATGAAAAATTTAAGTCATAGCCCATGATATGTAGCACCGAATTTTTAAGGCCAAAGGGCATGAAACGATAACAAAAGGTCCCCTAAGGAGTGATGAAGGTGGTTTTGTGTTGATCTTTGGGCGAGTAATATTTGGTTATAACTTGAGAAACCGTCCATGAGTGATAGCATCTCATGGTCGGTGGTGAGATCAACTAGTTAGTCAATACTAGGAAGAGGAAAGTCATCTTTGGAGCAAGCTAAGTTAAGGTCATGGAAATCTGTGTAAATGCAGACTCAACTTATCACTTTTGTGATAGGAATGATGTTAGAGATCCATTGGGGATAATCAATGGGTAAGATGAAAGAAGGCATTGAAGTTATTCTTTGACAACAAGGGAAATGTGACGATACATTTTTCACACACTTCTGCTTCATGGGTTTGGTATCGGGAATGGTTATGATATTGTGGACCACAATGTTTAGGTCAATACTTGGGCATATCAGCGTAGGACCAAGAAAAAGCGTTGTTATGATCCCAAAGGAAAGAAGTGAAAGCTTCATGTTCAGCAACATCTAAAGACTAGCCTATTTTTAGAATGTGTGGGTCGTCCTGAGTGTGAATATTGATTTCAATGGTCGATTCATTCAACATGGTTTGCATCTCAGAAGGTAATGACCGGTGAATATAATAATCTTCTCGCACCAAGGTAGGTGAGAATAGACTCATCATCCTGACATTAAACGACATTAATAAAAGGTGTATCATCATCGATCATGTTAGGATATAGGAAGGGAAGAAAAGAGGGAGCCTCACCATCATGCTTTGATAAGTCGAGGTACCAGTGGAAACGGTGTTCACAAAAAAAAAGTGAAGAGGAATGGTTTCGGGTCCATAGGATCTGTAGGTGAAGTTGGTAAAGTTGGTGAACAGGGTGGGGAATTTTTATCATCCTCAATGAGTTTGACTTGGGCCTTCCTAGAAGGTGGTTCGGAAAATCTAGTACCACTATGGTATTTAAGCTTACGAGTGGTGCAAGGAATGACAATAGGGTGACCTTTTTCATAGAAACCAAATCCAAAGCCCTTCCAAGAAAAATGATGGAGGAAGGTGTGGATGAAGCAGAGGTTGGTGATAGATTAAAGGTCGGAGGAAAATGGTCGAGTTTGGGAAGGTGGCTCGAGCGAGTAGGTAGAGGTATCAAGGCCCCCATATGTTAAGTTGGTACAAAGGTGGGGAGTATCTGTCATCACCAATCCGGCACTATGATAATTCTTCACCGGGAACTCCTCGTGCTATGATTATTTACTAATGCACAGCCTTTAGTTTGGTGGATGTAATCCATGAGGTACTTCAAGTGTTATTGACTTCACTTGCCTTTCACCAAGACTATGGGAGAAACTTTACAATTACACCTCTTAATGGCTTCTTCAACACACCTTTAAACTGATGGCTTCCTTCGCACACTTCCTACAATATTTCTCACTACTTCCTTCTATGCTAAATGAGGGGGGTGGCCTCTCTATTTATAGAACTTCCAGGCTTATCCATCTTATCTCTAAGATAGGATAAGAAATCCACTCTGACGAATCATATTCCATACCTTAACTCTTATCTGTACATGTAAGCTTATCTGTTAAGATAAGATAAACCTTATCATTTTACATGGGTTCCACATTTTTAGACTTTTTACAAATAAAATACACAAAATATTTATGACCTCACTCCTTGTCTTTATTACCAATATAATATTTCTAATTCCTAATCATGTAGACCCTACTTCTCTAATTACCCAAACTTTGACATTTTAACATTACCGGACCACTTATGACAAATATTTACTTTTTACAACATTCCTATTGTACTTTGACTGTTACCGTACTCCACATTATTGGCGGCACCGTACTGACGGCGCCGTTATCTTCTATCAGACGCTACTACTAATTACACTTAACAACATCCTATTCCTAATACATACATTAATGAAATAGAAATTACGGAGGAAAATTTTAGTGTCGACATCTTCCCCTTCCCTAGCTTCTACTCCGTCCTCGGAGTAGACTATTTTGGTGCTTGGAAAATCTTCAACTTGTCGTGGTTGACCCATTTCGTAATGGGAGTGCCATCCAATTCCTCCAGTCGGTACGTACCATTTTCATGCACAACTGCTATTTTGTAGGGCCCCATCCATTTTGGAAGAAATTTTCTCTGTCTTCTTTTTTTGTATCTAGAATCATATACTAGAACCAAGTCATTCACATGAAATGGAGACCACCGGATCTTTTGATCAAAGTATTCCTTCTGCTTCATTTTCTTCTTATGGCTTGTATCCTTTACTATTTCTCTCATTTCCTCCAGCAAATGAAGATGTACCAACCTTTCTTTTACTGAATCACTTTCATCCATCCTTTCATTTTTCATAACTCTCACAGTGGGAATATCAAACTCAATAGGAAGAACTGAATCAATGCCATAGGCCAACTGAAATGGGGAGTATCTTGTTGCTGACTTTGATGTTGCCCTATATGCCCACAATGCTGCATGAATCCTTTTATCCCATTTATGTACCTGCAAGGCTGCATCTTTTGCTAGAATTTGACACAACACAAAATTTGTTCGTTCCACCTGTCCATTTGTGCTTGGCTTGTATGTTGTTGCCTTCCTGTGCTTAATAGAAAACTTATTGACTAGGGCTTCTACCACCTCATTAATGAAGTGGCTTCCTTGATCTGTTACAATTTCTAATGGGCAACCAAATCTGGTGACAATGCGTTCATACATGAACCTTGCCACTTCATCCATGGAAGCTGTTTTCAATGGCCTAGCTTCAACCCACTTGGTTAAATAATCTGTGGCAACTACAATATACTTATTTTGGCGTGATGTAGTTGGAAGTGGACCTACAATGTCTATTCCCCACTTTTCAAAGGGACCAAGGGGAAGAATAGGACATAATGGAGCTGATGAAGTCTTACGGTTACCATGTGTTTGACAAATATCACATGTCTTACAATAATTATAACAATCTTTAAAAAGAGTGGGCCAGTGATAACCTACATCCAAGATCCTTCTTGCTGTAAGTTGTCCAGAGAAGTGCCCTCCACATGTACCATTGTGGAATTCTTCTAGCAGTTCCTTCCCTTGATCACGTCCAACTGCCCTCTTGTACTGTCCATCAGGTCCTATTCGAAATAATACTCCATGCAGAATAGAATATGGATGACTGACTTGAGTAATCTTTCTCTTAGTCTTTGCATTGGCACCATCAGGAAACTTGAATTCATTCAGATAATTCCAAATATCTATGTATTCACTAGGGATTGTGTCAAGGGATAACAATGCTGCATCGGGGAAATCATCATCATCACAAGATGATCCTAAACCATCATAGGCTTGAGAGAGTGCATCTGCATTGACATGCTTCTTTCTTGGCCTATCTATAATATCAAATTCAAACTCTTGTAGCAAAATTATCCATGTTGCTATCCTCCCTGATGGGTTAAGCTTATTTACAATATATTTTAGAGCCTCGATGATCTGCTACAACTAGAAATTTTTACCCTAGCAAGTAATTTCTAAACTTCTTTACAAAGAGAAATGATAGCCGAGCCTCTTTTTCATTACTGATATAATTTACCTCAACACTTTGCTCATTTGTCTCGCTCCCAAAGTAAATTGGATGTTCATTCCCATTTTCATCCTTTTGGCTCAAAATACTTCCTCTTTGCTGCATCTAAGGCATCGGTGTACACAATGAATGGCTTGCTCCAACTGATTCTTCAAAACAGGTGAAGACACCGGGGTTTCCTTCAATTGTCCAAAAGCTTCATGCGCTTTATTTCCCGGTTCATAAGTAACATCCTTCTTCAAGAACTCGGGTTAGTGGTCAGGCAATCTTTGAGAAATTCTTGATGAACCTTCTATAGTAACCCACATGGCCTAAAAATGATCTCAACTTACTTCTATTAAGAGGAAATGGTAAATCTTTGATTTTTGAAACTTTATCGGATCGCACCAATACCATCTTTGGATACAACATGCCCTAACAAAACGCCTTTAGAACATCCAAAGACACACTTTGTAGGGTTTAGTGAGGCTTGTGCTTCATCTAACCTTTGAAATGTTGTCTCCATTTGGCGCGCAGTGGTCCAACTTGCTCCCATAGATGCAAAAATCATCCGGAAATACTCTGATGAAGGTCCCAATGTAGGGTTTGAACACCCTATTCATCAAACGCTAGAATGTTTCTGGAGCATTAAACAACCCAAAAGGCATAACTCTATAAGCAAACGTTCCCCAAGGAGTGGTGAACGTGGTCTTCACCGATCTTTCTCTATATACGAACTTGATTGTAGCCGTTATATCCATCAAAGAAAACTATAGCACTCTGGCCAGCTACTTCATCCAAGATCGATCGAAAATGGAAGAGGGTAATGATCCTTCTTTGTTGCCTTATTGAGCTTCCTGTAATCAACACAAATGCGTAGCTTCCCATTCTTTTTTATTGAGATCACAATGGGAGAAACCCATTCTGAATTCTCCATAGAAAATATGAATCGTGCATCAAGCAACTTATCTATTTCTTCTTTTACAGTCTTGGAAAAATTAGGATTCATTCTATATGGCATTTGCTTTATGGGCTTAGCACCATCTACTACTCAATACAATGTTCTACCCAACTTACTTGACGGAGTTCCTTGTAATCAAAAGTGAATAGGTGTATGTACCTTCAAAGAGCCGGAGGTAGGATTCCTTCTCACTCTCCATCACAAAGATCACCAATCTTTATTTGTTGGAGACGATCATCAACTTCTTCTTCGATAATTTTATGGGGTCATGAGTTGGTGTGATCGGAAGGATATCCATGACTCGAAACATCCACCTCGCTTTCTTCATCTTCGTGTCCACTTCACCGGTACTAGAGTAATCGAGAGGATGTCCAATCATCGGTTTCATCACTTGAATCCATAGGTTCTCGCTTTATGATGTCGAGGATCACATTTATCTTCACCCTCTCTCTACCACGTCCAAGTGTCATGAAACCTTCATTCCAAAGAGTTTCTTGCATAAACTCTCCTTAGCCATGGTCTTCCCAAAGAGCATTGGGTACGCAATGAGCATTCCATTTTTCATCACCCGAAAGTCTACCACACATACAACACCCATAACAGATATTGCCACATTTGAAACTACACCCTCTCGGTTTAGTTTTTCCCTTATTTAATGACCTTAACATAAGTGTTGAAGGGCGATCAATTTTTAAACCCAACATATTCATTACAGACTCGGTCATTACATTAACTACAACACCTCCATCAACTAAGACATCATGAATTGAAATACCATTACATAATACCTCACTTGTGGAGCATAGGGATCCGCCTCTGCCTCCAAAATAGGGACCTCAACCTCCTTCCTTCGTCGAGCATTGAGTCCACTTCGCAACTCCCGCCTCTTCTCAGAAGACATAGCCAAGAGTTGACCATATGTAATATTTGTAGGCCTTTTGGACAAATCTTCCAAGATGGAGTATGGTCCTTGCTCTGTGAAATCAGAAAATCCTGCACACCCAACTTTCTTCTCCTATGTTTCTTACTAGTTTCTTCTTTCATCTTCTTAGGATCATTTCCATCTTGATTATCTTTTTCTTTCTTTATTTTTGTTACAAACACATCTACTTCATTATTTCTGTTCTTATCTACTACATCAAAAGAATTCACAGGTGCTTTTCCTTTATCATTATCTCCTTTACCAAATGTAGAAGCTCTATCTGGACAATTATACTTATAATGACCCTTTTTATAACAACCATAACATACAACTTCAGAAATATTTCTTTTTGGACCTCTATCTCCTCCCTGAGAACTAAATTCCTTTCCTTGAAGAAGATTAATAGTTAACTGACCCATCTTTTTGAGCAGATCTTCATACTCAGTAGATGTACTAGGAGAAATATTTGTGCTCACCGGGAGTGGTTGTGGATTCTGGACCAAAGGTGTTGGTGTAGGCTCTACTTTAGCAACAATTTCTTTGGGCTCCTCTTCCATGCTTTCTTCTTGCCTTCTTGCAATCTCCTTTGCTTGTTCAATGGTAGCTGGGTGGTCATACTTCACTCATTGTCTGATCTCTGGCTTCATCCCAAGAATGAAGTGCTTACAGAGGAGATTATCCACGCCATTCATCAACCCATCCGCTAATCCTTCCTTCCGGATCTGGGCATCGAGCTTCCTCCTTAGCTCTAGAACACGAGCATGATAATCCCTTATCTTCTCCTTCTCTCCTTGGGATAGCTTTGTGATCTCGATCATGAGATCTGCATATTTCTGTTGTTCACCAAATTCTTCAAGAAAACTTTCGGTTAATAAATCCCATGAATTTTTCACATTATCACCTAGTGTTTCAAACCACCTAAGTGTTGAACCATCCAAAAAGGTAGGAAAAAATTCAGTCCATTGTTCCCTTCTTATAAGGCCATTACAAATACAAGATCGCTTAAACTCTTGAATGAAAGAAGAAGCATCTTCATTAGATTGAGCTGAAAAAATAGGAATCTTTCCCATTTTCAAAAGTAACCACCGTGAAATACCAACTCACAAGTACAATCAACAAGACTTATGTGTACAAATAATTGGAATCACTATACTAGAAAGTGACTTTACACCTTTCTATAGTAAAATAGAAATGACCACGGTAAAATATGGTAAAACTTGACTTATCATGGTAAAATCGACTTTTACATGTGGTAAACACTATTCACGGTAAAAGTGAAGTTATCTGCGCAAATACTATTCATGGTAAAAGCGACTTTACCGCGGTAAATACTATTCCAGCAAAAATGACTTTACCATGGTAACTACTATTCATGGCAAAAGGACTTTACCATGGTAACTACTATGCACAGTAAAAACAAGGTTACCCTCTAATTGATTTTTGACTAAGTGGGAATATCTCTCCAAAAAATCCACCAACAAGGAATGGTCCCAGCAACGGAACCAAAATGTCATCACCAATCTGGCACTATGATAATTCTTCACCGAACTCCTCGTGCTATGATTATTTACTAATGCACAGCCTTTAGTTTGGTGGATGTAATCCATGAGGTACTTCAAGTGTTATTGACTTTACTTGACTTTCACCAAGACTATGGGAGAAACTTTACAATTTACACTCTTAATGGCTTCTTCAACACACCTTTAAACCGATGGCTTCCTTCACACACTTCCTACAATATTTCTCACTACTTCCTTCTATGCTAAATGAGGGGGGTGGCCTCTCTATTTATAGAACTTCCAGGCTTATCCATCTTATCTCTAAGATAGGATAAGAAATCCACTCTGACGAATCATATTCCATACCTTAACTCTTATTTGTACATGTAAGCTTATCTGTTAAGATAAGATAAACCTTATCATTTTACATGGGTTCCACATTTTTAGACTTTTTACAAATAAAATACACAAAATATTTATGACCTCACTCCTTGTCTTTATTACCAATATAATATTTCTAATTCCTAATCATGTAGACCCTACTTCTCTAATTACCCAAACTTTGACATTTTAACATTATCGGACCACTTACGACAAATATTTACTTTTTACAACATTCCTATTGTACTTTGACTGTTACCGTACTCCACATTATTGGCGGCACCGTACTGACGGCGCCGTTATCTTCTATCAGATGCTACTACTAATTACACTTAACAACATCCTATTCCTAATACATACATTAATGAAATAGAAATTACGGAGGAAAATTTTAGTGTCGATAAAGACTTAAGGGAAAACCTTGCCTATGTGGTGATCATAGCAAGGATGTTGGATTAGTTTACCATACTCTTGAGGAGTAAGGAATGTGTCAATGTTATAAAGATGGTACTCCCCCAGAGTGAGGTGTTGAAAAACACCTTCTAAGGGATCTGTAGTTGATATGTGGGTAGCGGGAATGGATGCATCACTAGATGGATGAGAAGAAGAAGCATTAGTTGTTTAATAAGTTTATGGGTTGGCTAATGGATCAGCTGCATAAGCTACAAAAGTAGCAGTAGGAATAGAGGAGTTAGTTGTGGAAGATGTAACGGCAACATTGGTGGATGAGGCAATGGCTGAAGAAGAAATGGTAGTGGTGGTAGATGCCTTAACTGGTATGAGGACACCATTGGCTCGATACAACATGTTATAGGTCTTGAATGGTGAAGGGTTGGTTGGAATGGTAAATTTGTGCCCTTAATTTTTGAATTTTAAATAACAATGTAAGGTTGAAGGAACACAACCCATGGCGTGAATCTAGGGTCATCCAAGTAATATGTTGTACTGGAATTCCCCCTCTAAGACATAAAATAATTCAGGAATGGCACGGGGCCTAAAAATGTGGAGAATGATGGTGCCAAGGGTGGAAGTCGTGACATAGTTGAATGAATGCAACATAACTAGGTTATTATGCATGTAATTGGCATGGATGCACATTTGGTTGTACGCATGGGAAGAAATGATGTTAATATTGACACCGCCATTGATCATAATGCGTCAACACATATATTATCAACATAGACAAAAATAAATAGGGTGGGGTCAAGATCATCCAATTAGAGAGGTACAATCTCATCGTCAAAGAAATTGAGAGAAACTACTTGATGAGTGGTAGTGGGAGCAGAGGAAGGGGGCGAAGTGGTGAGAGAGGCCACATGGTGAGGAGTGATAATGGATGCAACAAGAGTAGGGTCATTAGGTAGAACCTTAATAGATTGCAGAACCTCAATGAGGGCTTGTCGATGAGACTCAGAGGTTTGGACAAGGTCGTATAAAGACATTTTGAGAGGAGACTAGTGCAACTGTTTAAGCATTGTATGATGGGAAACCCCATCAGAAATAGGGTATGTGGGTCCACGGATGGTGATTTTGGTGCAGGTGTAGATGGAATATTGGGTAAAAGAGTAGTGGATGAGCTGGTTATTTTCTCCTTTCCTTTTTCCTTCTAGGCTCGAGTGGCAATTTGAACCATATTAATGTGGTAAAGGAGAAAGTGAGTTGTGATAGGTGTAGTGACAAGACGGGCAAAAATATGGTGAGGGCATATACTAGTTTTTGTGAAAACAATGCAACACATTAGCATTTTGGTAGAGGTTTGGCTAGCTCTCTTATGTGGACCATATTGATCTAAAATGTTGGAGTAGGATTAAAGGTTTGTGGAGGGGGATATGAAGGGTGCTGAATATGTATGGTATGAGGATGTGTGGTGATAGGCGAAGGTGGAAAAGGGTCCTCATCTAAAATATCAACATCATCAAAGTTTTCTTTGAGAGGACACAATTGGAGAAGAATAGTCTTAAGAGCCTTACATTTTTCCACATCATGCCCTGGCACACGATAGTAAGTGAAAATTTTGGTATCATTAAACCCTTCTGGTTTAGGTTTGAGTGGGTCGTAAGGTCTAAGTGGTGGAAATGTGATGACAGAGGTTTCCAAAAGGTTAGCTAAGATGTTGGCATAAGATCCTGCCAATGGATCACAATGTGAAGTAAGTGTGGGTATGGATGGAAGTGTGGGTGACTTTGGTGGGAGAGGTGCCACCAGAGGTGGAATCGAGGTTGAGTAAGTTTGACCACTTGTTTGTTAGATAGTACATTTTTAGGTTTGGATTGTACCTTCTTGAGTAAAGATGTAGCAAGTGAACTAGTTGTTGAAGGTGGTGCAGGTTTAACTACCTCTTTGGAGGGTAGTGGGTTCTTGGAATTTGTTTGCACCTTCTTGGGTAAAGGTGAAGAAGAAGTGCATGATGTAGAAGGGAAGGAAGATGGCGGAAGGGTCTGGTTAGCTAAGGTGATAATGGAGGTGTGGTGAAGGTTGTAGTAAGAGGAAATGTGGAAGGTACTAGTTGAAGAGAAGGGAATGACATAGGTAATGATGAGGATACTAGAAGTGGTGTAGGTATAGGAGGTAGAAATGATGTAGGTGATGGCGAAGGCGTAAGATGTGTAGGTAATTTGGGTACAATAGAGGATCATGATGAGGTAGGCTATTGTGCTTTTGGTTTACTCTAGGTAGGAGGTCATGGCCAAAGTTGATGGGTGGGGACCTAGGATAGATAGAAATGGTGAAGGTGACAGAGGGGTAGTGGGTGAAGCTAGTGTATGCAACCTAAGAGGTTGGGTATTCCTCTTAGGTGGGGGAATATTATTTGTGATAGCTTGAGAGGATGTGTATAAATCTAGTTTAAAAGGAGGATGAACTAGGCTTGATGTCGCATGACTCCCAATGTGGCAATGGGTCTGGACGTAGAGGAAGATATAGGAGTAGGTAAAGTTTTGGGCATCTGAAAAAATTCATTTGATGGTAAAGGTTTAGATGTATTCGAGGGTGATGAAGAAGGGGTCACTACAATTGGCATGGGCATGGTGGGTTTGGTTGTCTAAAACACCTTTGGATAGATCATGGAAGTATCGGCAGACAACATTTGCATTTG
Source organism: Taxus wallichiana var. yunnanensis (assembly GCA_018340775.1). Lineage (NCBI taxonomy): Eukaryota > Viridiplantae > Streptophyta > Pinopsida > Cupressales > Taxaceae > Taxus > Taxus wallichiana. The sequence goes on from CM031235.1 coordinate 811,158,799, forward strand.
AGTTGAGACAGCAAGGTAGAAGGCGTCCCCAAAGCATGGAATTGTCAACATAATACAAGTGGTTGGCCAAATGTGAGAATGTCACCAATGTAGGGGGGATGATATTGATTTGGTAGTAATACCTGTAAATAATTTCTATGAGACAGGAAATCTTCGCTTCAAACTCGTGGGTAAAAGAGACAAGAGAAAATCAACAGGATCCTTGAAATCCAATAGAGAATTGTCACCAATAAGAAGGGACGTTGCTAATGGATCCCATGTGGGTAGGGGAGATGACAAGTTAGATGAGGTAAGTTCATCTTTTGGTGAAGATGAAAATAAGCATGACTCTCCCGTGGGTAGAAGAGTAAGTAGTGCGGGTTTTTCATCAAGTTGAGATGTGAGTGGGGAAACTACATCAACGGATATGGTGGACTCCTCTATGGGTGAAGGAGGAGATAAGGGAGACTCCTATGTGGGTAAAGGAACATATGAAACAAGTCCCTCCATGGATGAGAACCTCATCCAAGATTCTCCTCGATACATGGAGTAGGAGAAAATTGAGCAGAAGGGTGGTATGATGTCAAAAACAACATGAACCTCACAAATGTTACTGTCATTGGTCGAGGTTTCACTAGTTTGGTTAGACGATGGGGTGTGATTTGGGAACAAATTCTTGAAGATGTGAAGGTTTTGATTAGCTGGTGCATTAGGATTATCCAAGATGATATCTCCATTATCTAACATTTCTTGGATGATTTTTTTAAAAGTTATACAATTACCATCGCTAGGACCTCTAACACGATGATAGTTGCAGTAATAATTTTCTTTATACCATACAGGCATAGGACGAGAGGGGTCAAAACTAGTATGTGGTTTGATGGGTGGAAGAGTGACTACTCTAGATTTTAGAAGTTTTTCTAAAACTGAAGAGTAGGGTTATCCTATGGGAGTATATTTTTGTTTCTCCCGCTTGAACTAGAAAGCCTGAACAAGAGAAATATTGGAAGAAGGATTTGATTGGCTAGATGGGTGAGATGGGTTGACTTTCAAAATTACTATGTTGGCATATCCTTTTTCTTTAGAATAATTATTTTATGGTTTAGAAGAAGAAGAGGTATCATTTGATTTAAACACAACATTCTTGTTACATAATTGTATCTTCTTCTCTTTAATGGCACAAATTTCAAGTTTCTAGGCCATGGTGAATGCCTCATCAAACATGTGGAAGGTTTGAACTTGGAGAGTTGGCAAGATGTGTCTAGCACAATCTCTGGTGAACTCTATTAAATCAGTTTGAGGCAGTTGGAATGTGAGTTGGTTTATCAAGCTCCGCCAATGAGCAACAAAATATGTGATAGATTCGTCTTCATATTGGCGTGTCACATATAAGTCGGTCATGGTGACCTTCTTGACAATGTTAATAGAAATGTGATTGAGGAAGGATTGAGCTACTTGATTGAATGAAAATATGGAATGCCTAGGTAGAGCACTATACCAATCTAAAGTCGGTCCCAAAGGATATTGGGAATGTTCGCAAGAGCAAAGTGTCATCATGAGTGATCAGATAACACACATGTTTAAAAGACTGCAAGTGCTATTGTGGGTCTTCTTTGCTGTTAAATTAGTTGAATTTAGGCATTTCCCAATGGGGAGGGTATGGATGAATCGGAATGGATGGGTGAATGGGATCATTACAAATCTCATCGTATGTTAAAGAGTTACATGAGCCGGAGACAGATGCTTCCAATGTCTACATCTTGTCCATCATCATTTTGATAAGATCATTGGTAGGTTGTGATGACTGGGCACCCCCTGTAGTATAAGGGGGTAGATGAGGAGGGTATGACGTGGGTGGAATCCCAGTATGTGGTGGTGTTGAGTACAAAAATTGTGAGGAAGGAATGTAGGCCGAATAGATGTAGATGACAAGTATCTTGAATAAGTGATAGATGAAATAGGGGGCTATTGGTGATAAGTGTAGGTAGGTGGAGTGGACATAAAGACTCTCGTAGCAATTGGAGGAAGAGACTATGGGATGGAGAGGACAATGTTTTAGAAGGGAGTATGGGCTGTCGACACCATTGGTGGTTGAGATGCAATAGGTATATGAGAGGTGGCGGGTGTAGATAGACCTACATTCAAGGCAATTGATAAAGGCATGGTTGACATCGTAGGAGTGACAAACATCAAAGGCGTGATAGATGTCATAGGTGCAGCAAATATCAATGATGTAGGGTCAAGTTGGGACACCACAGGTGGTAAGGTGGAAGAGGGTAAGGCCAAGCTAGTAGTAGCTGATGCAGAAGTGGGTGTGAGGGTAGGAGGAATGGACACATGCATGTCGTATACAAGTTTCCCTAATGAATCATAGGTAGATGAATGAGTGAGATAGTACTGTAGAGTAACGAGGTTGTGATCAAGGAGTCTTGCGAACTCCTCATCACCAATGGGTATGGCAAGATCCTGATTGGGGTCCATGGGTGATGAGATTGAAGGGGGCGATGGGCTAGGTGGGAGCGGCTAGTGGCTAGTGTGAAACACAAGAGCATTAGCTTGTTTACAAGTCAAAACCATGTGACTAACGATAAAATAGGTATTTTGAGCTTCACTGATGATGCAGAAACACATAAGTAATGGGGAAAAATTAGTCTAAAATGAGTGATTATATCGTTGTTCTGATTGGAAAGTCAGAATACAGAGACTGATGTCGATTGGGGTAACTGATGCTGGTATGAGAGTAACCGGTGCGGTTGGCTTAGACTCGATGCGGTTAAGCATTATGAAAAATAAGAGATTAAAATATTTGGCAATGAAAGGTGAAAATGGGTCCACCTGGATCCTAAAAATGATATCAGAGACTCAAGAGTGGGATAAAAATGGTAGAACAAGCCATGAAAAGAATAGGAAGGTGGAGAATACTATTCTGGAAAAAATAATCAAAAAAGCATATAAAATAATGTCGGTCAATTAATCGATGTCGGTATTATGATATAACCGATGCCATTCATTGGACCAATATTGGTTGTTGTGAAATCTTGGAAGAGAAGAAAAATGAAGTTTTGGTGATTTAGATCAAATAAAAGGGCCAATCCATGGGCGAGTATGGATATGAGGAGTCCTAATAAACCCATAAAACTCTAATACACCAGTCATGATGTGGGGTGTAAAAATATAAGAAAGAATGAAGAAATGTAACTCATAATTCAAAACACAAGAAGACAAAAATCTAACAAACAAGAAATCCTAAGTTGTAGATTTTATGTTGTGGCCAATGCCATTTAGGACCGATCAGTAACTAGGATATAATTTTTGGTTAATACAGGTGCCATATAAAATATGACAACTATTGTGGGTTCCAGGTAATTTTTGGCATGGGAGATCCTTCTCTGAGATGATGACTGGATAAAGAAACCAGCTGGAGCTCACTGTTAATCCTCTGATCGTGTGATCGTTGAAAAATTCTAGGAAAGGTGTTGTTTAAGAATTGTGTAGTTTGTTTTTAGTGATTTGGTATAAAGAGTGTGTAAAATGTGAGCTACGGTTCAATTTTTCAACCATCAGCGGGCATGAATTCCAGCATATAGGTTGCCCACAATTTAGATTAGCTATAATGCAACAAACTCAACAATGCAAGTGCACAAGTTTTAAAACCCAAATCCACAAATTATATTCGATGAGAAAAAATTATGAAGAGGTTAAGGGTATGACTTTCACTAAATGCAATACAAGAAAAGAAAGAAGAATTCTTTTTAATCCCGAAAAACAAGTGTCACTAAGATAATCAGAAGAAAAGAATATTTCTAGAGAAGAAGCTTAATGTGAACTTGTTTCAAATGAAAATAGACACACAAGATTTTCCTAGGAATGAACAATGTAAAGAACCCCTGATGGGTCCCATCGGGTGTGCCAAGATGTTTCACCTAATTTTGTTTCTAGTTAAAACTGAATAGGAAATAGGTTAGGAGGAATACCTGTTATATGTAGGTTGAAGGTTGAATGTGTGCGTTAATGACTTTTATCCAATCTGATCGTGAATATCTTCCCTTTGGCTAGGAGAAACAACCTATATAAGAAACACAATAAGACCACTAAATAGTATTATAATATAGGTTAGTGGACTTGCCTAGTGAGTGCTAGATCCGAGAAGTGAGGTGCTTCTTAGAAGGTTGTCAATCCACTTTCAAATATAAATTAATATTGCAAATATATCATGAAATAAGGAAATCCTATTGTAGTTATATGATTTAGGTATCTTGTGCAAATACAATAAGAAAATATAATCTAATAGGCAAGGTTATGATTAAATCTGGAGGTTTGGTAGGTTATTCTGGGTTTTACAGGTCTGACATGGGTTTGGGATTGATCGGGTAAGGTTTGGGTTAGTTTTGGTTGATCAAGAGGCTTGCTGGTCAAAAGGAATGAAATGACATAGAGACCGATATTAGTCAGGTGATTGATGTTAATATAGAGGTGAAACCGATTTACGCTTAGGTAACCAAATTGGTAGGGGCAATTGACAATAATTTGATAAAACTAGTTTGTGGGCTTCTCTATGATTGCATAAAGAGTGAGAGGGGTGTGGTTAGGTTTGTAATATTACTTGAGAAGACTCAAGGATACATAGGGGAAGTCATGGAAAGAAAAAGGCCTACAGAGATAGAAATATAGGAAAAAATAAATTATAATGAAAAAGGTCGAATCTATACTTTAAGAAAGCACAAAAGATGATTGAAATCAAGAATACTTACTTGCCTTCACTGCACTGGTAGGTGAAGGTGGATGGTGGTTGATCCTTGAAGATATTTTGGATTCAGTGTCATGCAAGTACTCCCATAGTGTTCCCGTGAGTATTCCAATACTCTGGAAGGAGATTCAGATGCTTGCTTGGGCTTATGGTTGAGTATTTTATGTCGTCTAGATGCTGAGAGGCTTTGGATTAGTGCTTGAATGCAATAGTTCTCTCAAAACTGAAAATCACCAACCCCAGGTAAAAGGTTACATAGTTGTATATAAAGTAACCGATGGCGGCTAGGTGACCAGCGCTAGTCGAGGGATAACTGGCATTGGTTAAGGCGGGTAAGTCTAGGTTTACCAAAAATAGGCAAATCTTCTCAAATTTGGCATGTTTTCCAAGTTGAGTCTACTTATGGAAGTGGATTTCTCGTTAGAAAAGGTAGGAAGGTCATACAAGAAGTCCAATTAGGTTTGAGAAGAATTCTTAGTTAGTTAGGTCAATTGGTGACCCAACACTGAGAGTGATGACTCAATGTTGAGAGTGATGACTTGGTCACTATGAGTTAAATACCCTAGAATGGGTCTAGGGTGAGGTGCCATGGTGAGGTGGAGGTGTGAGGGTGAAATTAATTTAATTAAATTAATTAATAATGTGAAGGTGAATATATTAGTAATAATTAGTAATGGGGCCATGGTGTGTTTAATTAATTGAAAGGGACCAAGGGGAGTGTGACCCAAATTTTGTGTCTCAATTTTGAAAGTGATGACTTGATCACTATGAGTTAAATGCCCCCTGGAATGAGTATAAGGTGAGGTGTCATGGTGAGGTGGGGGTGTGAGGGTGAAATTAATTTAATTAAAATAATTAATAATGTGAATGTTAATATATTATTAATAATTAGTAATGAAGCCATGGTGTGTTTAATTAATTGAAAGGGACCAAGGGGAGTGTGACCCAAATTTGGTGTCTACACAAGCATACAATCAAACCCTTTGATTGTTAAGGATCTAAATAGGTTCATTTCATTAGCATTCAGTTAGAGATAGTGTTTAATTTGTTTAGCAAGTTAGTTTTAATCTTCATTTCATGTTCTAATGCAAATATGTTAATAGATTAGCTTTCCTTAAGCTCTAAACATGATGGTATATTGATCTAGTTAGCATTATATTGAAGCTATTAGGTGTTAGCTTTGATTTCCTTTGTTTTTTTAACTAATTCATGTACACAACATGTTTCAAATTTATTGAGGCACCAACCCCAAAAGGAGTACCAACCCCTAGTTTAGTAGAGCACCAACCCTACAAGGATCATTAACCCTAGTTTTGTGAAGCTCCAACTCAACCAAATCCACAAGGAGGCTACAACCCTCCAAGATGATAAAGGAATGACGCAATCAACTTAAGATGAATATCTCGAGAGAATTTTTATTGCCACAACGGATGGATATAAAAATTTGACACACCTCCAAACCCTTGTTCAAACCATAGGTCTTCAAACCTGCACAATCTTGCACTATCTTCACTTATCAATGCATCAAAACCCTTGTAGTTGCAAAAATGCTTGCTATGATTCCTCAACCTATCAAAAATTGATCAGTCCTCAATACATACCCTTTTACCTGTAAAACTCACACACCTAGGTTGCACTTTTCATACACACACCACTAGTTGCAAATTACACCCCAAACTTCACTTTTATAAGATCTTCTTAATTCAAATTAAAATTATGATGGTTTCCCTCATTTATCTCAACCATAAAAAAATTAAAAACATCCCATATGAATCACTAAAACATTCAAATTTGACCCATATAGGTCGGCCATGCCTAAAACCATCCAACTTGCACCAAAATCCTTAAAACCCCATCACTAGGATGAGAAAAATCCATTAATCATAAAAATATTCTTAGTAAATCTCTAAAAATCACCATGCATGTGTAATATGACATTTAAATATCACCCAAGGTCACACTTTTACTTTAACCAATCAAATTATTTCATTTAATGGGCCCACTGGCTCATTTCCTTCTCAAAACAAATGTTTCCAACAACCTGATTTTACCTTTGGGCCTCAAGACCCCTCAATATGAACTCAAATATGGAATTTGACCACTCAATTCAAATCCTAGAACCTTTATAACACACATAATCAATTTATACACCATGAAACATCCATGTACTCAAACCAAAACTACGTTTGTCTTCACCAAAATAAGCTTCCCAAAAACCTGTTTTGTAAACTAAGATGATTAGTATCCTTGCTGATACTTTAAATACCTATAAATTCCTTAAATATATTCCAAATTCACCCCTCATAAATTTCAAGGTGGTATTAAGCATCAACTCATCCGTTGGATTCTCCAAACAACTCGAGTCTTTCAACAAAAGCAATATGTCATGAAAAGTAAGAAATATTCTTTCTCACAAACCGACTTTGAAACCATATCAAATAAAATCATCATGAGGCCAAAATTATATCATTTACAATATCTTTGAATCATATTTCTATAACTTGTTGTAAATCCTTCCAACTCTAAGTGGAAGGCCTTCAACCAAGTGATCTCTACAAACTACCTGAAATTGCCCCAAAACTACCCTTTGACTAGTCAACACAAATGAAGCATACTTGACAATTTAAATGCATCACCATGACCTAAAACCATCATGTAAATCAATAAAAACTTACATAATTCACATAATTATCATTTAGTTTGCAAATCTTTTGGAAAACCTTGTCCCAAACTAAACTTCTTCGAAACATGCCTATTTGAGTGGGGTCCACTCATCACCATAAGATCTACCATACCTTTCTGGAAACCTAGAGGATTCATCTACATGATCCAATAATCATACATTTACTAGCAATAAATTATGGAAACTTAGGATAATTTTCTCTCCTACCGCTTTTGAGCTAGGGTTTCAAACACATAAGAAGTTATTTACCTTCTTAACATTTGTTCATAAAAACCTAACGATGAAATTACCTCATTATTTTTTGTGAAAAATTCTATAATAAATTTAGAAACATCCCTGAAATCCAAAAGGTCCCATGCAAAGCACACAATTCAAGGTGAGCATTAGAAGATCCAATTCGAGCTGAAATGACCTTCTTCTTGACCCTATTTCACTAAAACTGACATAACTTGCAAAATACTCATCATGGAAACCTGAATTTTTCCCACAACATCATGACACACCCTAATAACATATAAAATCATTACCATGTCACATATAACTCTCAAAATTTCTCACCACTCGAGACTAGCCCTTAGCATTTTACATTGTAAAGGCTAGGGTCAGCTTGAAACAACATCATAACTCATCATAGAAACTCTCCAAAAGGCCCTAACATACCTTATACATCATAAATAAACTAACTACATGCATTCATGATCTCATGATGCAAGCACCCTTCATACAAGTCATCTACAACATCCATAATGCTTAAGAACCCTTAATTTCATCAATTTAATCCACTTCAAAACACTGAACTTGTCATTTTGCACTAATAGGTGATTTTTGCTCAAAATTCTAAAAAGGCTTAAAACACTATTTCAAAGGATAAAATCACTTCTAACATGCTTGAAAACACCAAATATATATTCTCACATCACCAAACTAGTTTCATTACTCCATTTTGCATTTTTTCCTTTTTGACCTCATATGCCCTTAAGACCAAGTTCCTTGCTCCAACCATGCATTCACTCTTTCATATCTATCTAGAAGGTCTCACTAGGATCATTAGATCACATTTATCTATTCCAACTTTCCCCTAAAATCTCAGCTCTCAACTCTTTATACAATTCCTTGTAGGTCTCTTTTTGTGTTTTGGTCTACAAACCCTCCATCAGTCTTCTAAAACTTTTGTCATGCGTAATTATATGTATCTGAGATGTCAAGGTGATATGAACATGTTTTTAAGCACCCATTATTGTATCTATTCCTTCCCTAATTTTTCTCTTCTCTACTCCAAACATTCGATACACTTCTTATGTAATTTAGCTTCACCAATTAGGTCTTGCACATCTAAAAAGACCTCTTCCTAAACTCAAAGAATATATCAAAAATATCCAATAAAAAAAAAAAATCCTTTTTAATCCTCAAATACACTCTCTTTCCATCATTATTTTCAAATTTCATGTTTGTACTCAAGGTTTTGTACCTCCAAAAGTTATGCCCTAGCAATCATACACCGAAATCCTCCTAGAAGTCTGAGAATGGTATTCTTAGGGCTTAAAATTCTTTGTGGAGGTCTATTTACACTTCATGTTCATGACCATGCTGACAAAGTGAATGTCTAATTTTTCCAAAATCTTTAATATTTCTCTTTCTCTATTCAAATCTGGATTGTGACAGTTTAGTCAAGATTTCATCTTCACATTTTCTTTGTTCCCAAGCTAATACAAATAATCTTAAGACTTTACTCCACTTGACAACCTCACTTAACACTCTAAGCATTTATTCTCTTGTGATTCTTCCTTTGAGACTACTTAAATTCTCTTTAAATTATGATTGTCATAGTTCACATGCACAAGACGATATATACAACCTTCCTCTTAATTTGCTCAGTTTATCATGTTTTCAAGCTTCCTAAGGTCCATTTCCAATTCTACACCATTCCTCGGACCCAGATAATGTTTATCAAACTCATTTGATGCTCCATAAATTGTCACATAGAAACAAGACTGAACTTCAATTAAATATTTAGCTTTTTATTCTCGTAGATTGGGTGTACTGCTGTCTCCACCTAAGTTTCTTCACTTGTATCAAGACTACCACTTTTCTATCTTTACTTACACCTCAGAATTTCTCTAGTTACTCTACAACCCTTCTATCCACTTTCAAACCTCTAAAATCGTATTCTTAGTATATGACCGGTACAATCTTTCCTCCAAGACTGGGTTTGGATTTCCCTTGTCTCATAAACACGTGGATCCCTTAACTTCATTATTTCTCAACATAGTTTCTTCATTTGTAACTCTTAACAATGTAAGGAAGAGCTCACAGAATTATAAGGAGGTTAAATGAATTGATTGCACTCAAACCCTCTATAAGCCTTCAAATCTGGACATATACAATTTAGACTTAGGATCAAGAGGTTTTCACTAGCTTCCTTCCTTCTTAGGGTTTATTCCACTTACGTACACACCATAGTCATCAAATTCTTATCTCAAATACTCAAGTTATCACTTTGATACTAAATTTAAGAGTTCTTGAAATGCACAATAATCACAAACAGAGGTCTATTATGTGAGAGGGTTTTGATGTTTTATATTCCCTTTGATCTTTCTAAACTTATTTGAAACCTAACTACCATCTCTTCTACAAACACTTTCTAATTCAAATCATTCACTACTTTATTTTTCACATAGTCAAACTTTCAATATTGAATTTTATGCTTAGAGTTTGTCACCTTTATCTTAGAAATTTGTGCATTCACAATTTCTTGCCTAATCTAAATGTCTCCATTCCTATGTCTACCAATCATGTTTATTCTCCTCTTATCTCTCATATTCAATGTGATTATTCTTCTTGCACCCATGCCTTAGAGTCCTTGGTGCAAAATCTACAACCCTAACTTCTTTAATTACAATGAGGTACCACTACATCCTCTTCTTTTATGGATTCCTCATTTCTTCTGCACAATTCTTTCACACCTGAGGTTGCATCTTATCATCTTCCTCTCGATTTTTTCCACCTGAATTCCTTTTTAATGTTAAGTAAGATCTAAAATAACATCTTAGATCATTTTATGTTTCTTGCTTATATTATGCTTTCGATGATACATTATTAAAAAAATTATTTCCTAGAAGTTTACAGATTATGCATTACAATGGTTCTATGATTTTCCTATTCATTACTGTATGATATTTTACTCCATTAGAAAATCAATTTTTGGCACATTTTTCTATTAATATTGGTACTAAAATATCTTATGCACAAATGGCTAAAATGAAACAAGGATCTAATGAGCACCTTAGTGACTATGTTCTACATTATAAGACTAATCTTACTAAAATGAAAAATGTCCTAGCTAATTCTGAATTACAAGACCTATTTTTACAAAGCATTTTTCCTCTTATCCAAGAGTTAGTCATCTTTGATACCTTTCATTACTTTGATCACTTATTTCATATCCTTAAGGACCATGAAGGAAAGCTAATTTCTATGGGAAAACTCAAATATAGTGACCAAAATTATAATCACTCTAATGCTAAATTCCAAAATAAATATACTTTCAAGACTAAAATTACGAGCCCCAATTTGAAGCTAAGGCCACTATTAATGTAGTGTACCAACATACAAAGCTCCAACTTTAGACTCCTCGATGACATTTTACTATATTACTTCGCCACATCGGGTGGTGTTACAATAACTCCTTGACAATAACCTTATCTCTCTTCCTCCACCACTCAAGTTGGACTCTAGTCATCCTCAAGGAAATAAATTTGATGAAAAATCATACTATGACTATCACTGATGTAATGGGCACTCTATTGATCAATGCTTCAATATTAAACATGTGATTCAATACTTAATCGATTCTGATGCAATTGAATGGGTTGAGCCTACTATGTCTAATCCTACAAAAATGATGATAATCTTAAGATATTTAATGAACCACATCCTAAACATGAAAAGGCTACGTCTGATGCAACTATTTATCATGTAGTTGCACCTCCACAATTTACCAATACTCCTCTGAACTTTATCGTTAGTGTTATTAATGATTTACCACCAGTCATTACTTTTACTGATGTATACTTCCATACTTCTTTCACATCTTCTAAGTTTCACATTGATGGATATATTGACAATCAAGCTCTCAATAATATACTAATCAATCCTAATTTCAAGCATAATGCATGTTTGCTTCCCATCTTATGTTCTATTGGATTTTCATAATCCCAAATCAAGCCTAATGCACCTACCTCCCATGGGCATGTAAATCTTTCCATCACAATGACCCTTACTATCTGCATGTCATTTGTTATAGCATTAGGAATCAATAATTGTGACATGATCTTAGGTATTCCTTAGCCCAATGATATTAGGGTTGTTCCATATGTTTTTTCCAATGTTTAAAATTTATTTATGAGCATCAAGTCATCACTATTCAAGGTATCCCACCTCGGACCCCTTTACCTATTATTTCTCAAGCTTCACAGTCTCTATAACTAGTGCACCTCCCAATCTAGTTAACATTATGTCTAGTCCACCTACTATTATAGTTACTCCTACATTTAGTGATGATAGTCTTATGGTTTTGTCACACACTCCTAGTGTTAGTCCCACAAAACTACTAGCCCGCATAGGTCTCATTGACTTTCATTCCCATCACTCACTCGATTACATCTCTAAGTATCATAGTCCCTCACATAAGACTAGGTTGTCACATAGGGTTGATGGTACACACCACACATCTAGATATTCTCATAGGTCTATTTCACCTTCTACACGACACACTCCCTTAGGACATAGCTTTCCTACATACACAATCATGCATATGGTCTCACATGACACTAATCTCTTGATTCATGATCACATGCTTCCTTCATTCACAATGACAGATAGTGACTCTTTACTTAATGTACTCGTTAGACAGACCATGTGCTACTCACACATTGGGGGCATATGAAATTCCCCCTCATTTCCCAATGAAACAATTTGGTTATATGTTCAACTTGACTTTTGAGGGAGTGACTAAATACTTAAACCTCACTTTGTACACATACATTGGGGGGAAACCTTGCTTCCCAGCTCTAGTTATATAGTCTATAATTCATTAAAAACACACTAAAAATCTAGATATTTCATCCTAGGGGCATTCTTGGATCACCCTTCCTTCTTTTTAGAGAATTTGTTTAATCTATTCCCTTAGGGAGCCTAAAAATACAAAAAAATCAAATATATACCAACATCCAATAATATTTGCATCACTCTAGCTTTGTTTTTCTATTGCACACTCATATTATTCAAGGTCCACATTACTAATCGTGTTAGTTTGATATATAGTATGTTATATCATTTTTTATATAAAAAAATGTGTGTTCACGTGGTACATTAATTTGAATGTAGGCTACACACAGATTCTTACATGATGTAGGATACTTAACATTGTTCCCTACCAATTCTTCTGTAGCTACTAGGGGCATCAAATTTACACTTTCTCACATACGGGTGCTATTACTCCAATATTAACTACTGTAATTTCGCTTACCTCCTTTACTCAATACATACGTCATGTCATACTATTTATTACTATAACATGTTAATGGGTACTTCATGTGTAGTATTTATTTTACAGTTGCTTAATAAATGGGGTCATCTTCATCTTATTGCTTGCTTCTTGTTTTACATGAGTAATCTATGATTTTTCTTGTTTGGGCGCAATGTCATATGTTGCTTGATTACTACTATTTTCTTGTTGGCCTTGAGTTCCTTGATTGTCTTGCGACATCCTAAGTGGTGTCCTATGTATGCGGCATCTTGTTTCTTGTGTTGTTCTATTTATGTGTCCTTGCGTGACTTTTTACATCTACTTTGCATTGTTTCTTTGTTTCTTGTTACCAACAATTTGCTAGTTTTTCTACTATACTATTGTGTATACACCATAGTATACGCTATGCACACTCCCATATTTCCCCCACAAGAATCCTCAAACACATCAGCTACATGTTTTCTTTTTTGGGACGCACTCAAATTTTTATATCTCATATGCCCCAAACAAGAGGGGTAATTATCAGATGCTATCTCACCCTCACGACTATTCGAATCAGGAAAACAATAAGTACATAATTAGGCACGGTTCGTAGATTTTGAAAATGACTCGAAACAAACTTGGTTTAGAAAGTATAAAGGGACCAAAACATATATGAAAGACCATAACACATGGATGCTATGAACCATCAATACACTTCCATCCAAGAGGAATCAATAGTTTTCTCATTTGGTATAGTTTCTCAAGGACATTTATAATATTTTTACTCAATTTCAATCACAAAATTCATGGTATGGTTCGATTATGGTTACACCAAGGATACGTGCAATCTAGCATTTCCTCGATATATTGTGTCATCATTGCAAATCAATTAAGTTCATGTTCATTTGTAGTGACACTTATTTTTGGGTCTTGGGAAGTATTAAGGTGATTGTTACCCTTGTAGGCATGACTTCTCATTTCTTAATTTTTGTGAAGCGATGCTTAACAACTTGAACACTCCCATACAGCCTCTTCACCATGCAAGTTGAATTCACACTTTTTTATATTCTCCTCGATATGTTACACTTGGGGACTTATCACCCCAAGTCCTTCCAACCAATTCGACATAAAGATCAACAAATTTCCATGGAAACGATAGCATGAGTAATCTCTTAGACATTCATTTTGGTAATTCATGCCTTGTAACAACACAAATTATACAACACTTTTGCACTAGCTCGCACTTGTTCAATTTTATGAATCAAGTTATCTCGTAGTCATATCTCACTCATTCTTGCTTACACACACAACCTATTTGTCTACATAACAGTCATATTAATTCATCAAACAAGGCTACACCCTCGCATATTGCAATTCCAATTTTCAAATCACTCGCACATGCATCTGGGACCATAGTGCCCATAAAGGGTCATAATGGTTGTTTGTTATGAGTTGACTTGACCGTTTTGGTCCCTTAATTAGAGCTTCTTTGATATACTTCTATTCAACTTCATTCTATTTTTCTAGATCCAAAACACATATATAAACAAGTTATTCATCTCATATTAGAGGGGGTTATATTTACTTGGCACTTAACATTCTAAGGAGAAAATAATAAGATCCTATTGGAGCTCAAAATTGCACCCTTCCTTGAGTCATGGAAAACCCGGGATTTTGAGGAAAAATGGGATTGTCTCCAAGTCAGGGACTTGTGTTGTGAGACAGACCTCTGAAGAAGGCCGACTTCCTCTACCTAAATCTAATGCTAAACTAATCCTAAAACTAAAATGCATTCTATCTAATCCTAAACTAACAAGCCAAGGGACCAAGGAGAGAGAGAGGGTTAGAAGGATGCATAAAGGAAATACTAAGCTAAAGGGTGGTGATAACACCAAAAAAGGGTTGATCACTCTCCATAAGGGGAAGGAAAGGGAGAAAACGTGGGAGGAGAGAGCAAGATAACATGCCACATACCAAAACCGGGTAGATTCACCTTTCCCACACATGAAGAAATAAATATGTAAGTAGGAAACATGCACATCATTCCAAAGGAATAATAGAGAGGAAATAGTACAACAAACACGGAATAAGGAAAAGAATAACCACAAAAACCTGATTTAATTTCTTAAATGATATATACAATCGATTACAAAAATGACAGAAGGTAAGAACACATTGCGAGAGACCAAATTCAAGGTACGAAACTCATGGGAAGTCGGCCACCATTTTGACATGGTATCGTTCTGACAAATAGGGATCCATTTTATAATGCATGAGTTATAATTTTATAGAAAACAAAGAGGGAGAGAGAGAAAGGAGAGAGAAAATAGAAGGGCCATGTATTTTCTTGTTCAACCACTAATTATTAAGCATTAATTTACTACAAAACATTATGAACATCTCTGTAAACCATTTCCATACACAAACTATCCTGCAAAAGAAGGAAAGAGACCCATACTTCATTAAAACCGAGTAATTGAGCTATTTTTATTTGTTATAATGGCCTAGACTATACTTTTTTTTTCTCCCATAAAACCCCCTCAAATCCAGAATCGATGATATCAAATTAGAGGGCTTGAGGAGATCTTTCCAATGGTACCAAGTTCATCAAATTTGGAGCGGGGGTCGAAATATATGGGCATTTGAAATTTTGCATGTCGGATGCGCATCAAGATGACATGTGGCATGCTTTTATTGGCCTTAGAGATCGTGTCTACCAACGTGTTCACCACTTTGAACTTCACCACGTGTCTGTCATGTATTAGTTGTGGGGTCGGGTCTTTTCCTACGTGTTTTCTTGCTTTCCTTCTGCGTGGACCCAACATTCTATTAAATGCGGCTCATTCTGCGGGTTTTAAATCCACTGGATGCATCTTCGTGAGAGGGTGAAGGAATCAAGCCACATGTCCCGCCTTGTCCGTCAATCTTTCATCAATCTGTCACATTTTTATTGTGTCATATGTTTTCCTACTCACGCCGATCATTCAAATTTTCTCACCTTTACCACGGACCTAATGCCTTTATTCAATACAATCTATTCCATAGCTTGGAGTTCACCGGAGCGCAAATAAATTGAGGAAACTTGAAATGCCGCCACGTGGCCCTTGCTTTGATGTTTGGCATTGAATTTGATGACCATTTTGATCATCACACAATTTTTTTTTGAAGTGCTAAGTCTATTTTTAAAGAGTTATCCAAATTAATCCTGGGGAGGTTAATTTGAGATAACAAATCCATCACAAGAAAAGCTACTCGAAGAATCCCTTGAGCTATCATATACTCTTCATATTCATTTAGAGTAGTCCTCTACTTAAATTTACAGGCACAAAGAGCACATCACTTCAAGACAAGCTATGGAAAATGTCAAGTACAATCACATTTTTGCAAACTTATGATTATTAATATGGTTGCATACGTTTTAGTTATCACATGTTAGGTGAGAACTACGTGCGATTTGATCCCTATTCAAGTAGTGGTGATGTCGGTGGTGCACGAGGTTCCCATAACCCAACTAATGTTTGTTTTGTAGGACTCTCTCACCATCTAGGGTTTTGAAGATTCATCCACTACACAAGTATCACACATGTGTCAAAGGCCCAAATTATAGACATTAGCATATTAGGAAACAATGCACAAACCCATAAATTTTAAGGAGTTGAAAGCACAAAGGGACAGGCGTATATAAAGGGCTATAGTGGTCGTACATTTCTGGCAGGGGAAAATTTTAAGGGTCCCTCCGAAAAAAATCCTTAGAAAATATTTGATGAATATGTGAAAATTATCTTTCGCATCGAATGGTGAATATCAAGACATCATGAAATCACTATTAAATGCTACCAGACGGTAGCTTTTTTATATGCTATCGGTCAGTAGCGTAGTTTATGCTATCGATCGACAACATATAGTATATTGTCGACCCAAGGTAGCATTAAAAATGCTACTCTTGGTTGACAACATACTATATGTTGTCACTGATAGCATAAAATATGTTACCAACTGACCGTATTCAGGTGAATTTTGTAAATTCCTATTTCGCGAGAATGACGAATTGACCCCTAAAATTGACTTGCACCTAGAAATTTTTGGTGAACTGGTCCTAACTTGTACCCTAAAAATTTGCCAATTTCAAATTTCAAAAATTGGAATATTCGTGAATTAACGAATATTCGCCACTAAAAATTTGCTCGACTTCTCGGTCATGTTGTATGCCTTGGTCCGGGAAGCTTTGCAGGGTAATTTCAAATACAAAGCCTTGTTAGATCATTTCCATCCCTTTTGAATCATCAGGTCAACCCAAAACAACACACAATCCAGAATATTAGCTAAGTCTTTATCTCCCTCTGAGTGCTAGTACTTTGTTTCATTTATCTATCACTACTTATCTTTGTTTCATGTATTACCATGATATTGTTGCAATTAACTTTGGAAACTAATTGATTGGATAATATACCATTGGTTACTACCCTTCTTGAATTTAATCATTTAGGTTAAATCAAGAATATATAAAGATCAGAGTGTGATCAAGGATGCATGCCAAAAATAATAAGTTGCATGTAGATGCACGATGACATAGTCTAAACCAACAAAAAAAGTAGTTTAGTGATGATAGAAACGTGAAGAAGACCATAAGATCAAAGGCAATAAGTTTTCAATCATCTCATACAATAAAAAGGTAAGAATTGTAACATATTTTATGCTAAACATTAAACAATATGGAATATTAAAAATACTAAACATTAAACAATATTCAACCTAAACATATTGTAACGTTTATATGTAATATTAAAAATACTAAACATTTTAACATATTTTAACGTTTATATGTAATATGAATATTGCTTAACGTTTATATGTAATACTAAAAATACTAAACATTAAACAATATTCAACCCGTAGGCGAGAGGGATAAGAAAATGCATAAAACATGAAGTTGACATCACTTCAACATGGTATATGTCACCGGTTCTAATAATTTAATAGTGGAAACATAAACCAAACCATGCGCATTTAATAGTGATAACTTTTCCATTACAAAGAGTATAATGGCATGAAGAGTTCTTTGGACAAATTTGTGCGTGGTGTGAAGATGGAAAAGAGAGCCAAAAAAAGCCACTATCGATCTCAAATTGCAACGTTGTCGTTCGAGTCCCAATTAGGGGAGAGGACCCCATAATTGTGCAGGGACCAATAATTGTACATTGATTTTCACTATTGGTTGTTGAAAAAATGACTAATAATTGTTCACTATTTGATTAATGACACTTTTTAAGAGCCAATGACAATGTGACACATAAGGCGCTCGGTCATTGGTACCTCTTTCAAATGCTTTATATTTTTTTTTTCATTTTAAATCAATTCAAAAACTACTTTTCCTCCCAAATTAACACGCAAACGAAAACGCGATGTGGCATGATGATACGCTATACGATGATATAATTTTTTTATGTTGTGAGAGACCCTACATATATCTACGTGCCCCTAAAGTTAGGGTGCACGGTCATGGGGTCCTCTCCCTAAGTATTTTGTACACGATGATGAGCATAATATATAGCCATGTTATGGCGGTCATACAAGTGTGGGTACGTGTTTTAATCAATGCGGGCGTCAGGACTAACTAGCAATCACAAATATATTTGGAGCCAACAATAATGCCGGTGTTTGCATTTAATTTATGTATATCATGGCGGACATCGGAGGAAGCATAGTCACTATTTGCAACACACGACATAACAAAGGCATTCATTATTGTCTAGAAGGTTTTTTTTTGGGGGTTGAATGTTAGAAAGGTTTGATTTTTACGAGGGGGATTAAGGCCTAGGCAAACTAAGCAACTGTCTAGGGTGCTAACATTTAGGGGGTGCTAATTTATTTTATTTTACTATAGTTTTTATAGTAGAGTAATTTATTACTTCCATATATGCTAGTATTAGTGTGTCCAACCCTACATACTAATTCGATTCATTCAAAATAAAATTAAAATTATATAATTGTATTAAGAATATGATATTTAGGAGGCCTCAAATATTTATGCAAGTGTCTTTGTAGCAAAATTTTTAAATTTAATTCATACTCATGTATTTTTCATACTTTTTATTGTTTTGAAGTCTTGAAATTTTTTTGGAGGAGAGATCAAGAGATGAATATGTAAAGCACATGGGAAAAATAAGTTTGGAAATATATGAGAAAAGGAGGATTATAATAGACTATATGTTAGAGAATTTTAGGAAGTAGTAGCTACAAACAAAATTATTAGGAAGTTTTTCTCGGATGGTAGAGGAATAACATATCAAGTAATACGATATTTGGTCAAGGTTTTTTTTTTTTTTTTTTTATACCATAGATTTTATTTATTTATAAAAGGTGTTAGCTTTAGTATTGCCTAGGGCGCTCATAACCCCTAATTCAGCCCCAGGTGCAATGAGTTCCTCAATTAGAAATGTCTCTAGTATAAATATTATCACCCATTCCTAAACAAATTTGTGCTGGACCAATACAAATTTTGTGTTATGTGTTATTAGAGATTATATTTATCAACAAATCAAATAATAAAGAGACAACCTAGAATTCATATGATACACCATTTAATAAGCATTAATAAAAGTCTAAAAGCCAATCAAATTTTATAAAATTAATCACATATTTGAAAATTAATATTTATAAATAAAAAATAAAAAATACATTGTATAAAAATATCGTGTAGACTATATAAACTAAATTAGTAAATATGATTGGCTAACAACAAAGTGAAGTAATTGAGAAGTGAACCAGAGTCTACTGCGACTGTTTCTACCACAGCACCGTACTGTGCCTGAACAAAGATATTCGAAGAAAGAGGGGACGGGTATTTACAGTGGCAGATCAATATGAGATATTTTTAAGCTCGCAGAAAGTACTGAAGAAAGGTAGGTAGGTATCAGAAATCCCTCAAAGTACTGAATTTGCTGTGCCTGACGCTCCCTGTCCAGACAGTTTTGGAAATTAGGAATTTGGGGGTGTGCCGTGTGAAAAACCTGCAATGCTCGTGACAATTGAAGCCGGGCCGTCCTCTCAGAACGTATTTTCACAATCGTAGGGGTGTCAGTGATATATTTATTGAGCTTATTACTAAGTATATATTCATTGCGTATTGTCTAATAAAAAAATCCAGTGATCAAATTTGCAGGGCTGCCCTTGTTTCAAGTTGAAGGGTATATGCCTATTCATTACCCCAATTGGACCACTTTAACACTACCCCTTTGTTAAAGTGGTGCATTTTGTGGGGAGAATAGCCTCCGGTATATATTGTGGGTACTTTGTGGGGTGTCTTACTTTGTATTGAGAAATAGGTATTTTCATTCGTATATTTTCAATGACAATAGTTCATCAAGTATACACTTCATTAAATTTAACAATTTTATTATGCTAAAGGCGTTCCCCTTATGGGAAAGGCCCTTCCAGACGTTTCTACGACTACATTAAAGTTGACGGCCATTTGAATATTTTTCCAATACAATTTAATTCGATAGGTTAAATAACGGTTTTTTGGGACGTTGTTTTAGCTTTTTAGCAGAACTCCAGTTGCATGCACGAAAATCCCGATCTATCATGTGATTTCTAACTCTGTCAATTGATTGCGCCAAGTAAGATTATATTTGCTTTTTAAATATATGATCAATTCATAGATTTAATCTTTTTGCAGGCAAGATCGATGATTTGGCATTAAAGCATCGCGAATTTGGGGTGTTGCCCCCCTTTTATTTAAGGCAATCATCTTTTTGCCAATGTGTTGATCCTGGTCTGCAGTTGTTCTACGGGAGAAGTGGCATGGCATATTTTCAATTGGTGAAATCACAAAGTTTAGAGGATCTTTAAGTATTTTCTTCAATCCATGTTGCAGTTTTGTTGTGTTGGTGTTCAAGTCAAGTTTTTCTCATCCTGCATTGCAACAATTTGGAGTTGGGATTGTGTACTGGAGCTCCAGAGTCCACAAATTTGCATATGGCATTTCAATCAATTACTGTACAGATCTCATCTCCGGGTCCTTTGCCTTTCACTTGCAAATCTGATAACATTCATTGGAATCCAAGTACAAAGAAGGTTGAATGGTGGTTAAGTTTAAAACACAAGAGAGAATCCAGGAAGCTACGTTCCCCCTCCGAGAACCTAATTAAGGGAGAATCCAGTCGAGGTAGTTTAGCTAATCATGTTGGGCATCCTTTTCTTTCCCATCAATATGTCTTCAAATATGAGCAGGATGCAGATATTATAAATGTAAGTATATTTTCTAGAGCCTATCTTTGCATAAGAGAAATGATCTCTATTGTTATCTAATGAAGCATTTCCCTTTCGATATAACAATTAGTTTTCCATTGGTTTCCATGGTTTGCAAGAGAGCATTGAAACCCTCTGTTTCACTTTCCACCATTAGCACAGATCTAGGGTCCCTCTGCATCGCACTAGAAGTGATTTTAGTTGTCTGCATATGATGTTGTATTTGGGCAAGGGAATTTGTTTAGATTGCTGTCATAGTCATGAATTAGTGTCAGGGTAATGATCCAAATTCTAGCTATGCAGAGACAAGAATTGTTGAATGTAATAATAAACACTTTCTTCCTGGAGCACTCTTCAATATAGAGGAACCATCCATACTCTCTAGAGCAAGTGAGAGCTCAATTTGTGTACCTTCAAATGTCCTTCAGTGTTCAACCGAAAAACTAGTGAAATTAGAGGACAATATTTTTTCCATTCCAGAGGATTGGAGAGTACAATCATCTACACCATCTTTAGGATTTGAATCTAATGTTACAAGAATTTTCATATATGCAAGCGAAGAGAGACAACTTGCTTCATGTTCTAAATATCAAGAGAACCATTAATAATTCATGAAAATCATCTTAACTTCAAAATTAGTTGTCACCTTTGAATGTAGACAAAGAATATTAACTTTCATTTAAATAGCTTGTGGTTATTTATCATCATGAATTCTAGCGATCCTATTTTGCTTAGCTAGACTACACTAGATCAATTAGACAGACTTTATTTCTTGCATTAATCCACTTATAAAATATGCAAATGTACAGAAGTCTTCGTGTATTCATGTTTAGTTCAAATAAAATAGTCCAAAACGCTACCACTCATGATATAAGATTTGTAAATGTATATGTACAAATTTGTAACAAATTTGAAATGTAGAGATAGAACCTTTAAATGTAATGCTTCATCTATATTCCTACACTTACAAAATCAATCACACCCCTTATCAACATCAATTACAAAAGTAATAACTATCCCTCTAAATAAAATAACATATATCGTTCGGCGTTCACATTGCATTGTACACAATTAGATTTCATTTTTGTTGTGTTTAGATTTGATTTTTCGTGGAATGTGGGTTTGTTGTGTTTAGATTTTCTTATTCATCTTTGCATGTAATTTTTTTGTGGGGTTTCAGTCGCTCGATCACATTGATAATGGTAGCAGGAATCTGCACTGCATGAATATTGTTTGGGCTTGGAATTACAGGGATAATGAAGCTTGTCTATAGGCTTATTCCTATGCCTATGATCAGAGGAGTGCATCTCTCACAGGGACTAGCCTTCACATTCACAATGGTGAAATACATAAGAAAAGAGCAGGATTTTGCAAAGAAGAAAGTTGGAGATGTAAGGCCTTGGTTAGGCTTGGATGGACTTTTGTTGGCTCTTGTGTGTCTTGGGTTCATTCTGCTTGTAAATGGCTCTGGTGGTGATGATGATGATTCAAGCCAAAGGACTGAAGACATTCCATTGGTTTCAGTCCCAACGGATGGATCTGAGGATCCCCAAGTAAGAAAATCAGTCAGGAACTTGAAGTTTTTGCATGCAATTCCATTCGCCCTTATAGTTTTTGTACTTTGTATTGTACTTTCCATTGCTAGAAATTCTAAAGTTCTTAGGCAGCTAAAATTAGGCCTATCCAAGCCTCATTTGATCAAAATCTCGAGGCATGAGTGGAAGACAAGACTTGTCAGGGCTGTAATACCACAAATCCCTCTCTCTGTTCTTAATTATGTGATTGTCGTTTGTAAACTATCCACATATTTTTTCCCAAAAAAAGTGACACCAACTTGGGTGTTTGTGAGTGTGGGACTGATGAATTTGGTGGGGTGTTGGTTTGGGGCCATGCCTATCTATCATGGAGTAGGTGGTCTCGCAGGGCAATATAAATTTGGGGCCAGAAGTGGAGCATCTGTGGCATTTCTTGGAACTGGGAAAATGGTGTTGGGTTTGCTTTTAGGGAATTCGTTGGTTAAAATACTGACCCAATTCCCCATTGGTTTGCTAGGTGTGTTGCTTCTCTTTTCAGGTATTGAGCTCGTTATGGCCTGCAGAGACATGAATTCTAAGAAGGATTCATTTTTCATGCTTATGTGCACAACTATTTCACTCACTAGGATCTAGCGCTGCCCTGGGATTTGGTTTTGGGGTTATTTAGTATGTGATCCTAAAATTTAGATATATGGATTTCTCCTATTGTAATAAAAATTTCTGACCATTGTTCATCAGAAGAAATCTTTCATGCAACAACTGAATGGAGGCATGACCAACACAATGCAGACATTACTTAGTTATAACTTATGCTTATGGAGATGTGTTGTTGGAATACTGGTAGCACACCATTGACAGGTGAATCCAAAAATTGATAGGTAAATTCCAAATAATAGCTAACCAAATAATAAAAGAGTTTGTTATGGGGGTCTTGTCATTTATGTCATGTTCAAATTTCTGCAACTAGTTTCTTTCTTGCAACAATGTCAAACATATTATGTACTTCTGAAAGTTGATGCTTCATTTGCTATAATTTGCGAGGTAGGGTGCTCTTGGCAATGTTTAGATAGTTTTGGTTGTCATTTTGGTGTAAGTTCTAGCTGTGATATGCAACTTTGTTCCTTACAACTGTTGAGCTTGTTTTGTGATAAACTATATTGCCCCAATGTTCAAAATATTGCATGATTGGTTTTATTCTTTCAAATATGATCAGAATCGATTATTTATTAATATTTCATGACACTATTTAGAGTTGCTTTTGCAGTCACCAATAAGTGGCCTTATTTTTCAACAGTTCAAACTCTCATATTTTTTCTTTTTCTTACATTAGGTCATGTTGACTTCCAGAGAAGCCATTGTTCTTAACTCAAGGATGTTGTGTAATAGGTAACCCTTGTAAAAGATATTTCTCTTAAAATTATTAGCTTTGCCCATTGCTGATAACCCAAGATTGCACCCTAAGACTATGCTAATATAAACTAATTATCATTACCATACTATTTGTATGCATTCTCTACTAAAAAAGAAGATATCATTTAATTATTTTTTATTGTCTATTAGGATAACTCTGATAGCCAACATTTGTCTTGTAAAGATAACACATAAAAGGGAAGACTTATGTTGATGAGGGCCTCCTATCAGTGACTTAGCAGGACTCAAAACCTTTTCATATTATAAATCAAGATATGAGCACTTCATAAGGTTAATCCTTGTATGACAGTAAATGTTTGAAATTTGAAATTTTGATGAAATTAAGTATCATCGAGATAAGATTTTTTATGTGATCCAGTTGATTACAAAGACAATTTATGACATGGAAAATGCTTCTTAGAGTTTTGACCTAGATGTTGTGGAAATACTATACAATACAAACAACATATGCATCTTGTTTTCTTTGTGACAGATGACCAACCCTAAAATATAGAATAATTGCCCAAGAAATGTTTTGGGAGCAACTACAAAGATTCCCATTCCAAGTCTATTACAAGCCATTATTTTGGAAGTCAGGCTTGTAGTGCAATGTACTGAAGCAATTTGAATGATATGAGAGGCCAACCTTTTCCCATTTTCCTGAGAACAACTCATCAAATTTAGGAACAGTGAAAGTATTGCAATCCTCCCTTTACCAAGATATGCCAAGAGACAATACTAAAATTCTATAAGGTGTATTCCTAATTAATTTTTTTAAAGAGAATCTCATTTTTAAGATTGTTGAGTTCACAATTCAGGCAAGCTTCTTAACCCATCATCAAAGCCTATTCAAGATATTCATCAAATAGACTTTCAAATTTGCTATTTTTGTTATAAACCGCAGTTGAAGCCTAGATCTCGATCTGCTTCTTTCATGAATTCATACTTAGATTTACAGTCACCAATCTCTCCATGGCTAAAATGAAATGGGTGGTTGTGGTAGGAGGCGGAGTTGCAGGTGCCCATGTCATTAGATCTCTTCAATTCAGAGAAGATGTCACACAGATTGATCCGTATGTGAATTTTGCATCAAACCCAATTCAATTTTTTTCATTTTTGATTATTTATAGTCTATGATCAAGGATTCCCTATGATTATTTGGTGATTGCTACATGGAGTAATTTTGATGGACCTTCCTCCAAACAATGCAGGATCAAACAGTTTGAAGCAGGTTAGCATAAACCATTTGGGAATTTAAACAAATTTAGATTTATTTGAATTCACTATCTACCTCCTCTTTGCAGTTGGAGACATTACAAACATTAAGGTAGGCTCTAAGCTGCAATACTTACTATCCTTAATATACATCTATGTTTTCTTTCAATCCCTTAATTGATATTTGAAATACCATGGGCTATGTTGAGATGTATGGTGGAGCCAAGTTTTGCAGAGAGGTCTTTATTTAGTCACAATGATTATTTTGCAAATGGCCACCTGGTCACTAACAGTGTTGTGAGTGCTACAGATACAGAAGTTGTCATAGATTCAGGAGAATGGATTCCCTATGATTAGTGTAAGCTAAAATTAATGAATAATGGACATTGTTTTTGTTGTATTTAGTCAATGTCCATAATTTTATCCAGGATTTCCTTTCCTCTGCATATCGTGACTTATTATATGTGTATGTCTACAATTGTACAATCGATGATGGATACATAATACTGGGCTCTGCAAACATCAACCAACGATCAATGGATGGGGCAAGGGACTCTGAGATTGCAATGGGAGCATATAAGCCATTCCATACTTGTATGGATGTATCCCCTCGGGGGAAAATCCATGGGTTCATAATATCTCTTTGGTATGAACACATGGGTATTCTTCTAGATGATTTCTTGCATCCCAACAACACTCAGTGCATGGGAGTAGTGAATGAAATTGAGACAAAATATGGAACGAATTCATTTCAGAGGAGGGTCCAGATATGAGGATCTTACTGCACATCTGATGTCTTCTCCAGTACAGGTTTGGGAAGATGGTTCAGTCTCTGTCAAAGAAGGATATCCATGCTTTCTTGATACCAAGGCCATAGTTTTGGGGTCTAGATCCCCCTTGCCTCCTGTTCTTACCACCTAAGACTCACAAATCTTGGTTACAATTCTTTGTAGTATCGTGTATTCCAGCTTTTCCAATCTTTATATCTTGTATATTTTTTGCAATGGAATCCATATTATTCCTTCTATAGGTTTAGGTAAGAATTTCTCTATTCCTCAGGTATTCTTCACCCCAATTTGACAAGATGACTTCAAATTGATGTATCCCTAGGATACATCACCAAATCATTGAAGTTTTAATAGAAATTGAGTATTTATTTTAGCAAGGAAGATAGAGATCAATCCCACTACACTCAAATGCATAAAATGTGCAAATTGAATTGTTCTCCTTTTTATGCATGCAAAAGTTAGTGGAAACAAGTAAACCATTATTAATTTAATACCTTATTGATTTATTGTTGTCCACTAACAAAGAAGGTTCTATCATTGTTATTTAAAGGTAGTGGAAATAAATAAACCATTATTAAGTTGATGGCTTCAAATAATGATAAGATAAGCAATAATGATAAGATAAGAATTGCCAACTTAATAAATCTAATAGCATGTAGCCTTGATTCTCATACATTATGAGGTGCTAAGGGTATGCACGGTATACATAATGATCACTACTAATCTAGAATTAACACTGACGATGTTATGGATAAAGATACATGGCAAATCATGCAGAATTTCAGCTAAACTTATGTTGTACCCCTTCCGAAGAAAACATATGATGTTTTGGCTTGCCCATCCTCCTGTGTTTACAGGAATTTATCTCTTTAATTGAATTTACTGGTTGATCCATGATTGTATGAATTTACTAGTTGATCCATGATTGTATATGTACAAATTTGTAACAAGTTTGAAATGAAGAGATGATACCTTTAAATGAAGTGGTTCGTCTATATTTCTACACTTACAAAATTACACTATTCAACATACATGTTCAATTTTTCCTTTTTATTGTTTCTCGCTTCTTTATGTAAACCAACAACAACACATTTTTAATGTCTTCTTCATTATATCTGCATACAAATACCTATAGTTTTAAAATGCCAAGAAATAACCATGCAATTTATAGTAGTCTTCTTCCAAAGTTTTGAATTGTTTTAAGGGTTAGGCATCATGTTTGTGCTTTTTAAATGAAGTGGTTCATCTATATTTCTACACTTACAAAATCAATCACCCATAGTTTAAACAAAATCAACTACAAAAGTAAAAACTATCCCTCTAAATATGGAGTGTCATGTCAACTCCAAGCTCTCTCCAAAGCATGACATTTATTATAAAGGTCACATCAAAATGCTCCAAGACAAATCTATTTTCATGGAACATTTCCCAAGTAATTTTTTTTTTAATTGGAGAGCAATATAATTTTTTTGTGGATTTAAATTAACTCAAAATACAAAATAGCCCCAAATGTTAACCCATTTTTATGGCCTCATGTCTCACTTTTGAAGCTATTTGATGCTAATTATTTTTTAAAAAATACTAATACCTTTAAAACAATTCAACAATTTAACATTGAGGTAGGGACTAGTCGCATTGCGACACTTGTTAACACATAGAAGACAAAAAAATATTAAAGAAAGGGAATATAATGTAAGTATTTGAAAATTTGAAAAACTACCAAGAATCAATGCTTTCAAAGTACTATTTTACTATATAAATCATCCATAATTAATATTCACTATACTAAAAAAGTAAATAGGTGAAATACCATGTGTAATTGTCATTTTCTCAAAGCTTCTAAAATATTATTGTTTATAATGTGTATCATCTTAATCGATAAATTTAGATGTATTGTCGTGGTATTTTCATGCTTCACGCACACCATTATACAAACGTTCACTACCCAAATTGTAGGATATGTCTCCCATTGCAAAGCACAAGGTTTAAAACCAAGAAGCCTATTACAATAATCTTCTACAATATCACCAACAAAGCAAGAAGAAAATCCTTTTTAAATTTCCTCAGAAGACAAAGAAACACTAAATAAAAGAATGGCACTATAAAAAAATAAATTAGCACGAAAAATTCAATTTTGATAGAGTTATATTTACTAATATCATTTCCAACTCAAATGTATTTCAAAAATGTCTTGTTTAGTCCATAAAATTTAGAATTGAACAAGGAAGATGGTGTCCAAATAAAGAGTGTATAGTCCAAAATTTGTCTTGTTTTCTTTCTTAAAAATTGTCCTTAATTTTTGTTGTTTTCCTTCTCAAAAATTGTCCTTTTTATCTTCTTACCCAATCAAAGAAAGTTTTTGATTGTGAGATTGATTGATGAATTGTTAATTTGTGTGCTTTCCTTCAAGTATTATAAGTGTGCACAATGCTTTGATTTCTTAGGGTAGTGGCATAGTGTTTGGAGTATGTAAGCTATACAAGTTGTTTCATATCTATTTGCACAAGTTAACTTCATGGTTTTTAATTTCATATTCACACACAAAAATCAAGAATAAGTCATTATTTTTCTCCCGTATATGTGGAGCAAACAAGGATTTAACATAAAAGCTCAAGGCGTCTACGGATTTATTTTAAGTTCATTATTTGTTTTACCTCTAACTATTATTGATTTATATTTTATGCACTAAAATTGAATATATATGGCCTTAAAATTGTTCTTTTGTATCTCGGTTTGTAGTATTTATTTTTGAGGTCATGGTTATTCTAAGGACGATTCATATTTTTAATTGATATAAGATTCTCCTTTGATTGTTCTATTTCTAACTATTATTGATTTACATTTTATGCACTTACATTGAATATATATGGCCTTAAAATTGTTCTTTTGTATCTCATTGTTGGCTAGATTTTTGCATAACATAAACCCTAAGCGATCATGAGATAAATCTCCCTCATTTACCGGTGAGGCTTAGTGTCGATTTGTCAATTAAAATATGCTAGTATCTATATGGGGTTTTACTTTAACTATTCAGCTCATGAACCATAGCTATATAGTTCTGCAGCAAGTAAACAATTGTTTAAAGAAAGGAAATATTTATAGAAGGAGGGAATTATATAAACACAGAGAAGAAATGGGGAAGATGTGCATCCCAATCAATAGATACCAGAGTTGATTGCATGCACATAGAAGAAACCAATAGAGATCAACACAAAATTATAAGCAAAGGCAGTTCTAGATCTAGATCTAAAATAACACAAAGTTTATTAGAAGATCTAAGATGGAAAGCTAGAAACAAAATACACCGTGACACAAAGTTTTTCAGAAATCTACTCATTTATATTCCTTTGCTTCAAGTGGCTATCAGGGGTTTCAAAGCACAAAGTTTGGAACACAATAATGTTGCTTACAAATTATAATCATTAACTCGAAGGTTCTTCCTCTACTTATAGAATGTAGAGAATGTTAGTTGAACGGCACATGTGGAAGTGGGAAAGGAAAAAAGCGCAATCTCCCTCCTGGAATTCCTCTTTGCATGACATGCATGATTTGCAATTGAAAATAGAACCTTCTATTTTACACGTCTGCCACCTATTTCCAAGTAGTTGACTTCTTCAAGTAATGGCTTTTAAACCAATCACTTAAGTTGTATAATTTAATTGATCGCTCAATTACGTTGTCGGAGGAAATAAGAGAAAGAAGAAGAAAGAGGAAAGGCTGCAGTCTTGTCCTTCATATTCGCATGCAGCTTGATTCAAAACTGGATCTGGAAGCGATTGGAAGCAGCTAGATTTGGAAGCGACTGGAAGCAACTGGATCTAGAAGCGACTGACTGTGATTTGCTTGCGGGTATTTCCTTTGACATGTCTTCCCTTTTATCCTTGAAGCTTTGCAGTTCTTCTCCAGTACATGCATCAATGCAATGTTTTCTGTAAACAAATCTTTATTTTTTATTGCATATGAGCAATTAAAAATTCTGGAAAGCACTCTAGGTGAATGCAACTTCAATGAAGGTTTCAACTGGAAGATTGGAAGCACATGCACAAGATCTTGAAAGGAATTTTCCACACACTTTGAATTCTTCACGGTGCATTCAAACAAGAGGATAAAGCCTTCGTGCCGGAAGCTTTTGCAATTATGAGATCTGGATCTGGATCTGTGTCTCCGATGTCAGCAAATTTGGAAGTAATGCATGATGTTGTTGAGCTTTCTTTTTCATCCCGCTTTGCCATGGCTGAATCTGTCTTTGTCTGAGCAATTCTTTTCTCTTTATTCGGCCGAGAATTCTTCACAACCGGTGCAGATCTGGATAATTCTTCATATTCGGAGGATATGTTCAATGTATTGGACATTGATTTAAGCTCCCTTTCTCTTATAAAAGCACCTGTAGTGAATTCCTGAGCACCTGTATCACTTATGCAAACAATTATCCAGACACAAATCAACCTCCTTCAACACGTGCGCTAATTCGGAAACTTTTAGCATTAATTACATCTTCTTCGAGCAAAAACCTCTTCAAATGGGGCACACTTTTTATCCTGGGCTGCACTTACGTGCTTTTGAATTAATTAATTCATCCTTATGGCAGCCCCTGCTTATATAATCCTCATAATTCTATAATTAATTAATGCCTTCCTTATTCTGGCAATTAATTAATTATTTAATAAGCTTTATTTTTCAAATAGGGCACCTATTTTGTGCATGCTCATCGCTTTCTATTAAATAAATTAAATTTATTTAATTTTAGCCTTCCACTTCGATTAACTCAAGCCTCACAATATGCTTTGACCTTAGCCACTTTGAAAATAGGAATTAATTAAATCATTTAATACTTTAAAAGTATTTTTCTCTCCCAAACAGGGCACACTTTTTTACATGAAGGGGCTGCATTAAATAAATAATATTTATTTAATTTTAGAACTGTCTATTTCCAACTTCTTTTTGTCCACTTCCCTTTGTTGACTTTTCCACAAGCCTGGGCGCCAAAATTGGGTGAATAAATATTAACAAATATTTATTTAATGCATTATTATTCACCCAAGGTGGGTTGCACTTTTTGGAATAAGGAATTTCTATTTTTAAAAGTCAATTGGCAATGGGATTATTTACCCTGCAAGGCAGCTCTGAAAATCCCATGATTCACTTAAGTTGTTTGACTTTCATAATGGGATTATTTACCCTGCAAGGTAGGTAATAAAATCCCATCAATGCCTTAAGTGATTTTTCTTTTATTTCACAATGAGAATTTTTACCCTGCAAGGCAGGTAACAAATTCCCGTTGCCTGCTGCCTCTAATTTTCCCATTGTGACTTACGTGACGTTGCTTCCATGGGAAAAGTACCTGCTAAGCGAGATACAAAATTCCCACCTGCTTCTTCGCTTCCAAAATCCCATGATTCACTTCTAACCTAATATTGAACTAAAATCTAAATGTAATTTAAGCTAAAACTCTATTTAAAAAAATTGTGATTGCTTATCTTAGTGTAATGTCCTGTTTTTGAATAGTTTGTATCGAAGACCTTTGCCCATTTTTGTCTACCGGATGGTGAAGGGCGAGTCAAGGGTGACTAAGTTTTATTTATTTTGTTATATTGTGCAAATATTAAAATATAAAATTATAAAATGCACATATAATAAAGTAATAAAGCTTAATATTAAAATAAAAATTAGGAAAGTGCAATTGTAAAAATACAATTAATTTTAATTGTATTTATAGGGAAAATGTGATTTGGAAGTCCAAAGGTCACTTTCATTGGAAGTCTAAAGGTCACTTTCATTTGGAAGTCCAAAGGTCACTTTCATTGGAAGTCCAAAGGTCACTTTGGGTCCCATTTCTCCTTTATAAGGAGAGGTCGACTTGTGCACAGGCATTCCATATTCACTTGATATTTTCTGAATTGTGTTGAATCTTGAAGCTTTCGCCAAAAATATTCTAAGGATGAAAAACCCTTAGTATATTTCCTCTAGAGGACGAAAACCCTCTTAGAGAATGTGAGGGATTTCCATACAGGAAATTCTATTGTGCTTGCAAGGGAAATTTCAGTCATTTCCAGCAGTAGTTGTGAAGATTTTTGGCAGATTTTGTATCTGAGGTATGAAGAAAATATTGTTGCAGTAATATAATATTTTTCTCTCTTGGAGCGACCCATATTTTGACTTTCATGAGATGTTTGAAGACATTCCCAGGTCTGTAAATTGCTGCTATCGGTTGTATTGATTATGTGGATCAGTAGAAGGTATTCTCAGTAATTTTTGGATGGAATTTTAGTGTTGTTTCAGACCTCTATTTCTGCAGCATTCTGGACTGTTTTTCCAGCCTGTTATGTGCTTAAAAATCAGATGTTTATCCTATAATAAACTGTTAAAACTTTGAGGTCTGTTTATAGCTTGAATAGATAGGTTTGGTTGTTGTTTGGGGTGGATTTCATCAACAAACCCAGCCGCCATGTCTGATTATTTATTGCAGCAGTGTAATCTGATCTTTGTATGGTCATATATACCATCCTAAAGGTTGATTTGGAGTTCATAAAATCTACATTTCATAGCTAAGTGGAAAGATAAACATTTGTTCACTGTGTGCATGGGTTTTCCTAGTAACTCCTAGTCACTTTTTCCTCTCTAAAATTCTGATCTGCAGTAATAATTGTTGTGATATCTTTTCTGAGTTGTCTCTTTATCAAGGGAAGCACCTAAAATTCATCCAGGGCCGAGTTTGTCCCATTGGAGACATTACACTTAAAAAACTAAGGTAGATGTAATCAAACAATGAAAATAATAATTTCCCAACATAATGCAAAGCATAAATTAAAAAAAATAGTTATCATTGCCAATGAAGGGCTGCTCTATAAGTTTCTTTTTGATGCAAGAATACCTTTTTCCAAAACTAGATGGGCTCTAGTTCTTTGAGTTCATAATTTTTATTTTCTTGTTCAATGATACCCATGTATTAAAATGCCCTTATGGTGTTGATTGAACAAAATGGAGGATGAAGTTTTTGCAGAAACTCCATCTTTCATATTGCATTTTCAGGAAAAACAAATCAGTGCGTCTTCTCTTCATAAAGACTTTGCCAGTTCCCAAACCTAATAATTAAGACAATAAAAAGACCAAAGTAAATTCAATTCATTTACAGGTATTTAATGTACCTACTCGATATTCAAAAATCACAAACTTCCAAATTATAGTATGCAAAATCATTCAACAAGAAACAATTTAGGAAAAACTTTACATGTAATTAAAAATATAAGCACTATCCAAGTCAAGAGTCCTCCACGAAAACCAACCCATAAATACTTCCACTTTCAGTGTCTTTGAACGCCCATTTGTAGAAGAATGACAGAACCAAAAGGAATACAGGGAATGGGTGTCATGAAAATAAGAGACGGTTATTGGTCATTAGAGGAGGACACCCAACATTACACACAAATATGCTACCACCTTATTTGTATTGGTGACCTCTTTAAACAACATTGTTATGTTATGCAAAACAAACTTTGTAGGGACACTTACTCCACTATTTAGCTTTCATGAGAAACCGTACACACACACGTGTGTGTATGTGTGTGGGGCCTTCAAGGTTAATAATAGTGCACAATATTATACTACAACGTTTTTTTGAAGGAGATTAGGAAACCTAGATGGCAAGAAATGTGTGGTTGATTTTCTTCACCATTTCAAACAAAGTACACAAATAGGAAGCATGTTTACATGGTTTTGAGATTTTAAGAGACAATTTATTAAGCATGTAATCAAGAATTATGACAAGGAAATTCTATTGAACATTTTCTAAGATTTTTTTTTAATGTTTTGGCAAGACTCGACTATTTGCATGACATTTTTTTAATTATTTGCACATATCTAAAACGAGAAAATATTCAACTATCAACCCCAATAAAGATCTCATATTATCTTATTAGTTAGTATCAACTATTAGGAGATATATTTTTAACATGAATTGTTAATAACAACTCACTTAAAATAAAACAAAAGTAGCTTTTTATATAATTTGATTCATTATCTTAAGAGTTTGTTGTGTATATATAAGCTTATTATTTTGAATATTGTTGGTTAGATTTTCTACACAGTTGAAAAACCTAGGCAGTGATGAGATAAATCTCCCTCATTTACCGGTGAGGCTCCCGTGTAAGATTTTGTCAATAATATTTTCTGATATATATCTGTTGGTTTTACTTTAACTATGTAGCTCATGAACCATATCTAGACAGTTTTGTAGCAAGTACGTTGTTGTAAGAGAAAGGAAATATTTGCAGGAGAGGAAAATAATAGAAAATTGGAAGAAATGAGAGAAGATGTGCAACCCAATCAATAGTTCATAGAGTTGATTGCATGCACATATGTTAAAACAAATAAATCTTAGAATACAGAATTTAAAGCAAAAGAAATTTTCAAATCCAGATCTAGAATAACACAAAGTTTATGAATAGATCTAAAAAGAAATAAGAAAAAAATGCACCGTTGACACAAAGTTCTCCAGAAATCTATCTCCTATCTATTCCTTGGTTTGCGAGAAGATATTAAGGGTTTCGGCTCAAAGTCCAGGGATGGAAGAATGTTGATTACAAATTCTGATCTTTTAACCCATAGGTTCTTCCTCTATTTATGGTGTATAGAGGACAATTACAAATAGGAAGTTTTTAATGAATTATCACATGTTGAAGCTATGAAAAAGGAAAGCAGCTAGAAATTTTCCTCTTGGAATTCGTCTTTACATGACATGCATAATTTATAACTGAAAATAGAACCTTCTATTTTACATGTCTTCCACCTATTTCCAAGTAATTGACTTCTTCCAGTAACTTGAAGTAATGGCTTTTAAACCAA
The DNA here is from genome assembly GCA_018340775.1 of Taxus wallichiana var. yunnanensis. Taxonomy (NCBI): domain Eukaryota; kingdom Viridiplantae; phylum Streptophyta; class Pinopsida; order Cupressales; family Taxaceae; genus Taxus; species Taxus wallichiana. The sequence goes on from CM031235.1 coordinate 811,193,756, forward strand.
TCACTTAAGTTTTACAATTTAATTGATTTCTCAATTACTTTGTTGGAAAAAATAAAAGAAAGAGGAAAAGAAATAAGAAGAAATCAGTAACACTCCCAATCTTGTTCTTCTTTTATATTCTACATGCGATTGACTCTTTTTCCTTTGATTCTGACCAAAGCTGGATCTGGAGGCTATGCATAACTGTGATTTGCTTGCGGGTATTGCCTTTGACCTGTCTTCCCCTTTTATCCTTGAAGATTTTGCAATTCTTCTTCAGTACATGCAAAGTAAATTCAATGAAGGTTTCAACTGGAAGATTGGGAGCACATGCACAAGATCTTGGAAGGAATTTTCCATGCATTGACTTCTACACGGGCTGTGTTAGAAACAAGAAGATGAATTTTTACCGAAAGCCTTTGCAATTATGAGAGTTGGATATGTCAATTAAATTGGTGATAGGTTCAGGGCTTATGTCTATATCATTGACTTCAACAAATCTGGAAGCTATGCATGATTCTGCTTTGATCCTTTTCTTTCATCATGTTTCATCATGGCTGGAGCAATCTTTGTTTGAGCTCTTTTTCTTTTAATTCTCTGAATCCCTTGAATTGGATCAATTTGTGCGAGATCTAGGAATTTCTTCATATTCGAAGATATATTCGATGTACGACATTGATTTGAACTTTATTTTACTTATATGAGCACTGTGATGAATTTCTACAATTAATTTAGACAAAGATGGGATCCAGGGCATGAACACTTGATTTTTATCACCAAAATTTGCATATAAAGTCTGTTGCCCTAAAATTTGAGGCTTTGTTTGCATGCAAAGCAAGCAAAAATATTATTTAATTCACCTGGGCACATATACCAACATGCAGATGCTCATAATGACCAAAATTAGGCTATTCTAACCCTAGGGACCAAAACTAGAGGCTTCCCGTAGTAGAAAATAAACTTTAATGCAAAATCCTCCTTCTTTTGGCACCAAAACCTGTCTAGGCTGCAATCCTCATAAAAAAGAATTAATTGTCTCTCCCTTATGGTGTCTCATGCTTATATAACCTCCAGCATGCTATTTTTAATAATTGCCTCTTCCTATTTCTGGCAATTTAATTAATTAATAGCCATGTTTATTCATCCAATTTGGGCGCCCAAGTCTGCATGTTGCTTGGTTGCTTTTTAAATAATTTATTTTATTTATTTTTAGCATGCATCATTGACTTCTCCTTAGCTCTTCCACTTGCATTGACTTTCCTTCTATTTATGGCGCCAAAATTGGGTGAATAAATCATTAATAAATATTATTAAATGCATTATTATTCACCCAAGGTGGGTCGCACGTGCTAAAAATAAGAATTCAACTTGATGGGAATTTCCACCATGCACTATAGCTCCAAAAATCCCCTCTTCCACTTAAGTTATTTGACTTTCATAATGGGAATTTTACCCTTGAGGAAAGTAAGAAATTTTTGTCTTGCTGCCACTACCAAAAATTCCATTGCAACTTAAACCCATTCATTCCAAAAAGTGTGACTTGCCTAGGAGAGGCTTTTTGTGCTTGACTTCATCTTTTTTGGTTAGAAGTTTACTTTCTGAGGCTGATTCCTTCTGGTGTAGTGGCCGTAAATGATCTCCAGATGCTCCAGGCAATTAAACAGACTATACAGGACAAAGAATGGACCCAGGGGAATTAAACAGAAAGACCATGGGGAAAATCGAGAAAAACGCAAAAGAAATAAATAAAAATGAAAAACATTGCCAGAAGTCATAGACAAAGCTCTGAATTCATTCTTGGTGAAAATCCTATTGAAATGTGTGGATATTGGCATGCAAAACTTCAACAAGATTCAACTAGAGCACAATTTACTTCAAACGGGGCTTTATTTATTTAATAAATAATTAAATAAAAAAATTCGCAGACAAAACTTGGCGAAGGGATAAAATGAGTTTCAGCATCTGGGTATTTGTCGAAATTGGCTCATATGATTCACTAGGAATATCTTAACGTAATACAGACATCTTCTGGCAATAAAAACACAAAAAAAAACTTCGTTATTTTAAAAAAGCGATTTTTAAAAAAAAAAGGCTAGTCCTAAATTTCAAGGTGAAATATGGGGACACCAAATATTATTCAATTGATTGAATTAATTGACTAATTTGATACGGATATTAGAAATTTCTTTAGGATCTATCTAACTTGCAGAGTCGAAGTAAGGGTTTTGAGCGTCCTAGAAGGTATAAGGAGTTAATACCTCATTTTCAAATTTTTAAAAAATTATAATGGAGGTTTCAACAACACAAAATTAAGGTTAAAAATGTTGTTTTATTAAGAAATTTTATATTTAGAGTTTTGTAGAAAATAAACACCACTTAACTTATTAACTTCATTCATTTTTTAAAAATATCACACAAATTATGAACATTTTTTTATTTCGAAAAAATCACAAGAAAAAACACAAATGAAACAAAAATTTATAGAGAGAATATATATATATCCTCTACATATATATATAATATATCTATATTATTCCTAAATATAATATACTTAATATATAATCTTACAAATATTTTATTGTTCTAATGTTTATTATATATGTTTAGAATATAACTATATATTAATATGTCTTATACACCAATATAATGTTGGTATATTACTCGTAGATGTTATGAGCAAATAAAAGTATGGAAGAAACAAATAAACAACAACATGAAAGATATAATTAATTTTATTTTACAAAAATGTATGGAATAAATGAGAATAAAATTATTACCTCCAATATGATGTAGGTAAAAACAATTTCTAAACTTTGAAATCTTTCACTTAACAATTCCTACCAAATTGATTATAATGATGAAATTTTTTTAATGTTGAATATGATTAAGTATGTTAACAATATACTATCCAAAAATGTTGTGTTTTATCTATTTAAACCTAAATATATAACAATACTAAATCAATTTTTTATATTGATATGGAGTAGCCAGTTATAAAAATATAAAGAATAAATCATTCCCTGAATTCGTGCTCCCTAGACAATTGCCTAGGACTTAATCTTCCCTTGTTAATTTGTATTGAAAAACTAAAGTTAAAAAAAAAATCAAATGGATTCGTAATATCTTGAATCTGTAGAATAAAATGAAATGTTTTAATGATGTCCACGAGACCAAACAATCTATGGGAATTAATAAATGTATAGAAATTAATAGTTTTTGTGTCTTTGCAATTCTTAAATCTGTTCGCCAATCAAGATTTTAATTTTAAAATTAGCCTAGCCAACACAATTATGACAGATATATCTCAGAGTAATAATTATTTTAAAGTATATGTTGAGGAAAGAAATTAGGTGTGATTAGAAGAGACATCTCATTTGGGAATTTATAAAGGAAAAGAATATATATATGAATGACATAAATCGGATTATTATTTCCATAAAAGAAGACCAAGTGTCCATGCATGCATTTAAGTCGTAAGGCATTTTACCTCTGAGACGAGACTGGATGAGTCTGACAACGCTTAGAATACGGATGACTAATATTGCAGCTTCAGTGATGCGTTGAAATATGACGGTGGCGCTACAAAAGATAAAAGACCTTTATACAGTGCGGGAATCGATCTGGAGTCGTGCAGGTGGCTATCAAATGATTTTCATTAAAGGAATTTGTTCTTCAATTTTAAACTGATGGCAAAAACAACGAGTGGATAGAGGCAAAAGAAAGTGTCACAAATTTTAGAACAATGGCAGCGACTGAATTCCTGCGAGTTTACGAAAAGAAGAGCAGCAGCTCCCAAGGGATCCAAAAAAGGGTGCATGCGTGGAAAAGGAGGCCCTAAAAATGGGCGGCACAGTTACAGAGGAGTGCGGCAGCGGAAATAGGAGAGCCTGAGGGAGGGAGACAACTTTGGCTGGGCACCTTCGAATCTTCCCATGAGGTTAACGTTGCATATGACCATGCCGCTAAAATAATGTATGGATCTTCTGCCTGGCTTAATAATCCTCCTCCTCATCTCGGCAAGCCTAAAATAATTATACAGCTGAGCAGGGCCGCATTAACACTTGTTAGTCCTTTAGGCAATGGTTGAAACTAACGCCCCTTCAATTTTTATATATTTCTCGAACCTTGAATATTTGATCTAACATATAGGGTGATTTTTTTAAAGTAATTTATAAACATATTGCCACGTAAGGGAAGGACATCATGTGGTCACCACAGTAATATTCACTCATTTCGCACACAAATAAGGAGTGTCGAAATAAAATAAAAAAATCCAGAACTCTTCCAACTTGCTCTGAAGTATAAATAAAAATATTAACATGACACTTACAAGTTAAAACATTTACAAGAGCTACAAAATTGACAGTTTTCAAATGACCCTGAGACTTCAAAATTTCAGACCAAAAATCATAATTCCAGAAACTTTATATTACTTTCAAATCTAAAACTAGATGCATGCTCAAATCCATACACATTACTATGGATAGTCCATACTTTTGAAACTTTGTGCAGTGTTCATTTTATCAAATAAAAAATTTCTTTCACAGCGGATGAATTAGAAATCAATAAACATGTTCTTTTTAATATGCATTCTTGTGTAGAATATAATTATGTTACAAGTAGAAAAATTGTTATCCTAATCAGATATTACATTCTAGCTGGAGATATGGTGAGGTTGCAATATGGGAAAGTAAACTACGTAGAACTATTTTCCTCAACAATACATAGAGATTACAGGATCAAGACACATTTGATTAAAAAGAAAAACCTTAAAAAAATCCGCCCCCGATATTGGCGCCCTAGGCAACTAACTGCCTAGGTTGCCTAGCCCTAAATACGACCTTGCAAATGAGGTAGCTAATGGTGAGCTACGTGACATTAATACTTACAAAATTTTAATGTTGTTTTACAATGGCGAGGGAGAAATATTCCTTACAAAATCTCGAAATCCAACCCTCGATGTCTCTATTAAAACATGGAGATGGCTATCCTTGACTCAAATCGCACCCATGTATGGTGCGCTCCCCCTAAAAACATGCATGGAACATATAGATGGCCATATAGATGATCATGCAAACATACGATGTGGCGAGGAGAGGAGCTGCTGATTAGGTGAAAATTTGTTGTGTCGATCTTTGGAGGATCAACGCTCCCACCAAATCTTTTGCCGAATCCTATGGCATCCTCCGTATCGCCGTCTCCCAGTCACATTGCATTAACGTTGTTTGAGAGGTGAGTTTACCTGCGTAAACCGGTTCATCCAGTTTCCCATCGACATAACATCCTCACAGACCCATTTGTTTGTAATCACGAATTTTTGCAAGGTATCGAACTTAGTGAACACGCAAAAAGGTTTATGGATTACAATTTAGAGTAACACAGATTAATGTAAAACATTAGAATGCTAATGGCTAGTGCTTGAGACCACCGCTTTAAAATAAATAGTGTTGAGCATCGACAGCAGGATTCGAACCTGCGCAGGCATAGCCCAACAAATTTCGAGTCTGTCTCCTTAACCACTCGAACATATCGACCTCCTTATAACAAATAAAGTAACCAGTTCAGCGGATTCAAGTTTATGTGGATGCAAGAATATCATATCAAGTTTACCAGTGAGCAGAGGACGGAGGCCATTGTGGAGGGTAGCCACCTGCATTACATTATATTCAAGCTCCTTTTTCTCCACACAGGTAATTACATACAATGCAACATACACTTTTTAATTTGGTTGTGTTTTTAATGGAGGGTCCAATTCCACGAATGTCATTTCATTCTACATAAGTGCGGAGTTTAATTTATTTTCATCTATACAGTATAAACAATTTGATTATTATAAAGTAAAACAGAAAAAGATAAAGATAGTATAAACAATTTGATTATTATAAAGTAATTACATTGCAATGAATTAATTTTGCAAGAGAAAGAAAATTGTCATTCAATTTTAGTGGCAGTATATTTTTTTCTGTCGAGTGGGATTATTCATCAATCTAGATTTGCAAAAGAATAGAAATATAGTGTATAAAATATATTGTGAAGCTTAGCCAGTGGCCTTATTGATGGCCCCCCAATGTCCACATAATAATGGATCCACCAACGAACTTTTATCAAGGGAGAAGATCTCTAATTCCTAATGGTGTTGCGTCTGGAGGAACACATAAATCTTATCAAAAACATGTCCACTCGTGGATGTCAAAAGATGTAGATAATTCTAGTGATAATAATCAAAAGATGTAGATAATTCTAGTGATAATAATCACTCATTCTTTCCCCTCGGTTCACGGATGAGGATAACACTTTTTTAGTATTAACTTAGAATTTAGCATGTTATGGAGGAAAACATTATCTTTGTTTCACCAACAAATACGTAAGGTCTTAGAGTGAGAAATACTATGGATCTAACATATTGGGAGAGTGCTAGCCAAATGATTGTTGATGTTTCAAAGTCTTCACAATATTAAAACATAGAGGTAATTAAAACATTCTTATGTATAAAAGTGGAATAATATTCCAATTGATTCCAAGGTAGGAATTACAATTGAACACCTTTTAAAGGCAAACCACATACACCCATTGGAGGTAAGGAGACACTTCTAGGAAAGAAACAAGTTTAATACTAGGTTTTGGTGTTTTAGTGTTACTTTTGTGTTGTTTTTTCTATTTTTAAAATTATGAATGTAAATTTTTAATTTTAATGTAAAAAATATATTAGTTAAAATATTCTAATGCAACAATCTAAAATAATGTAGAAAAAATGTCAACCCTCCAAAATTAGTAGTCTTTCTTTAAATGTTGACGTAAATAAGGGACCATTTTAAAAAGATGATGTAAAATTAATGTTAGGGTTCATAGTCTACAAAAGTAATGTCAAATTTAATAAGGTTGATTTTGTATGTTAAGTTTAAGGCTTTCACGAGAAATTTTCATTAGATATTAATTGTTGTGGGATTTTATATTTACGTGAATTTGGACTTCTATGGATAGTCACCACGTAAATGACATTTTTCTTCATATAGTTTTGGATTGGAGATTGTCGTGGTTTGGAACCGTCCTAACCATGGAGATTGTACAATATTCACCCTTATCATGCCCCCATGGTTAGGAACCCTCACAATCATGGAGAGGGCACAAAGTTTGTCGTCACGGATTTCAACCATTGAGAGAGAAAAATATGTTCAAATTTTGAGAGCCTCATTTACATGGTCAAGTTTATTAATTTGATTAACATTGAAAATCATTTGCATATTGTTATTATAGAACTAACATAATTTTAATATATGGAGACTTGGGATATGAAAAAACTGACAACATTGTAAATATGTGAATTTCAAATCCTATAACTAAAGAGAATGAAGTTGAGGAAAATACTTTATTATAACTATGGAGGCTTCAACTCTTGTAATTGAAGAGGATATTGAAATTCATAGAAATATACAAGTTTCACGATAATTAATGTCAACTTGGAGATTGATAATGATAGAAAAAAACCCATCCAGTATTTCCACATTCATAACCAAAAAAAGTCTAGTATTGTATACTATATATACATTTTATCATATTTTCATGAGGTAGATAAATTTATACATATAGTAGTAAATTGATTGTAAAAAATAATGTATTTGTTATAAGAAAGCAATGTGAGTTATAGGAAAGAAACTTGTAATACTAGACATGAGTGGAGTTCTAAATGTTCATAACTATAACTATATACAAGGATCTTTCAATCTACAAAAAGAATTTGAGTAGTGGAATTTCTTTATAAAAGTATTTATGTATTTCATGTGGCCATCTCGTTCATAATGTAAGAACATAATCTCAAATTGAAGAGTTGAATAAGGGGTTTGCATAAACCGTTAAAACACTTTTTTATTTTTCTCAATATGATTGTGTTGATGTTGGCTAAAGAAAATATCCAATGAAAGGTCACAAAGAAATTATATCATAAATCTCTTCAAGAGGTTTATAAAAAATGTATAAGTTTTGGGATAATACAAATATAATAATTTTTCACCACTCTATCTAAAAGTGTATTGATGGTGAGGATGATGATTTGATGGTAATAAAAGAGTGGTGTTTGGTTGAGAAAGTTTCTATTACCACACTTGGAATAATTATAGAAAAAAGTTTAATAAGTCTTTCGAATAAAATATAGCATTTCAATGTTTTTAAATTTTATGTATTTCAAGTTTGGGGAAAAGTTTTAGTGTTTGATATAGATTATAATATTTAATTGTTGTATATTTTAGTATTTTTATTAATTGAGAATGGTATTTTATATAACATTAAAACAATAATTTTTTATATTTTATATTAGTTTTTATTTTATTTATTATGAGATGTGAAATATTCATCAATATATATATATATATATATATATATATATATATATATATATATATATATATAAAAAAATGTTCCATGATACAACAATCATTGAAAGTTACATTTTCCATCAAGACAAAGAAAAATAATAATGAGAAGAACTCCATTTCTTTACATCATATGGTTTGATGTCAATTGATCAAACCAATTTTTTAAAAAAATGCATGATGTGGAGATATGGTGAAACAATACTTGCTAAAAAAAAGGTAATTAAAGTGAATACTATTTTTCATTTTTATTCAAATGTTTTCTTTCATTATCTAATGTGTGTAATCTATTATATTGGTAATTGGAATATTGAAATATTATTATACATGTAAAAACATTAGAAAAATGCACAATTTAAGTGTTATCTATTGATATTTGATAATTCTAATTTGATTGTGAACTTTATCAAAATACTGCCAAATATAATATCCTAAGTTAAATGTATTATATATATATATATATATATATATATATATATATATATATATATATATATATATATATATATATATATATATATATATATATATATCAAATGTTAAAATAAATATGTTTTGTAAATCATTTCATTTTGAAAAGGATGATTATTTGGTACTTGCATATATAAATAGGGAAACCAATACAATTATGAAACTACTCTTTATTGTCTTCAATGAGTTGTCATTGCTTTTATATGACAATATAAATGACGAAAAGTACATCAAATATCACTTGACCATTAAACTTGTAAAATAACATGGTATCTCTTTCATAATGCATAGGAGATACTTGATGAATATCTTGGGGAATTTACAAACCTATGGTTATGTTCATCAATTGGATAAGATCGCCTCCATGAATAACTGAATTGATAGAATAAATTTAACATGATAAGTTCAAGATTGTTTGGGGTCGAACACGGTGCATAAAGAACAACCATGGGAAGAAAATAACGAAATATACACAATACACAAAAATCACGAGATTCAATTGTAGAGAACCTAGAAAATAATGTTAAATATGAACATTTTAACATTGTTTGTATAGATTGCAATCTGTTCTCCAAAAGATGTAACCCACGGTGCTTTTCCTTCTCATTGTAAACATGGACTCCACATCAAGTACTTACCAGGTGGAGAAGGGTTGGATTTCTCCAATGCAATGAAAAATGGAGTGTGTTTTCCGCCACGTTGAAAAATGCACGGTGTTTTTCAGCACTTTGAAATTCGTGATCTTGTTCTCCAAAAGGTGCAACCCGCGATGCTTTTCCTCCTCCTTGCAAATATTGACTCCACATAAAGTACTTACCGGGTGGAGAAGGGTTGAATTTCTCCAATGCGATGAAAAATGGAGTGTGTTTTCCACCATGTTGAAAAACGCATGGTGTTTTTCAACACTTTGAGAAACACAATCTGTTCTCCAAAAGGTGCAACCCGCGGTGCTTTTCCTTCTCCTTGTAAACATGGACTCCACATCAAGTACTTACTGGGTGGAGAAGGGTTGGATTTCTCCAACGCGATGAAAAATGGAGTGTGTTTTTCACCACGTTGAAAAATGCATGGTGTTTTTCACTTTGAAAAATGCGATCATGTTCTCTAAAAGGTGCAACCTGCGATGCTTTTCCTTCTTGTTGTAAACATTGACTCCACATAAAATACTTATCAGGTGGATAAGGGTTGAATTTTTCCAATGCGATGAAAAATGAGTGTGTTTTCCGCCACGTTGAAAAACGCATGGTGTTTTTCAGCACTTTGAAAAACACAATCTGTTCTCCAAAAGGTGCAACCCACGGTGCTTTTCCTCCTCCTTCCAAACATTGACTCCACATCAAATACTTACTAGGTGGAGAAGGGTTGGATTTCTCCAACGCGATGAAAAATGGAGTGTATTTTCGCACATTGAAACACACACTGCGGTGTTTTTCAAAGACTTTGAGAAACGCAATCCCATTCTCCAAAAGGTGCAACCCATGGTGCTTTTCCTTCTCCTTGTAAACATGGACTCCACATCAACTACTTATCATGGGAGAAGGGTTGATTTCTCCAACGCGATGAAAAATAGAGTTTGTTTTCTACCACATTGAAAAATGCACGGTATTTTTCAACACTTTGAAATACGCGATCCCGTTCTCCAAAAGGTGCAACCCACGGTGCTTTTCCTTCTCCTTACAAACATTAACTCCACATCAACTACTTACTTGGGTGGAGAAGGGTTGAATTTCTCCAATGCGATGAAAAAATGGAGTGTGTTTTCCGCCACGTTGAAAAATGCACGTTGTTTTTCAAAGACTTTGAAAACATAATCTGTTCTCCAAAAGGTGCAACCAGCGGTGCTTTTCCATATCCTTGGAAACATTAAATCCACATCAACTACTTATCTAGTGGAGAAGGGTTGAATTTCTCGAATGCGATGAAAACTGGAGTGTATTTTGCCACGTTGAAAAATGCATTGTATTTTTCAAGACTTAGAGAAACGATCACGTTCTCCAAAAGGTGCAACTCGCGGTGCTTTTCCTCCTCCTTGCAAACATTAACTCCACATCAACTACTTACCAGGTGGAGAAGGGTTGGATTCATCCAACACAATGAAAAATGGAGTGTGTTTTCCACACGTTGAAAAATGCACGATGTTTTTCAACACTTTTAAAACGTAATCTTGTTCTCCAAAAGGTGCAACCCATGGTGCTTTTCCTTCTCCTTGTAAACATTGACTCCACATAAACTACTTATCGGGTGGAAGAAGGTTGGATTCATCCAACACAATGAAAAATGGAGTGTGTTTTCCACACGTTGAAAAATGCACATGTTTTTCAACACTTTTAGAAATGTAATCTCACTTCTCCAAAAGGGGCAACCCGCGGTGCTTTTCCTTATATACTTGTAAACATTGACTCCACATCAAGTACTTACTAAGTGGAGAATGGTTGGATTTCTCCAACGCGATAAAAAATGGAGTGTGTTTTCCGCCACATTGAAAAACGCACGGTGTTTTTTAACACTTTGAAATACGTGATCCGTTCTCCAAAAGGTGCAACCCGCGGTGCTTTTCCTTCTCCTTGCAAACATTGACTCCATCAACTACTTTCCAGGTAGAGAAGGGTTGAATTTCTCCAATGTGATGAAAAATGGAGTGTGTTTTCCGCCACGTTGAAAAATGCACGGTGTTTTTCAGCACTTTGAAAACATAATCCTGTTCTTTGAAAGGTGCAACCCGTAGTGCTTTTCCTTCTCCTTGTAAACATGGACTCCACATCAAGTACTTACTGGGTGGAGAAGGGTTGGATTTCTCCATCGCGATGAAAAATGGAGTGTGTTTTCTCCCATGTTGAAAAACGCACGGTGTTTTTCAGCACTTTCGAATACGTGATCTTGTTCTCCAAAAGGTGTAACCCGCGGTGCTTTTCCTTCTCCTTGGAAACATTGACTCCACATCAACTACTTACCTAGTGGAGAAGGGTTGAATTTCTCCATGCGATGAAAAATGGATTGTATTTTCCGCCATGTTGAAAAATGCATCCAGGTGTTTTTCATCTCTTTGAAAACGAAATCCCATTCTCCAAAAGGTGCAACTCACATGTGCTTTTCCTCCTCCTTGCAAAATTTACTCCACATCAACTACTTACTAGGTGCGAAAGGGTTGGATTTCTCCAACGCGATGAAAAATGGAGTGTGTTTTCCGCCACGTTGAAACACGCACGGTGTTTTTCAACACTTTGAAAACGTAATCTCGTTCTCTAAAAGGTGTAACCCGCGATGCTTTTCCTTCTCCTTGTAAACATGGACTCCACATTAAGTACTTACTGGGTGGAGAAGGGTTCCATTTCTCCAATGCGATGAAAAATGGAGTGTGTTTTTCGCCACGTTGAAAATTACATAGTGTTTTTCAAAGCACTTTGAAATACGATCCGTTCTCCAAAAGGTGTAACCCGTGGAACTTTTCCTTCACCTTGCAAACATTGAATTTGCATAAACTACTTATAGGGTGGAGAATGGTTGAATTTATCCAATGCGATGAAAAATGGAGTGTGTTTTCTGCCACGTTGAAAAACGTACTATGTTTTTCAACACTTTGAGAAACGTAATCCCGTTTTTCAAAAGGTGCAACCTGCAGTGCTTTTCCTTCTCCTTTTAAACATTGACTCCACGTCAAAGTGCTTACTGTGTGGAAAAGGGTTGTATTCATCCAACGTGATAAGAAATGGAGTGTGTTTTACTGCTACGTTAAAAATGCATGACATTTTTCAAGACACTTTGAAATACGCGATCCCATTCTCCAAAAGGTGCAACCCGCGGTGCTTTTCCTTCTCCTTGTAAACATTGACTCCACATCAACTACTTACCTAGTGGAGAAGGGTTGAATTTCTCCAATGCAATGAAAAATGGAGTGTGTTTTCCACCACGTTGAAAAATGCATGGTGTTTTTCAGCACTTTGAAAACGTGATCTCGTTCTCCAAAAGATGCTACCCATAGTGCTTTTCCTCCTCCTTGCAAACATTGAACTCTACATCAACTACTTATCGGGTGGAGAAGGGTTGGATTTCTTCAATGCTATGAAAAATGGAGTGTGTTTTCCACCACGTTGTAAAACGCACGGTATTTTTAAAGACTTTGAGAAATGTAATCCGTTCTCCAAAAGGTGCAACCAAGTGCTTTCCTTCTCCTTGTAAACATGGACTCCACATCAAGTACTTACCGGGTGGAGAAGGGTTGGATTTATCTAACGCGATGAAAAATGGAGTGTGTTTTTGCCACATTGAAAAACACACGGTGTTTTTCAACACTTTAAAATACGTGATCCCGTTCTCCAAAAGGTGCAACCCGCGGTGATTTTCCTTCTCCTTGCAAACATTGACTCCACATCAACTACTTACTTGGTGGAGAAGGGTTGAATTTCTTTAATGCGATGAAAAATGGAGTGTGTTTTCCGCCACATTGAAAAACGTGTGGTGTTTTTCAAAGACTTTGAAACACAATCTTGTTTTCCAAAAGGTGCAACCCGTGGTGCTTTTCCTTCTCCTTGGAAACATTGACTCCACATCAACTACTTACTTGGGTGGAGAAGGGTTGGATTTCTCCAACGCGATAATAAATGGATTTTTTTTGCACCACGTTGAAAAATGCATGGTGTTTTTAGCACTTTGAAATACGCGATCCGTTCTCCAAAGGGGTAACCCACGGTGCTTTTCCTCCTTGGAAACATGGACTCCACATCAACCTATTACCTAGTGGAGAAGGGTTGAATTTCTCTAATGCGATGAAAAATGGAGTGTGTTTTCTGCCACGTTGAAAAACACACGGTGTTTTTTAGCACTTTGAAAAACGCGATCCCATTCTCCAAAAGGTGCAACCCACGATGCTTTTCCTCCTTGTAAACATTGAATCCACATCAACTACTTACTAGGTGGAGAAGGGTTGGATTTCTCCAATGTAATGAAAAATGGAGTGTGTTTTCCGCCACGTTGAAAAATGCTATGTTTTCTCGCCACATTGAAAAATGCCATGTTTTTTTAGCACTTTGAGAAACGTAATCCCGTTATCCAAAAGGTGCTACCACGTGTTTTTCCTTCTCCTTATAAAAATTTACTCCACATCAAGTACTTATCGGGTGGATAAGGGTTGAATTTCTCCAACGTGATGAAAAATGGAGTGTGTTTTCGCCACGTTGAAAAATGCACAGTATTTTTCAAGCACTTTGAAATACGTGATCATGTTCTCCAAAAGGTGCAACCCGCGGTGCTTTTCCTTCTCCTTGCAAACATTGACTCCACATCAACTACTTACCAGGTGGAGAAGGGTTGAATTTCTCCAACGTGATGAAAAATGGAGTGTGTTTTCCGCCACGTTGAAAAACGCACGAGTGTTTTTCAACGATTTGAAATGCAATCCCGTTCTCTAAAAGGTGCAACCCACGGTGATTTTCCTTCTCCTTGAAACATTGACTCCACATCAACTACTTACCTAGTGGAGAAGGGTTGAATTTCTCCAATGCGATGAAAAATGGAGTGTGTTTTCCACCACGTTGAAAAAACGCATGGTGTTTTTTAGCACTTTGAAAAACATGATCCTGTTCTCCAAAAGGTGCAACCCGTGGTGCTTTTCCTCCTTGTTGCAAACATTGACTCCACATCAACTACTTATCGGGTGGAGAAGGGTTGAATTTCTCCAATGTGATGAAAAATGGAGTGTGTTTTCTCACGTGTTGAAAAACACATGTTGTTTTTCAACACTTTGAGAAATGTAATCCCGTTCTCCAAAAGGTGCAACGGGCGGTGCTTTTCCTTCTCCTTGTAAACATTGAATCCACATCAAGTACTTACCGGGTGGAGAAGGGTTGGATTTCTTCAACGCGGTGAAAATGGAGTGTGTTTTCCGCCACATTGAAAAACACATGGTATTTTTCAACACTTTGAAAAATGCACGGTGTTTTTTAGCACTTTGAAATACACCTAAACCCTAAGTCAGAAACCATATAGCTTGAACCCCAAGTCCTAAACCCTAATCGCTAAACCCCCTAAACCCTAATCCTTGAACCCTAAGCCCTAAACCTTATACCCTAAACCTTAAACCTTGAGGCTTATGCCCTAAACCCTAAGCCCAAAGCCCAAAACCCAAAACCTTAAACTTTAAAGTTGTGTTAAATTAAATACAATAGGAAAAGTTTGATTTCCTGGATGCATTATAGTTGTAAATATTGTGAATGTGTAGATCATTTGTATATATAATTTTTTATTAGTTGATAAATATTGGTAATTGTAATGTTGTGAATGTCTGATGTAAGTTGAAGCTATATAAATTATGTGATATCATACTCTAACTCTCAATTTGGCATATGGGGGCAAGTACCTCTGCAAAGACATGAATCAGTGCGTGTTGAAGGGGTTGCCCTTAGGATGCCACATCGATACACCCAACTATCGTTGCGTGATTAAGGGGCTTGCCCCTTAGAATTTTACATCGATAGTTGGGTGGTATACTTGTGATGAGAAGAGGTTTTTAAAGTTTCCTGCCGACCTTCCACTCAGAAATGCACCCTCTCGTAATATCACAATCGTCCCTTTTGCAATGGATGGTTGTGATATTATGGGAGGGTGCATCTTGGGTGAAGGATAGTCGTTGGCATTTATTGATACTTGAATTTGTCATGGATATTAGCTTTCTGATGTTGTGATTATTTTATCATATTGGATGATGTATATTAGATTTTACATGTATTGTACTAACATTAATTGTATATTTATGTTTTTAACTAGTTACTCTTTTGTGCAGTGAATATGAATACCATGAGTTCAATTTTTTCAAAAAGAACGGTATGTGGGTGTTGCGATGATTATTATTTTATTGTTGTTTAATTATTGTGTTTTGGCATATATATATATATATATATATATATTAAAGATGTTATTAATATTTAAATATATTAAATAATTTATTTGTAACTTTTGTTTTAAATAAACATGTTCTTGTTTCGATAGTTTTTGTTGTTTTTAGCTAAATGTAATAATATTTTCTATGGAAGTTTCTCTCCACATTGAATAAGTGTATTTGAAATAATATTAATTTTGTATCAGTATTTGTCACATTATATTTATTATGTTGCATTCTTTGTCACATTATAGATGACCATATTGTGATATGCTTGTGCACTAGAAGTAGTAGGCAATCCTATAAATTGTTATTTTCCTTGAATTTCAATATTGTCTTTTATACACGTGGCTTTTGAATTAGACAAAAATTTGAATGCTTCCAATGTTTTAATATGGTATTCATGTTGATGATGATGAATCACAAGTCAAAATTTAACGATGAAAAACGCATATAATAATTTTTAGGATGGGAAGGAGGCTCAAATGGCGAGCATGATCGATCTTCTGTCCCGAGAGATTACAGAGGAAAAGAGTCAGTTTTCATATGATGACCTAGAATGGACACCAATAGGGGATGAGCCGAACGTTGACATTTGTGCCGCCATACCGCTCGCAAGACTACATGCATTTCTAAAGGGGGAAGGTTCTAACAAAAGTTTTGAGACTACCTTTGCCCGCACAAATCACAAGTCAACAAATATAGAAAATCCAAAACCGCATACAACCAAGACATATTCTAGGTTTGGAAATTTTCTAACAAATTATTTTTTGTATGTTATTTTTGTAAACATTTGATGTTATCATTTTTAATGCACGGGGGTTCACTTAGTAAAAGTATGGTATAGCACGTGCGTTCGAAGGGTATTAAAGAATACCCTTAATTCTAGTTTCTACCTCTAATTATTCAATTGATAATACCCCCTCATGTTATATTATTATATTTAAAATACCCCCTATTTTTTCCATGTACCTTACTTACCCATTTTTCAATTACAATTTTATTTACCCCTTTTTATTTCTACCCTAATATATTAGACAAAACATATATTATATTTCTCACTCAATTTTTTTTAAGATGCATTTCCTCTCAAAAATAGTTTGAAGCCATTGAAGACCTATTATAAATCACCTTATATATGTTAAGCTTTAATCATTTATCAATAGTTCTTCGAATAATTAATATGGTGAAATAATATCACTTGTGTTGAAAAGCATACACAATCCTGCTTTTCTACCATCTTAATATTTCTTTGGTTAAAAATCTAGATTTCTCTATTAAAAAAGAGATTATAATTTAATTTATGACCACACTCCTTTTTCAATTTTAAGGTATTTACTTTTAAAAACTAGGGTTCAAATGTTTTAGTTTTATATTAAAATTAAACCTCCCTTTCCTTTGGCCCACCTCTCCAACTTACCCCCAATACTTGATTCAAAACATTAATAAATTAAACCCTTTCACCCCCTCATGTCTACCGGTATATTGACTTTAATTTTATTAATTTTAATTACCTCAATATGAACCCACGTGCTAGGATATTGCCCAGCTAATGAACCCCCTTGTTTTAATGGAACTATTGGTGTTCATATGGTCTAAACAACAATAGAAATAAGTCGATAACAAGTGACAAAGTAAGTAGGTGTATAATTAAAAGGGTTTTCCAATGTTATTTCAATGTGAAGGTTTTTTATGGGAGACCGACAATGGCCATAATATTATACAACCATCCATTTCATTGTGATGTAAATGGTGAGTGTTGTCATGGGAGGAACGAAAATACCATTAATGATCCTCGTCTGAATGTTGCCTCGTACTTATCAAATGAATGCAAAACTTATATCGAGAGTCTTTTGTTAATGGGAGTCACCGTGGACATAGTGTAATGATAAATATATAGAGGATCCATCCAACGTGGGTATATCGAGCAAGAGGGATGAATACATGACAAGAAAGGACGTGGTGAATGCGTGGAAAAGAGTTCGTTGTAGAAGGTCTCAAAAGCATGTCGATGATGCCATGAGCGTGAACTTATGGCATGTGGAGGAAAGAGACATATTTTTCTACTATCAACACCCAAATGGAACCACCATTCCATTCATTATGGGGTTGCAAACACCGTGGATGTGTGAGATAATGGTTCAACATTCACACAATTCCATAATCTCCATGGACTCGACGTTTGCTACCAAAAAATATGGCATAAGTAATTGGAATGAATTTTGAAATGATGTGTAATTTACGTATCATTAATACTATTCCCTTTCGGTTATATTAAACCCCATGTTACCATTTGATGTCATATTCCTTGCAGTACCAATTATACACATTTCTTTTTTTTATGAGAAAGAAGTTGGGGTGCCCATAGCATGGGCCATTTCTTTGAGGAATAAAATTGAATACATTTACGGGTAGTTGGTGGAATTCCAAAAACGAGGAAAATGCCTTTGTGCTAATTGGTAGATCAATGCGTTCATTATGGATGATGCGTTGGCTGAAATCTAAGCCATCATGTGTGTTTTTGGTTTTCGTGTAGTGCTATGCCTATGGAACGTGCGTAGGGCATGGTTGAAAAATGTGCACAGTATTGTAGCAAGGAGTCTAGGTGGAAGATTTTTGAGAGACTAGGTACCATCATGTATGGTTCCAAAATGCATCACGAGCACACATTTTGAATCATTCAAGACTTATTTAATGAATTCAAAGAGGAAACTAAGTTCCTCGAGTACTTTAGGAATACATGGTGTGAGAGCAAAGAATGTGTTGGTGAGTGCGATCCTTTGTGTGTTTTCCTTATTAATTATCATCAATTATAATTCTTGGTTTATAATGTCACTGATTTTCAATCTGTGTCACTTGATAGCTATGTGGGCAATTTTTTTAGAAACTTCTCCCATGAAAATCAAGAAACAAACGCATCCATCGAGTCCTACCATTGTTTTTTGAAGACTAGATACTTGTGTGATAGACAAAAGAAATGTACTCATCGGATGGACTATTTGTTCTACACACTTGTGTACAAGGTGGAGCCATTTTACAAACACAAGAGGAAGTTGCAAAATCAGTCTTCTTAACCAATTTCAAAAAGAAAGACATCTATTGACAGTGGTTGAGAGAGCAAAGAGTATTCCTGATACAGATTGCCTTGCAATTACGCCTGATTGCAATCAATTATGGGTGAGGATCCAAACAACTAGAAGCACATGGTATTTGGTAAGGCAATGCGGAGCCTTGGACGTATGCGAATGTGCTTGGGATATAAGAGGAAACACATGTAAGCACGTGTTGAAGGTGTTGGATTTTCGCAAGTAATATGTGTCGATGTCATCATATCAAGCACCAAAAGTGACAGGTAATTCAATGCCATCATATGTTACTGATGTAGATTGCTAAGCATAAGTCATAACGAAATAAGCATCGTTTTGAAATTATTTTTATTTCACATGTAGGAGCCAATACTTATGGGGAGACAAGCAGGATAAATTAAGACACATTTTGTGATGGCCCCTCCTCGCCATATCTAGCAGTAAAAGTGGAAGGTAATTCAATGTCATCGTATGTGGAAAGTAGTGATATAGATTGTTAAGCATAAGTCGTAATGAAATAAACATCGTGTTAAAATTCTTTTCATTTTATGTGCAGGAGCCAATACTTATGGGAAGACAATCAGGGTAAATGAAGACACGTTCCGAGACAGTCCCTCTTTGTCATATCCAACAGTAGAATTTGAAGGTAATTTAATGTCATCATATGTGGCAAGTAGTGATATAGATTGCTAAGCATAAGTTGTAATGAAAAAAGCATCGTGTTGAAATTGTTTTCATTTCTCGTGTAGCAGCCAATACCTATGCAGAGACAAGCACTATAAATGATGGCATGTTATGGGATGGCCCCTCCTCACCACCTCAACAGTCACTGATAGTTGATGGTTAGTTGTTAATTCCTTCAATCAATTAATTGATGTCAATGATAATGTTCGTCACGCATATTTATGATTAGGTGGCATTGTGTATTCATGTGTACAATGATATTGAAAAACCTAGTGTATAAATAAATAACTTTCTATAATGTCTTATACATCACAGGAACTCCTAAAATAGTTGGGGCTGGTGGTTTGATGATAGAAAGTGATTCAAATTTTATGGAACACACATCCAAAGAATTCTTGAAGTCAGTCTTCGATACACGATTGAGTACAGATGAACATAAAAAAACATTATTTGAATGTGTTCAAAGGTTTAGGAGAGACCTAGAAGCATCAAATATGTTGGATGTTTCTTTCAAAGGAGATGTCAATGAGATTTCCACCACCCGCATGTGTCCATGGTTTAGCATGTGTAAAAAAAACACCACAGTGTGAGTAAGAGGCCAGTCATTGTAGAAGATTTGAACAATCACGCTAAAGACTACGAATGCTTCCAATTTCTTGACGGAAATCGTGCAAAGAGGAGACAAACCACACAAATGGAACATATAGGTTAAAACATTGAACTATTAGTGTGAACTATTCGCAAGAAATTTTAATTGTGGAGGCGAAGACTAACATATTGATCATTTATTTTGCAGGTGGTTCAAATGCAACTGAAACATCTCCCCATCGTCGCTTATCTTTCAGAAATTTAGCGTCTGCGCAAGGTGTGTATTGAATGTCCTTAATATCATAACATTTATTTACTTGTATGTAAGGTAAAAATCCTTTGATACCTTGTCTAATATTTAATTCATTGTGTTGTAGATGCAACGGATATGCGAAAGATGTATCTTACGGAATGAGCAGGTTGAGCTTTGGAAAGTAAATGTATGGCATGTTGAGTGGGCCTATATTATAATTGTAAACATTGCCAATTCATGTATATGAGATTGTACATTGTGTATATTTAAAATACATAAATATGGAATGTGTACAAATGACCTACTCTTTGACTATTTTTAGAGTATTTAAAAAAGTGCTCAGTGGTGTTAGCCAACGAAGAACCGCTCATGTAATATGTGGATACTATAAAATATTTTAACAAACATAAAGTTGATGTAATTATGATGAAATGATGTAATAAACGAGAATAAATTATCATGTCGAAGTTTAATTTCTACTATCAAAGTGTTGAATTTTCTCGTTTTCCAAAAGGTGCAACCCGTTGTGCTTTTCCTTCTTGTTGTAAACATTGACTCCACATCAAATACTTATCAGGTGGATAAGGGTTGAATTTTTCCAATGCGATGAAAAATGGAGTGTGTTTTCCGCCACATTGAAAAATGCATGGTGTTTTTAGGACTTTGAAAAACTTCGACCCGTTCTCCAAAAGGCGCAACCCCGATGCTTTTCCTTCTTGTTGTAAACATTGACTCCACATCAAGTACTTGTCAGTGGATAAGGGTTGAGTATTTCCAATGCGATGGAAAATGGGGTGCGTTTTCCGCCACATTGAAAAATGCACAATGTTTTTCAACACTTTGAAAACCCGACCCGTTCTCTAAAAGGCACAACCCCAAGTTCTTTTCCTTATTGTTGTAAACATTTACTCCACATCAAGTACTTGTCAGGTGAAGAAGGGTTGAGTTTTTCCAAAGTGATGAGAAATAGGTCGTGTATTCCACCACGTTGAAAAACACATGGTGTTTTTCAGCACTTTGAAAAACACAATCACGTTCTCCAAAAGATGCAACCCGCGGTGCTTTTCCTCCTTGTAAACATTGAATCCACATCAACTACTTGTCAGGTGGAGATGGGTTGAAGTTTTCCAATGCGATGGAAAATGGAGTGCGTTTTTCGCCACATTGAAAAATGCATGGTGTTTTTCAGCACTTTGAAAAACTCGACCCCGTTCTCCAAAAGGCGCAACCCCGATGCTTTTCCTTCTTGTTGTAAACATTGACTCCACATCAAGTACTTGTCAAGTGGATAAGGGTTGAGTTTTTCCAAAGCGATGAGAAACAGGTCATGTATTCTACCACATTGAAAAATGTATGGTGTTTTTCAACACTTTGAAAAACTCGACCCCGTTCTCCAAAAGGCGCAACCCCTGCTTTTCCTTCTTATTGTAAACATTGACTCCACATAAACTACTTGTCAGGTGGAGAAGGGTTGAGTTTTTCCAAAGCGATGAGAAACAAGTCATGTATTCGACATTGAAAAACTCACGATGTTTTTTAGCACTTTGAAAAACCCAACCCGTTCTCCAAAAAGGTGCAACCCTCGGTGTTTTTCCTTCTTGTTGTAAACATTGACTCCACATCAACTACTTTTTAGGTGGAGAAGGGTTGAGTTTTTCCAAAGCGATGAGAAACAAGTTGTGTATTCCACCACATTGAAAAACGCATGGTGTTTTTCAGCACTTTGAAAAACGTGACCCCATTCTCCAAAAGGCGTAACCCCCGATGCTTTTCCTTCTTGTTGTAAACATTGACTCCACATCAACTACTTGTCAGGTGGAGAAGGGTTGAGTTTTTCCAAAGCAATGAGAAACAGGTCGTGTATTCCGCCACATTGAAAAACACACGGTGTTTTTCAACACTTTGAAAAACCATTTATACATTTACACCAAAACATTTACATCGAATTTGTATAACATTGCAAAAAAATATGAGAAGATGAGAAGTTACACTTGAACCAATGAAAAAAATTGTAGTCTTAATGAATGGTAACACACATGAAAATTACATGCTTCAATGAGAACTTGAAATTCGAATTCTCTATAATATGTACATTAACTAGAAGTAACATTCACAATACTCACACATTTTAAATCTTATTCCAATTTAAATCTTGTTATTAGATTTTAAAACCTTCTAATATTTTATTATGTTTTGATGGTATAATTATTATTTACTCTTTAAAAAACTAAAATATACGTTTAACCAACACCTGTTGATGTCAAAGGTCACATGAAAGTGTCATTTTATTTAAAAGTCATATTTTATGTCAAAGGTCACTTGGACAGTCTTCGGTGTAATGACTAGTACTTTTTCCTTAGTCGACGCCTTGGCCAGGATGTACATCTTCTTCCATAATTCTTTGTGACCTTCGTGAATTTTAACAATGGAATTAAAACTCGCTACTTGATTTTCAAACACTTTTTTGTTGGATTCTGTTGTGTTAATGCAACAAGACAAAGCATTTCTTGATTTTATATTTTCAAGGCAAAAAGATAACTTAAAAATGAGATAGTGGATGTGAACCTAGAGCATGTCCTGACCCAACCACATGCTTGGATGACAAAGGAGTTGTTTATGAATTGGCGCATCATTTTATAAGATAAGAATAAAAGATGAAGATGTACAACGATGTTTAGAAGAAATGGGGAAAATGTGTCAGGTAATGAGGAAGCACAAAAAACAAAGGAAATGCATGTTGAGTCAACATGTTTTGGCATGCCTAGAGATTTAAATCGCCATAAACAATCAATGAAGATGATGATCACCTTAGTTCAACAACTCATGTGATTCAAACACAAGAAGTTGTAGATGTTGATGATAGCTTGAGTTTACCAACACAACTTAGCCCTCCTCAATGGGTTAAAGAAGGGGAAATTAACCTCAACATGCAAATTGATTTCAACAATGAGGAAGTTTCTCTTTCCATGCCATCCCTCCCCATCTCTTACAAGTGTGGTGCACTATTATGTTGATACTTTGAAGTGGGAGGCACATGATGCATCTCAATTAGATGCCCCAAATTTGGCCACACAAGATTTAGATAAAGAAAACTTTAATGATGTTGATTTCATAGCCACACAAAAACAACCAAGAGGCGACATACACCGAAGATGAGAACCAATCACGTAAATCGGTAAGTAAATTCTTAAAGCTAGCAATTGAGAGAGTTCACGATAACCCTATATGACTAAATGATGGTGCACTTAGAATTGGCAGAAATCCCAAATACTCACCTCGATGAGTACTTGCATTTCTTTAAGATCAAGAAAAAGAAAACAAGAAATTGAATATTTGAAGGCAAAGAAAAGGAAGCAGACAAAAGAAATAAAAACACACAAAGTTGGTACAAAAATAAAAGAAGGGGCAACTTAAAATTGATAAAAAATTAAAAAGGCTAAAAAAGAAGAGGAAAAGTTACAAAGAAAAAAAGGAGAATGAGTTGAAAAATGAGCAGACCAGACTCTCAAGAGAACATGATAAAAGGATGAAGGAATGCAAACAACACAAAAGGAGCTTGGTCGACAAAATATACGTTTGAGTAGTCCCTCTAATCCCTTTCTTGATCAACATCAAATTTTGTTGGGCATGTATAACACATTCACGCCTGTTTTTTCTTCCATTATCAATAACCAATCCAATTGCCAATCTTCTCCTACAAACACAAGAGACATGCTCTAGAATTTTAGATCAAGCATTGTTTGGTCAAATTGGCCAACTTTTAACAACTATGACAAATATTTTAGTACAACTCCTACTATGTTACATAATGTACTCCAATCTATGAATGCCAACACATCGACAGGTCACGAGGAAGAGAAATGTCGACCATTTCCAAGATTTTGGTCAAGCTATTAAGTGAAGGCCTTATAAATTTTGTCCTATATTAGCTTGAATTTTTAAAAGAATGCATATGTAGTAAGCATTAGCAGATTTTGTTGAATACGTAATAGAATTCCTAAGTTTCAAGCATTGGCATATCATCTCAAATATGTAAAATGCATGATAGAATTCCTTAGAAATAGGCCTTAGGCACATATTTTGTCAAATCTATAACATGATGCCTTAGTACAAGGTTTAGTTGATTTTGATAAAATAATATATGTTTTATGGTATATGAATTAAGGACTATATATTTATGTAATTTATATAGTGTGTCTCATTTTGGGATGTTCACAACATTATTATTTTTAGATAGATAAACGCTTTTGATCGGAGCTATGAACCGGAGTACATTCAGCCAAGATATAACATTTAAGCTCAACAATTAGCGAACCAAATCCACCACACTTGAACACACTTCTAAGTAAGAAATCTTGAACCAGAATCCACCTTTGTTAAATCAGCCTGCTAGCCACGCCACCTCGGACATTACCACCCCAAACGGATCGTGCCTAAGTGGGATTTGAACCTGGGTGGAGCTGGATACAACCATCCATCTTAACCACTCCACCCAGACCCCATCGGCAAAAAAATGGTTCCTTAAACACTTTTATTATACCAGAGCTATGAACTGGAGTGGTGGAGGAGTACTTTCTCTAAGTGGGACATAGGGGTGGGCTTGGGTCCTTAATGTCCATTGAGCAATCCACATTCGGAGTGCCTTGTTATGTTTTGCTTGGTTCATATGGAGAAGTTCGACCCCTACCTCAAGGTGTCCCCTTGGCCACTTATCAAAAGCATCCAATGAACTCAATGGGAATGGAACTTAGGTTGATGATTAAAAACTACGTGTAATTCACCAATAGCCCAAGACCTTGAGTTCAAATTTTGGTTCCTTAAACGCTTTTATTATCTTGGAGCTATGAACTAGAGTGGTGGAGGAGTACTTTCTCTAACTAGGACATGAGTGTGGGCTTGGGTCCTTCTTGTCCATCGAGTGATCCACATTCAAGCGCCCCACTATGTTCTCGCTTGGTCCATATGGAGAAGTTCGACCCCTACTTCAAGGTGTCCCCATGGCCACTTATCGAAAGCATCAAATGAACTCAATGGGAATGGAATTTGGGTTGATGATTACAAACTACTTGTAACTCACTAATAGCCCAAGAACTTGAGTTCTAAAATTTGGTTCCTTAAACACTTTTATTATACTAGAGCTATGAACTAGAGTGGTGGAGGATTATTTTCTCTAAGTGGGACATGGGGGTGGGCTTGGGTCCTTAATGTCTATAGAGAGCGATCCGCATTCAAAGTGCCCCGCTATGTTCCACTTGGTCCATATGGAGAAGTTCAACCCTTACCTCAAGGTTTCCCCATAACCACTTATTAAAAGCATCCAATGAACTCAATGTGAATCGAACTTGGGTTGAAGATTACAAACTACTTATAAATCACCAATAGCCCAAGACCTTGAGTTCATGTTTATAACATTATTAAATATAACATAGGCATATAATCAAACTAAGCTAAATAAAACTGGAGTGTAAACTCAAGCATCTCCTCGGACAAATCAACATGCATTCAAACTGAATTAAGATAGATAGATCATTGCCTTAGTAAGGTCACAAATGACCTTACTAACAATTAATTTTACGTTCTTTTCCATCCAATAACCACCAACTCCCTTATTCATCTTTGCTTCTTTTTCAATGTGTAACAACAATAACATTAATGAACTTATAGCTTTTTGAACTAAAAAAATGGTTAGCTTTTCTAACATAATTCTCATATACATACTGCCGCACCACCGAATATTGGCAAGACTAGCCGTAAGGACAAAATGAACTTTACATATGGCCAAAATCCTAAACCTGCAAAACATACAAACATCTGAGTCTCTTCTTCATATTTATGTATTTCTCAATAAGTATAAAGTGTTGTTCCAAGCAGAAAGCAAATTCGTAATACTATGAAAAAAAATTTAGACACATGTCATATGACATTTCAACAAGTTAAAAAAGTACTGTTTAATATTTCATAAAATGGACAATTATTTTATGGTGCTGATTTGGAATCCTAAACAGATGTATATGTGGCTATCGGGGTTCAAAGTCGAGCCCATCACAAACCTTCCCAAGACCTCAAACCCGTCAGAAAAGGGCGGGTAAAAATTTTCATACATAAAAAAATCAAAATGTAAAAATCATTTGATAATACAAAGTGCAAGTTACTTTTAAAATTGTCAAAAGAAGGGCTATGGTGAAAACACATGTCAACAATTTGAATGAAAATTTTAAATATTACAAAAAAATTGATGACTTCTACAAACAACAATCACCTCCAATTTTCTAGGGCTCTACGCATGACTCGTAGATATATTAGACAAAACTATTATTTGCAATTGCCAAAAGTTTTAATATAATAAATATACTACTATTATAATACTATTAAGGTCAAATCCCAAGTTTCTAGCAAGTTGGTGATGCTAGCTCAATGAATACTTGAGCACAAATACATAAAAAAACTAAAGATTTAATATTACCATTTAGGGTTCTAGACCTTTGTTTGGGATTCATTCAAATGTTTTATCTACCACCTTGTACTTGTTTCTCGCTTCTTTATTGTAGGAGCCACCTTGAGAGGCAAAGAACAAAGATATGATCAACTTGCACACAAATATCTACCCACTTGGGAGCCTACACAACATGATTTGGAACAGATCAAGTGTGTAGAGTGGTCAATAGCTTGGATATGGGTTGAGATGGATATCTGAGGTTGGGGAAGAGCTTAGAGAAAAGTGTTGAATTGGTCTCAAATAGTGACTTCAATTTGTGACTCATGAAGTAGGGTGTCGAGAAGGCTCTATGGGAGCCACGTTGGTGCCAAAGGGCGGGATGAGCTTGCAATGGTCTTGAATCAAGACTCTTGATCCGATCACTCGAATCAATTTGAGCTTGGTGTGTAGACAAGCCACAAGACAAGATGATTGGATTAACTTTATTTGTATGCAATGGAGAAGGAGTTCGGGAAAAATCTAATTGGGGATTGCTTTCAGAGAAAAAAAGGTTGATTCACTTGAGGATCTCACCCATTATAACCTTCCAAAGAAGAACCAAGCTATGTGTCGTGTTGCTTCTTAATGCAACGATTGATTAGACTTATCTGAGATGGTAGAATGCAGGGAAGATGAAAGGAGCTCGTCGCAGAGGGGGAGAACATGTAGAAATAATCTTCTTCATCCATTGAAAGCACCCCTCCAAGTCATCATTGGTATCTTCTCTCCAACCTTTGTTTAATAACAGATGTGAAGGCCAACATGAATTTTATATTTGTAGTTGTGCTCAAGACAATGCCACTCAACTATATTCTTAAGGAGTTGAGGAAGATGGTTGTGAATAGATTTAGGGAGAATTATGAAGGGTGTGTGTGTTGACTATAGTATTCTAATTTGGTAAATACATCATTTGTGTGTAGTAGATTTGAATGCATATTATGCATGAGGTGAAGCTCTTGGCTATGAAATATGACCAAGAATATCTTGATGTATCTGTCGGTGACATAGTTAGTGTGGGTGTTTCAATGTATGGATGCACATTTTCTTTAATTTAATTGGAAAAAATCTAATTCAATGCATTTTACTAGTTAAAATTTACATGGATTTTAATTTTAGTGGTTAAAATCAAATGATTTTTTTATTGAAGTGGTAAGAATCCAAATGGATTTTAATTTTAGCACTAAAATCCAAGTAGAAGTTAAAGTTATTTATTTTATTATTTACAAGTTTTCTTAATGATTTTGATAAGAGATCCTAGTGTCCCACACACATTTGATGGTATTTATGTGTTTACTTGATATGTGTGTGTCTTCTTGTCTCATTTCAATTGTTTGTTTATGTATTTATTTATTAAATTTATTTAATGCTTATTTTAGTTATGATGATTTTTAGGAAATTGGAATATTACAAATTTGGGCTTTCTTTACATCATAATTTGATTATTTTACCAATTTAAATGCATCTTAATTTTACACCATTATGATTGAGGGGCCATTTTGTTTGGATTATTGAATTTTCCTTTTTATTTAAGGTGCCAATCAATTGCATGATTATTTTTAAAACAATATCTCATTTTAAAAAATTATTCTTAATTTTTATGACGTGTATACTTGATTTATTCTTGTCATATGAAATGTAAAATATTCATATTTCATTATCGAAGCGTTGGTCCAATATTTGCCCTTCACAATAAAATTCAGACCAACCCTTCAAATTTGATCCTGTCCGGGATGGACCGGGATCAAATTTGACGACCACCTATACTGCAAACAATTATTAGGTGACGGTAAATTTCTAATCTTATCCTTCAAAAATGTAAAATAATGTTATTTTTATACTATTAATACGATTTATAAAAGATTATTCTATATATATTTAAATAGTTTACCAATAAATCTATATAAAAATTGACGGTCATACTTAAAAATTACAAGTCTCATGTAATTGTTTTCCCAAATATTTGCAAATATTTTACAACTAAAATCGTGAAAAACGTCTAAAAGGACGTCAAATTTAACCCGTGCCGGTGACGGGGTCCCAACTCCCTTCCCTATATTTATTAAAATAAAATAAAAATAAAAATGAGATTGTTTGGGGCAACTCAAATATCCAACGACCGACTCACTTTAAGTAGTCAAATGATGTTCCTCTACAGTCTACTTACGACGTCTTTGCTATTTAGGGAAGTTTTTTGCGTAATAATTAATGGAGGGACCAGTCTTGAAAAATCGTAAATAAAACAATCATATTTGATGGCGTTTACTCTAAAGAACGTAACGCCATTTTATTATTTTACTATAAATAGCGCCCAGCGCCGTTTTTATATTCCTCCATCGCCTTCTCACCTACAGACCGGCGGAGATCTCTACAACAATATATATTCACTGAATATATTCTTAAACACAGACACATATATATATTTTTATATATTATATATTCATCGCATGTGGTACCAGCGGTCAGCCCCTGTGACGAAACGCGCAGCATTATCGTTTGTCGCATCTCGCATTTGGTATGGCTGCTGCAAATATTCCCATAGCAGGGTCTTTAGCTTCATCTTTATCACTAATTTCAACATCAAAACAGAAAGCAGCCATTAATGAATGCAAGAACAGCAGCGCCAGCACAAGGCTTATAAATAGTTTGCGACAGAAATGCATTGCAGTCTCATCAAATGTGGGAAAACCAGGCGCCCATCGGCCTGCTGTAATCCTTCCAGTTAAGCTCAGTTTCAACTTATATTTCTTCCGTTTTAGCTCTTTGACTGTTCTCTGTTTCCGCTGGTAGTTTTTGACTTGATTAAGTGTTTGCGATGTTATTAAAGTTAAATAGGGGTATTCCTTCCTTTTTACAATTGGTACATTATATCTTTGACATGTTCATAATATATCAGTATTTTGTATTTTGTTGAAAATAAAAGGTGTTGGGTGTGGAGGATTTGATCGCACTCCAGAGTTAAATTTGATGGGTTTGTCGCTGTATTGAATGATTTTAATTCTTATGTAAATAACTACCTCTTCAAACCTCCAATGATAGCTACATGGGGTGGTGATAGAGTGTAATAATGTGAGATATAAATAAAAATGGTTGACCTTAAATTTTAAGTTTATTCAAGTGTTATAATACAATTTGTCTTCTTTCTTAGAGAAGGCGATTAAAATATTGTGATATATTGGACATACTGCACAATTCAGAATAAGCCCAATTTAATGGTGTAGTTAGATTGAGACCATCTCTCACCAATCAACAAAATTATTATAGAGAAGGTGATGGATTCTTTAATCTCAATATATAACCTTTAATAGGTAAAACTGAAAAAAATACAAGATAGGCACCTCTATATCTATATCTTTAAGGGTAATGGGTATTAGAGTGTGAGATGCTAATAAAAATGATTGACCTTAAATTTGGTGTCCATTTGATTATCATAGGGAACTGTTTCTTTTTGTTTGTAGAAGGTGTTAAAAATCACAATATCTTAAGCGTAAGGTGGAGTTTAGAGACCGTTTTTCCAAAAATTATGTTTTTGAGCCTGACACATTGGTGGAGCTATATCAAGGATATCTATCACAAGTCAACATAAACTTTTCAGAGAAGGTGATGGATATGTTAATCAATCTAAAACTTTCAATGGGCAAAAATTATATGAAAAATCAAAGATAGATATCTATAGCTGTTTTCGGATGGATAAATTTAACGTATCTGTTAAGTATTATATGTGACAGCCAATGGAAAAGAAATTAGAGGGTGAGAAGTACAAAACTTGTTCTTTTCCTTACTAAAAATATTAACAGTACTTGTATGTTTATTGGGTCTCTGTCTTATAATTTTATTAAAAATATATGAAGAAAATGTCATTAGATTAATAACTACTTATAGAGGTCATTTCAAAATAATTTACGCATACACTAGTAAAATTTTAGAAATAGTAAAATTTTAGAAAAATCAATAATCTAATTTATAATTAATTTGATGGGTCATAAATGTTCTTAAAACTGAAATTGCTATATGAAAGGAATGGCTGCAATATATTCTTCTTCTGTTTTGGTTATTTTGTAATATGATAATTGTTGTATCAATGTAAAACAAGAACCGAGAGCGGATAGTTCCTGTCATCCTGATATTTATGTTTTTAGAAATAAGCTGGCTTGAGCTTGACATTGTCTAATCATTAACATTTGAGAAATAGTATGATTTTTATTTTTGAAAAGGCCAAGGAAAGATGAATTTTGATCTTATAAATTTAGAATTTTAAATTTGTTTATAATTACAGTAAATGGAAATAAATGAAGACAAGAGTCTTGAGCACAGGGAATTATTGGGCTCTCATACGATTCAGCTTGCACAATTCTTGCTTTAAATCTATACAACAAACAAATCTTCAGATCATGAATACTCTCTCCTAACTGACTAGGATAGAATCAAGGAGCTGAATAAGAATGAACTTGAGTGACATCAGGGTCTTGAAAACTGATAATCACCGAGTTCAAATTTGATCTTAACATGATGCTGCCCATCTGACTTGAACAAAAACTGAAAAAACTTGCTGCGAGCAATCTTACCCCACAAGAATTTCAGGCTTACCTAGAAACCAATCAGAGTCGGCTAAAAGATGAAAGAATGTAGTTTCCATGACCCTGATTACCAGAAAGATCTGCCTTAAAATCTTATTGGGATATCTTAGCCTGAAAGATACATAAAGGAACCAAAACATTCTAATATAGTTATATATGATATGTAAGGCCGTATCTGGTCTCAAATCATGCCAATGTTCAGTGCATTCTTCCATATGCGGGTAATTTTGTTTAAGGCTAAAGCTTTATAAGTTTAATGTTCAAGGGAAACATGCAAAAGCAACCACAGCGAAAAGTTTTGCAATATGTTTTGAATAATCCCATACTAAATAAAGCCACTGATAAATCATTCAGGAACAAATAAGGCACACAAAGGCATGTAGAAAATAAATAATGTGAATTGTTCTGCCATTTTGTCAAGAATATGTTTTTCATCCGTACAATCTACAGATTAGCCTCTGCAAAAGAACACAGCGACAGACTTAAAAGTTCTTATAAGTACTCTATTTAAGCAGGCAGCATCATAAAGTTACCAAATACTGGTTGACATGCCCTAGCTGAAATCTTCTTCATGAATTTGGAGGAACCTTTTATTTAATGGAACGGATTGCACCACAGAGTCTACCCTTTGTTCTAGGATTGATCCAGAGTCCACCCTGTGCTCCAGTTTGTTTGATGTCACTTTAATTCTTCGTCTGCAGAATAAAATTTGAACAAATGTTCCACATAGAGTGCCAAAGAGCTTGAAATTGCCATCTTGCAAAACAAACTAAATAAAAATTGAAATTTGCTTGCCTTTTCAGTATAATTTGTTGTCTTTCCTTTTTGACAGCTAGTCTGAATCTGCCTACAGAAATAGGATTCCTGTTGTCTTTGTCCTTCCATCACTTTTGGAGTTGATTGGCTTCATGGCAGCTCATCGTAAAATTGAAGCATCCATGTACATTATTATCTTGTGCCCTTTAAAATGGCATCTCACTTCACAAACTGTACATTTAAGCCACTTGAGATAGGCATGTATTCTAAAAATTGAAGAATAAAAATAGATGATCGAGACAACTTTTTATTTATTTTGATATGTATGCACACACACACATTGAAGTGGGGCAGTATGTAGACACCTAGTTTTGGTATGAGGCTAGTTATTTGCTACAGATTTGCATTGTTTTAGTGTGCTTATATGTTTGCCGATTATTATCACATATACCTTCTTTTTGGTCATCTTCTGGCATGTTCCCCTTGTTCTTATCTTTCTGCTCTTGTTTATCTCTCATATTCCGTCATCTCTGTCTTCCTCCTATTTTATTGATCTTCTATGTTTTTCACATTTTTAGTTCCCTCATAACCATACTGGTACAATTCTGGTCCTCTTTTTGTGTGGCCATTATGACCTATATTTGGGTCACCCAAGGTTTTTAGCCCTTTTTTGTTGGGGTTTCTCACCCGTTGTGTGTTGATATAAATGTTAAGAGGGTCCTAATTTGAATTCAAGAAATCTGTAAATATATAGGTGCATTAATGTATTTAAAATAATCATATGCAAGGAATGAGTTATGGATTTGAATGATAGAGGAGCATTCGAGCCAAAAGCATTTAGAGCAGCATTCAAGCATTTAAAGAAATATGAAGAGCATCTAACATTTATTGTTGCATTGATTAGGTCATTGAGAGTGATAAGAGTTGGGTACTTGCATTACACTAGAGTACTTGTTGATGGGACAACATAGAACCCTCAAAACATCTTCCATTTTTATTGCTTTTTGTAAAATGTTGCTGGATAGAAAGGTCTCGATGAAGGAGATCAGTTTCCTAGAGATTCATGAATAATGAGCAAAGTTTTGAGCCCGTAAGTACATAAAAAGGTCATGTATTAAAATTTTAAACTCGAAAACAATTGTTAAAACTTCAAACCGTACTACTATAGTACCACTAAAGGAGCAAAATGGATATGACGAAGATTCTCCGTTCATGCTGATTTTCCGGGCTTTCTTCATCTTGATGTCGGGACTTGCTTTGCACTGTCTATTTTTGACAATTGCCTCTAGAATTGTGACAAATCAAGTATTCTTTAAAAACTTCCTCATGTCCTTTATTCTTAAGAAATATTCTTTATACAATTAAGTCTGATTTTATTTAGACATGAATTGCAATGTATGTGGATGAATGCATTGCATTGTTAATGTCAAATACTTTCCACATCTACACATACTATTTGTATAAAACATTTTTAATGGTTGATTGGTTGGGGATGAGTAGGTTTACTTGTTCGGCATTCCCCTCTCCTCCTTCGTGGCTTCATAATCCAAAAACATCCCATTCAAATGCCTCAAAATACATGCCTTGCCACCCCAAGTCAGATATGCCCCTTAGGTGAAACTTGGGATTGCTTCTACGACTCTAAATCCTCATTCATTCTAAAAATTAATCCCACAATGGTTGGTACGCTTGGTTTGTGGCAACACATATAAACCCAATAGACAACCATCCTTGTATATGCCACTAGAGGTGATTCCATAATGCATGTGGCCCTCCTCCTAACACAATAGTTTATTGGTTGCGAGAATGTGTATGTTTGTTAAATGTTTGCTTGATCTTCCCCTCTCCTTCTTTGCGGCTTCATAATCCAAAAATTCTAGTTCGACTCTAAAAGCCTCAATTTCTTCAAAAAATCAATCCCACATTAGTTGGCCTCCTTATAACTTCAAAAAATCAATCCCACATTAGTTGGCCTCCTTATAACTTCATTACTTACAAAACAAACCCTTCAAATTTCTCAAACTACATGCCTTACTACCCTAAGTCAAATATATATCTTAAACTTGCATTTTGAAATTTGCTTCTACAGCTTAAAAACTAGACAACATTTGGCCTACTAAAATATATATCTACCTACTCATTATGTTCTTGTGCTTATGAAGCATTGCTATTGTAGGGAAGAATTTTTCTTAACAATTAATGGAGGGGTAATTTTCCAAATGCTGTGCAAAATTTACAAACAAAACAATCGACATGTGATGGGATTTACTATAAATAGCAGGCAGTGCCATTTTGTTTTCCTTTATCACTGTCTTACCAGCAGAGGTGGATATTCTTACTATTGCCATGATGACATATTTATTGAATATGCTACTAAATACATATTCATTGCATGTTGTGGGAAGGGTTGGCCGCTGTGATGAAACTTGCAGCACCGTTGTGCGCCACATCTCGAATTTGGTATTGTTGCTATAAATATTTCCATCGCAGGGAAACTCGCTTCATCTTTATCACTAATTTCAATACCGAAACGGAAAGCAGTCACTAATGAGTACAAGCACAACAATGCCAACACAAGGCTTATACACAATTTGCATGCGAGGCAACTGAAATACACTGAGTCGCATCAAATGTGGGAAAATGAGGTGCCCATTGACCTGCTGTAATCCTTTTAGTTAAGCTCATTTTTTCTGTTTTAGCTCTTTGATTGCTCTGTTTTTGCTGGTATTTTTTTCGAGCAGTCAAAAAAAGAGGTTATTGCCCATCTATTAATATAATATTATAATATTCAAAATCCTGATAAATTCAGGAATACAACAATGAACATTAGAACACGCAGGTGGAGATATAACAAAATTATTGTAATGCCGGTTGAAAGTTTAGTACAAACGCCAAAGCATAGCATCCCAACTTCAAAATCAAGCATATCAAAAGCTTACTTCTCCTTGGAGGAGCTTGAACCACCACTGTAGGATTGTCAGCACACACTTCATTTTCCAGATTTAAGACCACCAGAGATTCAGCAAGCTTGGAGTCTTCAAATCTCAATGGTATACCGAGACTACCACAAATTGCATCCAGCTTGCTGCCCTGAGAGATGCTAACCACTGCAATTGCTTTTAAAAGTTCCCATATTGTAGCGCCCATTTTCGGGCTCTAATTGAAACAAAAGGAAATTGCACAAACCCCAATAGATAGTAAACTGAAAATTATGACAGCAAGGTACAACAGTCTGATTTTTATAACAGCAACAAGGAAAATGCAATATCTCTCCAAAAATGCATCATTTACACAATCCAAAGCATGTAGGGAACCTTAGAAATATTTTAGAACAAATATAAACCAAGAAATAAGCCTTCAAACCCCAGCTGGAATTTATTTAATTAAATTTAATAACAGTAGTGAACACCCTTACAAAGATGGCTGGAAATGAAGGATTCCAAGCCCCAAATTGAAGTCCAAATGTAGATTCCAGCTGCTAAAAATAGGAGAAACACAATGATGGTTGAGTTTGATGTTGCCGTGCCCTAGAAGACCCCAAATGCCACCTTAGGGCAAGTCACCACCCTAGGAGAGGGCTGGAAATGCCTTCAAAACTGAAAATAACTCCTTATGAGATCACCTTGTTGCAAGCTTGAGGGTTTTGTCCTCAAACCAGCCCACTATTGAGAGGTTTCGTTCTCAATAGGTTTTCCAAGAGGGTTTTCGTCCTCAATGGAAGAGAGAAAACAAACATGCTCCAACTCCAAGAGAAATAATTTCCAAAAGATGCATAACCTTTTCTAAGTCAAGCGACCCCCTTTTTATAGCTTGATGTGGCGCGAATCAATTAGAATCTATGTTCCACGAGGAAGCGCCCTCTATGTTTTTGAGACCGTCCCCAAGAGGGGACGTTTCGGTGATTCGGGGACGAGTAGGAAATGTCCTCTACTCATCCCTAATTCACTCTAAATATTGGGGATGTTACTGGGGACGTCATATTTATGAAGGGGATGGTAGGGGACACCTAGACGTCCCAGTTATCACCGAGGACGTTTGGGCGTCCCTACGTCCTAAGAAAGACAACTTTTAAAAAAACTCAAAATTGATAAAAATTAAAGGAATGTGGGGACCGTGAGGACCTCGACACTCATTCCTAACCAACCTAAACCTAAAATAACCTCTCTTACAACTAAAACAAAAAAAAAGCTCATTTTTGTCATTTCCCATATTGCAAAGAAAGAAAACAACAGAGAGAAGAAAATAGAACAATAGTAAGATCTACATGTTGGGATGTTGATCCCGAAGATGCCACACAGGTTTACGAGGAGGTACAAGTGGGATTGGTTGGGTTCCATTGGATGAGGTAATTCCCTCATAGTTCTAGTGACTTAGACTCAGGGTTTGATTTTGATGCCATTTTAGAGGATTTTGATTACAGGCAGTAGTAGATTTTCATTTTCTATGTTTTAGACATTTTGTAGTTGAAACTTGCAGCCCTTGGGCATTTCATTGTAATTATTATTGTAATTGAAACTTGAATCTTATGTGAAATCTCAATTCAGCTCCAATTTTATGTATTAAGGTTCTATAACGTGTGTAATGAATGCTTTATCAATGTTATCATATGAATATTTGCAATCTCCTATATTTTTAAAATTTTCTCTTTTTTTTTTTAATAGCCGTCTGTTGTCGTCTCCTAAAATAAGGCCTCCAAAAAAATCCATCCCGGAAACACGTCCCCTCATCCCTTGCCGTCCCCGTCCCGGAAACTTGGTGTAACATAGATTAGAATGCCTCTAAAGAGGACTGTAGTGCCCACCCATGAAAGATCAAAACACCACTTAGGCTCGTAAGAACAATTCAACATCACATGAGTAACTCATGAATCATACATACCAACTCTATATGCCACCCAAATCTCTATAAGCCTCTCAAAACAACTCCATATGCCTCCCAATAGAGAAAAGAATCATAGTACCAAAACCTAGCCGGGTGACTCACCATAGAGCCCTGTCACCTGAATATAAGAATCATAGTGCCAAAGCCAGGTCGAGTCACTCACCATGATTGTAAAATAAAAATTACTACGAACCAGAGGGGCACTTGATGCGAGCATATACTTCTTTCACACACTCGAGCAAGTTAGTTAATTCACAAGATCCAAATATTCACTTTAGCTTGCAAGATGCTTGGTTTTTCATAACTCAAGACAAATCCAAAAACTTGCAAATTTGGCTTCATAGATCAAATAGACCGATGATACCTTCTCTTCATGATCCTAAGTTTCTAACCATGCTATTACATTCAACAAATTGATTCAAACCACTAGATTTAGTTATTTTGATCACTTTTTGCATAAACTGTCAACTTGGTTTCTTGAGAGCAAGGATGTTGGCTAGATTTTCTACATAGCACAAAACCTAGGCAATCATGAGATAAATCTCCCTCATTTACCGGTGAGGCTCCCGTGTCAGATTTGTCAATTAAAGTATGCTAATATCTAAATGGGGTTTTACTTTAACTACTCAGTTCATGAACCATAACTGAACAGTTCTTGCAGCAAGTAAGCAACTATTTAAGAAAGGAAATACTTATAGAAGAAGGAAGTTATGTAATCACAGAGAAGAAATGGGGAAGATGTGCAACCCGATCAATAGATAGCAGAGTTGATTGCATGCACATAGAAGAAACCAATAGATATAAACACAAAATTCTAAGCAAAGGTAGCTCTAGATCTAGATCTGAAATAACACAAAGTTTATTAAGAGATCTAAGATAAAAAGCAAGAAACACAATACACCGTGACACAAAGTTCTCGAAAATCTGCTCCTGTATATCCTTTGCTTCAAGTGGCTCTCAAGGGTTTCAACACAAAGTCTGGAACACAAGGTTCTTTAACATACAAATCCCGATCATTAACCCGAAGGTTCTTCCTCTACTTATAGAATGTAGAGGGGCAATTACAAGTTGAAAGCTTTTAGTTGAACTGGCACATGTGGAAGTCGGAGGAAAGAAACAACTGGCAATCTCCATCCTGGAATTCCTCTTTGCATGACATGTATGATTTGCAACTAAAAATAGAACCTTCTATTTTGCACGTCCGCCACCTATCTCCAAGTAGTTGACTTCTTCAAGTAATGGCTTTTAAACCAATCACTTAAGTTGTATAATTTAATTGATCGCTCAATTACTTTGTCGGAGGAAAGAAGAAGGAAGAGGAAAGCTGCAGTCTTGTCCTTTTTCATGTCTGCATGCAACTGATTCTTTTGCCTTTGATTCTCACCAAACTGGACCTGGGAGTAGCTGGATCTCGAAGCGGTTGGAATTGGAAGCAAGCCGGATCTGGAAACAAGCTAGAATTGGAAACGGCTGGATTTGGAAGCGGCTGGAATTTTGCCTTCACCTTGTCTTCTCTTTTATCCTTGAAGCTTTTACAGTTCTTCTCCTACACAAGATCCTGGAAGAAATTTTCCACGCACTGACTTCTTCACGGGCTGCATTCGAAACAAGAGGATGAAGCCTTTGTGCCGGAAGCTTTTGCAACTATGAGATCTGGATCTGGATCTGCATATGGATTTACATCTGCGTCTGCATCTGCATCTGGATATGGATTTGCACCTACATAACAAACTCTGGCAACTAGGCTGTGGATGGAAAAGTTGCAGCTCGAATAATTCCACTGCTTTTAATCTGCACACATGAGTGAAGTTTTTCCAGCTCTAGATCTATCAATCAATTCGGAAAGAGGTTCCGGACCTAGATCTGTGTCTCCTATGTCTGCAAATTTGGAAGTGATGCATGACTCCGTTGTGCTTTCTTTTTCATCTTTCTTCGCCATAGCTTTGTCTATCTTTGTTTGAACAATTCTTTTTCTTCTTATTTGACTGGAATTCTTCAAAACTGATGCAGATCTGGATAAATCTTCAGATTCGAGAGGATATATTCAATGTATTGGACATTGATTAAAGCTCATTTTCTTTATAAAAGCACCTATGATGAATTCCTACAAGTAATTCAGACAAAGATGGCAACCGGAACATGAACAGTGAATTTTAATAATAAAAATATGCACTATTCAAGCTTGCTGCCCCAAAAATTGATGTTTTATTTCCTGCAAAGTGAGCATGAATTTTTCCAACTTCACCTGAGCACTTGTATCGCTTATGCAAACAATTATGCAAACACAAATCAACCTCCTTCAATGCATGCGCCAAATTTGGAAGCTTTTAGCCTTGAATCCACCTTCTTCTGAGCAAAAATCCTCTTCAAATGGGGCGCACTTTTCCTCCAGGCTGCACTTCTTTACACCGTGAATTAATTAATTCACCCTTATGGCAGCCCATGCTTATATAACCCTCATAATTCTATAATTAATAATTGCCCTTCCTATTCCTGGCAATTAATTAATTAAAAATCATGTTTCTCTCTTTAAAAATAGCATGTTTAAGGACAACCATCCAATAAATTAAATTAATTCAATTTAATCATCCACTCTTCACTTCACTTAAGCTTCACAGTGTGCTTTGACCATAGCCACTGAAAATAGAATTTAATTTAATCAATTAATACTTTAAAAAGTATTATTTCCTTCTCAAAAGGGGCTGCATTAAATAAATTAAATTTATTTAATTTTGGAATTCTATTTTTAAATTCCTTTTGTCCACTTCCCTTTGTTGACTTTTCCACAAGCTCACGGGTGCCAAAATTAAGTGAATAAATATTAACAAATATTTATTTAATGCATTATTATTCACCCAAGGTGGGTCGCACTTTTTAGCATAATAGAATTCTATTTTTAAAAACACATGGCAATGGAAATTTTTACCCTGCAAGGCAGCCCCAGAAATCCCATGATCCACTTAAGTGATTTGACTTTGACAATGGGATTATTTACCCTGCATGGCAGGCAATAAAATCCCATGATTTCACTTAAGTCACTTTTCTTTTATATCACCATGGGAATTTTTATACTCTAAGGTACACAATAAATTCTTGCCTGCCTGCCTCTAATTTTCCCACTGCAGCTTAAGTGAATTTTCTATCATGGGAAAAAGTACCCTGCTAGGCAGGTACAAAATTCCCTGCGTCTTTGCTTTTATTTTTCCCATTGCAACTTAAATCCTTTGTTTTCCAAAAATGCGCCCAACCCCGCAGGGGCTTTTTAGTGCATGACTTCACTTTTTCCTAGTGAACCAGACCTCCGATGGTGACTTCCTCCGGGCATAATGTGCGTATATGTTCTCCAGCTGCTCCAGCCAAGAATCGGGCTAACCCGGCAAAGGAATTGATCTAGAGAAATTTCACAGAAAACGAAACGGGAAAACACAAAAACACGAAAAATTGCCAAAAGTCACAAATAAAGCCCAGAACTTATTCCTTGTTAAAATCCTTCTGGTACAAGGGAATAATGATATGTTCGATCATAACAGAGTTAAAACGGAGCGCAAATAGCCTCATACGGGGCTCAAAATAATTAAATACAAATTTCCCTTGCAGACAAATCCCGACGACAGAATATAACAATTTTGGGCATCTAGGTATTTGGCGAAAACTACTAATATGGCTTTTTGGGAATATCCTGACACAATACAAGAACTTTCAGGCAATAAAAACACAAAACGACCCATTATTTTAAAAGTACGAAATTTTTTCGAATAGGGTAGTCACAGATTTCAGGATAAAATCTGGGGACACCAAAGGACAATGCTAAGTTATGAGTTAGAGCTTTTTACAACTCACTCAAACCATCTAAATACATTTTTAGACACCCTTTACCATTCCTTAGGTGTAGCAAAATCATTTGGTTCAATTCCTAGAGCAAACACCACTTCCTTCACATACCACCTCTTCCTTCACATACCACCTCTTCAAGCCTAGTTCTCTCTACCAGCCCTGCCCCAGGGCCAAATTAGGTGTAACTTCTGATTTAAGGTTTCATCTCACTAACCCTTCACCTTTTTAGACACCCATTTGGGCAAACAATTAGTGTGTAAAGTTTCATACCCTCCCTTCTTTGTAAAGAATGCTTAAAAATCACAATCTTGGGCCTCTAATTAGGCCTCCCTGTTTTGCTACAGTGTTTCCAGGCCAACTGTCACAGTTTGCAGAGTTTAGGAGGATTTTTGAGTTTGAAACTTAATGAATCTCTTTTGAAATTCCCTAATGATGATATATTGAAAATTAGAAGGCTCAACAACTCGTATGAACCTCACAATGCAAGATTCCCTTAAACCTTAGAGAGGTTTTGTCACAGTGAACCTGAGGATGTAATTTCCTTCACCAAATCTCCTATACTTGTTTTCTAAGGATAAAATCACTTGAGAAGGACTGTATAGATGTTTAGAAGCTTAAGATCTTATCAGTAGCCTCTGCCCCTGCTTGAAACACATGTTTGGTTCAAGGAATGCCCTGCTCTATCGTTGAAAAACTGAGTTCGCTAACTGTTAAGGCTCTTCAAACAATAACTCCTCCTAATCTTCACTTGTATGTCTCACTTATGACCTCTGGGCTCTGTACATGGGCTAGGAACCTTGAGACATCTTTTTTTCCATCCCTCTAAGCCTGATATTCACTCAGGTTGTCAATCTAGTCTAAATTGGTATGATCTAACTGTAGTCACAATTTTCTCAGGTGACTCCTAATCGAATTACTTCACACAAAATCAATGTAATCCCTTTGCAAATTAATGAAACACTCAAGTAAATAGTTCTTACCAGTATCTAACCATTCAATGATCATCATACACTCTGTTCCTTTGTTCTTCTTAAAACCATTCACAAAATTTGATTTCACACTGTATGCATACAAAGAATAACAAAACCTTCTAACTTCTCTTTGGAGCTCCAAGATCTCGTTACTTTGATTGATCAATGAATGCAAAAACAGTTACAAGGTGTATATATACCTCCTTTGGTTAGAGCTCTTTCATAATTGACATTTCTTGGTCATACACAAGATTACAAGATGGAGGTTATATTACAAGAAGGAGCTCACAACAAGATATGAGTTACAAAATCAAAGATGACACACTAATGAGACCTCATGACCTCATAACCTATGTTCCACCAAGTTTCCGGGACGGGGATGGCAGGGGACGGGGGGACGCGTTTCGGGATGGGATTTTTTTAGGCCTTTTTTTAGGGGACGGCTATTAAAAAATAAGGGAAAATTTAAAAAATATAGGAAATTTCAAATATTCATATGATAACATTGCTAAAGCATTCATCACACACATTATAGAACCTTAATAAATAAAATTAGAGTTGAATTGAGATTTCACATAAGATTTAACCTTAAAAATATTGGAAATTTGAAATTTCAAATATTCATATGAATAATGATAAGTATAACTGTAACACATTGATAAACTTAATAAAGCATTCATCACACACATCATAAAACTTTAATACATAAAACTGGAGCTGAATTGAGATTGCACATAAGATTCAAGTTTCAATTACAATGAAATGCCCAAGGGCAACAAAATGTCTGAAACAGTGAAACATAGAAAATCAAAATGAAAATATATAGCTGCCCCTAATCAAACTCCGCTAAAGTGGCATCAAAATCAGACTCTGAGTCTGAGTCACTGGAACTATGAGGGGCTGCCTCATCCAATGGAACCCCAACCAATCCCACCTGTGCATCCTCCTCATCAATCTGTGAAGCATCTTCGGGATCAACATCCCAACGTGTGGTTGGAGTCTGACGATACTCAGGAGTCTGTCGATCCTGAAGTCTCAAGGCACTATGCATGGCTACTAACTTCTCTGCTCGTCGAGAGGTAAGATGGTTCCTCTTAACTGTGTGGATGAGGCCATATGTGGACCAATTCCTCTCTGCAGCAGAGGAACTAACAACCTGTGAAAGGAGGCGAGTGGCAAGAATCCTCAAGTCTGGTGCATCCTTGCCATGCCATGTCCACCATCCAATAGGGTCTAGTTGAGCTAATGTAGCTCTATCTGTCCTCGCCTCTGGCTTGCTAAATGTTGGTCCACGGAGATTGACAAAGGATAGCCATTGGGTCCGCAATAAAGTGGACTCCTCATCAGTGTACATCTTTTGAAAGGCCTTCATGAGCCCTTCTTTCA
The DNA here is from genome assembly GCA_018340775.1 of Taxus wallichiana var. yunnanensis. Taxonomy (NCBI): domain Eukaryota; kingdom Viridiplantae; phylum Streptophyta; class Pinopsida; order Cupressales; family Taxaceae; genus Taxus; species Taxus wallichiana. The sequence continues at coordinate 811,236,931 of CM031235.1, forward strand.
CCTCTTCATCATCAGATGGAGGCACTCTCCCAGGTCGTGCTGCATACCATTTGGGATTTAGAGCATAGGCTGCCATATGAAGCGGGGTGTTCATTGTGTTCCACCGCCGTGTCACAATGGGCCTAATATGCTCCTCATAAAATCCCAAAGTAGGATCCCTGCTATGAATGGCTTGCTTCATCTGTCCAAGCATGCTATCAAATGTCTCATAAATCTCTCCAAGACTAGGAGAGTCTGTATCAACATATCTTATGACCCCCACTACAGGTGAGATGAAGGAGCAAACATATCTGCAAACAATTTACAAAAAAATAGAAAACATTAAGATTCAAGAATGAAAAACTAAACTAATTTACAAGTTATAAACATGGATAAAATATTAAAAATATTTAAAAATTAAAAACTAAACTTACATATATAAAATCAGCAATAGCTTACCTAACTGTGGTCCACCAATCATCGTCGAGGATCTTTTGTTTCACACCTTTTCCTTCAGAAGTGTTTGCCTCTGGCCATCTACCCCACTCCTGATTAACCATCATTAATTGCAAAGCCTCCTGCACCTCAAGCATCCTCTCTAACAAAATGAAATAGCTCGCATATCTAGTGTCCACGGGCTTGAGGAATTCCTTCCTCGAAAAAGCCCTGAATAGAGCAAGTGAGGTGTGATGGTTGCAAATGAACATCTGTATGTGTCTAGCCTCTGCCACCACTGCCTTCACCCAATCTATCTTTCCAATGTATTGTTCAATGCATGAACACAACATGGAGTCCAGAAAATGTGCTTGTAAGCACCCTCAACCATCATGCCAACTAACTTACATACGCGGGCTGAATCAGTCACTACTTGTACAACATGAGAGGGCCCAATCTCCTCTATAGCATCCTTCAAAATTTGAAATTGGAAGGTTGCATCCTTCCTCTTCCCTGTACAATCAATAGCTCTAAGAAAATAAGAGCCAACAGGACATGTGACAATGATATTGATGAGTGGCCGATGTTTAATATTGGTCCACCCATCCATGATGATAGAGCAGCCCACCCGTATCCAAGTTTGCCTCATCTCCTCCATCACCACACTCACCTTAGAATATTCTTTATCAAGGAGGCTAGTTCGTAGTTTGTGTTCTCCAGGAGGGACATATGAGGAACCAACAACAATTACATCTTTGAACATTTGTTTGAAGAAAGGGGAGCGTGACACATGAAATGGTATAGCATTGGCAAAGAAGAATTTGGCAATAGAAGAGTCAGCTACTTCCCTTGATTGCACATTAAACATACCCGTAACAGTAGAAGTCTTTCTCTTTCCCTTGGCATAATCCCCTCTTTGACTTTCAACATCCACACATTGGATAGGCACTTGTGTAGTCTCCAATGGCATCCCTTTTTTCATTGTCTCACCCTCCATGTGCAACCTAGTCACCTCGGTCTTCTCCGCTAATGATATTCTTTCACAACCTTTTACCCCTTGTCCAGTTATGCCCAAAAGATGTGAATAAACCCGTGTAGCTGCCCCTAAATTCTTTGTTGCACATATGGCATAACCACACTCTACTCCCCCCTGAATTCTTTTTTTTTTTCTTTGTCAATGGCTGTTACAAATTGTGAAAGAGGCTTTTTAGCATTGAATGGCCCCTTTGCATAGATTTTGAGGAGTTGTGAAGGGCAATCAAACGGATTATTTGAACCCATTGTTGGTGCAACACTCTCACTCCCTGAAGAAACCCTAGTTCTGGCTCTACCTCTATCTTGCATTGCCATTTGAATCTCTTCACCCTCACTACCCTCACTGCTGCTCATTGTTTTTATTGGAAATGCAACAACCCTGCAACTGCAAGTGAAAACAAAATACAAAAAAAAAAAAAAAATTGCTAAGTTTGTGAAGCTTGAAACTATGATAAAAAAATAAAAAAATGAAAGAATGAAGAAATAGTTTGTGCAAATTTGTAAAATGAACAAAGGATCATAAACATACCTCTAATGGAGTAGAATATTGCTCTCTTGCCTTCTTCTCACTGCTGCTCTCTATTCTTCTCTATGCTCTTTTCTTTCTTTGTCTTCTCCTTCACAAAATTAAAAATGAGTCAAATGAGTTTCTTTTTTTTGTTTTGATGTTTGTTTTAGGTTTAGGGCACTTAGAAATGCAAGTGGGGGTCCTTGTGGGCCCCCACATTGCTTTACTTTTATTTAAAAGTCTGTTTTTAAAAAAATAAAAATGTTTTTAGTATGAAATGTGCGAGGACGGAAGGGGACGGTTGGGCGTCCCAGTATGCTCGAGGACTTCTGAAGCCCCTAGCCATACAGGGACACTCAACCGTCCCTGTCCAATTTTTGACATCCCAGGATGTTTTGCATTTTTTGAAGAGTTTGGGGCATAGTTACCTAAGAGGGGATGGGGGGGCGGGATGGGGGAAGGGGTGGACGGCAAAAAATTTCTAAATTTTGGGGACGGCGGGGGGACAACTAATTAAAAAATATATAAATATTTAAAATATAAAGATATAGTGACTAAATTATATAAATAAGCTGAAATAAAATCATTTGAGATTAAAATAAGGTGAAACTTGAACTCATAAACATCAAATACATTCCTTAATACTCATGATTCTTTCGAAGTTTGCAGAAGTTGCTTGGTCCAAAAAGGTTCAAAAATTGATTTTATGAAAATAAGAAAAATATTGCCATCAATGCATAGAAATCAAAAAAATATACACTTTTCGAAAAAACGACACCTGAAACGGAGCCACGGAATGAAAGTTATGGCACATGCAAGTTTTTGCTGCTACATCTTCTCGGACCCTTTCCAAAAATGGCAAATTTTTTTCTTTCCTTGTGGTTTTTTCACCAAAAAGGAAAAAAATGCCAAAAAAGGAAATAAATTCGTGGGGGCGTTTGGACATCTCCCCACGTTTCCCATGTCCCCCACGTTTCCCCGTCCCCAGGACGTTTTCCAACGTTTTGGACGTCCTCAGACATTTCCTAGAAAAAAAAAAGCGTGGGGGAAAGCGTTCCCCGTCCCGCGTCCCGGGGCGTCCGGGGCGTCCCCGACGTGTCAAAGCAGGGGGGCGTCTCCGCATAACTATGGTTTGGGGGCGAAGGGGCGTTTCCTACCCATCCCCGAGGTTCAAAACGTCCCGGTATGGGACAAGTGAAAAACATAGGGGAAGCGTCCCCGTGGAACATAGCTCATACCACATGTTGATGAGTCTCCATGACTAGACTAGAACCTAATGAAAACCTCTACACCTAATGAGAAAGCCAAAAATTTGGCTCTAAGAGATTGAAAAATTCAAATTTTCAAACCATGCAAAATGAAGAGAAACCTCCTTATTTAAATTTTGGACCTCTAGAGCCTAAAAGGACTTCATAATGACTCTTAAGACAACCGCAGGACTTAGAAAGCCAAAATTTGATTACTACATCCTTACATTAACCCTTGAAGTGATGCCCCGCATCAGCACTACATTCTCCCTCCCATATAAAAACATCATCCTCGATGTGAGACAGCTCCAAGGTAGCAGAGGGATGAGTAAACATGAGAAGTCAACAACGACAAATTTTGTTTAGCGAAAAGGGCTTTGTTGCTTAAGACGCAACCATCGAAGGTTAAAACACATTTTTGTCCTCAATTCCTTAATGTTCTACAAAGATTTGTTGTTCTCTATACCATAATGAATTTAATTCCAATTTGATAATCTTGTCCAAACTTGTTTACTCTTATGTTTCTCATAAGTGTATTCACGATTTATTAGTTTTACCAATTGCACAATTCACTTGTTCTATGTTGTGTGGACTACATGTTTCTTCCCATGGTTGGGTTAGAGGTCTTTGTGAGTACATCATGAAAATGTGTGAAAAGGTTTAATGTGAAGTTGATCGTATTATGTTTTAGACCTTGTGTGATATGATGTCCCGTACAGTTGAGCACACTATGAAAATTATTTTAAAAAAATGAAATTCTTAACTAGTGATAACATTGAAGGTAGTGCCCCCTTCAGTTTGTAGTAATTTTTCTTTTTCGATCATGGTGAGTGACACAGGCGTGGCTTTGGCACTACGATTGTTATATTCGGTGTGACGGGGCTCTATGGTGAGTGACCCGACCTAGTTTTGGTACTTCGATTTTTCTCTATTGGGAGGCATATGGAGTTGTTTTGGGAGGCTTATGGAGATTTGGGAGGCATATGAAGTTGGTATGTATGATTCATGAGTTACTCATACGATCTTGAGTTGTGTTTGCGAGCCTAAGTGGTGTTGTGTAGTAAAGCAAGTTATGAAACAAGAAATATATATATATATATATATATCCTGGTTTATCTTGTCTTGTGTTTTGGTCTTTCATGGATGGGCCCTACAGGACTGACCTCATACTAGTTCCTTTTCTCTTCTATTTTTCATTTGTCTTTTCCCCTTTACCCGACTCACCCGACTAAACTTAGAAAACTACTAAAAAGAATCCAATGTTTATGAAAACAACTGAAAAACATGACATTAACTCCCCTTGCTCATTTCCTTTTGTCCATGAGAAGTGGAATGGGCTCAAGGTCTTCAAATAGGACTAGCATTGAGAACGGGACATTACAGTCGTCCCCTCCCAAAATTGCTTGCCCTCAAGCAATTGTAAGCTTGGCTGATCTGAAATTTCTGTGTCTTCCTGCGAAACTTATTCAATCTTTGCACCATCCAATGAACAAGGAGTTGGCTTTCTAGATAGAGCATCCACAACCACATTATTTTCCCCTGTCACATTCTGGTATATACATACAACTCTTCCATTCATTCCCATCTTTATGAAGTTTGCTATGGTTGTATTAACATTCAACTGAATACCCTTAGAAATTGTTGGAGACATAATTGAGTCAATCTTTTCGTGTTGACTAAAATGACTACATGATGCCAAGTGAGCTCCTATCTTGACAGCATTTGGCTGAATTCCAACACCTTCCATAACATGGCATGGCTGAAGCATAGCCACTTCTTATTAGAATTCAAAATAATATGGGATAACAAACATCTTGTGATAGCTACACATACCTTATCAATGTCACTAGGAGAAGAGCACCTCTTCCTCGTGATCGAAATCCACTTGGTGGCTGTAAATAGAATGTGGAACAAGCTAGACATGTTGGTAATAACAGCCACAAGATTCGAGACAACTCCCATAACGATTCGGGGTCATGATTCACATTACCCAAGCTCATCTCAGTCATGTTAGAAGGATGACTTATACCACGAAACTCCCATTGAATCCATGTCTCATTAGGCAGTCTTGCTAAGTGTGTTTTAGAGAACCAATCCCTCATAGACCAAACAATAGCATGATATGTTACTTCACCTTGGCTCATGAAAACTGAATTATTGCATACCTTGTTTCCACACCAAGTTGTGGGAAATTGTTGTATCTTCATGAAGCAAGAAATGGTGAAGTCATTCGGTGTAATTTCAACCTTCTTGAAATATTCCCTTAGGTTGCAAACGAGATGTTGGCCTTCCTTCCCCAAGTGTGAATTGGTTGGAATAATCTTGACACCACCACTTACTATGCCGTGAAGTACCATTTCTTCTTCCCCTATGTAGTATCTCATTTTCTTAGTCTGATAATTTTGTGTAATTTCTTCCCCAACATAACCACTTAATGCTAAAACAGAGTTTTGAAAGTTAATCAGCTTCTCTGCGAGTGTTGGATGATCAGTCAATGGTAAATAAACAAGGTGAGAATACTGGAGGTTCGGACCTTTAACAATCTTATCAAGTCCCCTTTTTATTATCCATGCAGCTGAATTTACATTTTCAGTAGATGAATTATCCATAACTTTCACATACATCCAAGAGTGGCAATCTTGAAAGTAACTTGAGTCCCACAAAACCATAGCAAGCTGATTCATAAAATTTTGACTACCAAAATAACATCTAGTTTCCTTACCATGAGCATCCTGTTGGAATTATCTTCTTTTGGCCATTCCCTATAATCTTGTCTTCATGCGTGTTATTTAGACCACATGAGTGTTCTATTAGCCACGAACATTGATCCTTCACAATGTGGTTAGAATGCACAACAAACCCTCTATGATTGCTCATAAATTTCCTTTCAATCCAAGTGCCTGAGATGGAGAACTCAATAGTGACATTAATGCCTCTATACACTTTGACCCTCAAAAGATCACCCGGATCCCATATGCAAAAACAAACTTGAGCTTGAATCAAAGGATCTACATGCCCTATGCTACAAGTGGTATCCTTGACCCTATCACCCTTCTTAGCATGCTTTCCATGATGACAAGGATTTTGTAAGGATATCAAGCCTTTGTTAGAACCAATACTTCCATGCTTTGAATTATAATCATGGATATAGTCAAAATGCTTACCCTTAGTTGCTGAATTTATGAACTCAACACTTATCTCTACTAAATGACTCTTTTCGAGTGCCTGCTTATCAACTGAATTTTGAATTGTTCCCTTGCTGCTCACTTTGATTCCTTGTACATCCCATTGTGGCTTCTTAGGACAATTTAGATCCCAAGGTTCTACCTTCATCCCTTTACCATTCTTAGAATGATGGCAAAGCTGAAATAGTTCTTTGCTGTCCTGAAAATCTATCTCATATGGCAATGGCTCAATTTTTGGAATGTTTGGAAGATGGATAGGGGCTTCTTGGAAAAGATCCTCTTTCCATTTAGTACCCTTCATCTTCTCATCATTGTTAGAATAATTCTCATGACGATCAAAACATTGTAAGGACATAGTGTGAGGGTGATGCAATAAATCAAATTGCTTACCATTTGTTGCTGATATGTAAATTCCAGCAGACTGAAAACCAACATGAGTATCCGATGAGGCTCCTTTTAAGGGCATGCCTCTCAACAAGGTCATCCTGAAACTCAGCCTCATAAACCTCTTGCAAATTTGATTTTTCTTCAAATACATGTCCCTTCACAAGGCTGTTCTGAAAATCAGTCAATGGCTCATCCTTAGGAAGTTCGAAGGATGGTGCATGTTCCTCCATCTTGAGTTCTTTACATTCAACAAGTAGAGCCCTTTCTGTTTGGACCTCATCACCAATTTGCTGACACATGCAATTATTAGAAGTCGATAAAACATCATCTATTATCAAATATTTTTACCTTTGACTTGCATGTTGAATCCTTTTTGTGGTGCTTGTGATCTAGGCTCTGCTCTAGATCCCATTCTATTCTTGCTCACCCCTATGTACTCAACAAGTGATATGGCTTCACGAATCTCAGCTGGAAGAGCCCTATACTCCTCATAACTGGCAGCAATGTTGTTGCCCACAAAATGCCATGTTTCTACCTCCGAATAACTCCTTCCCTTGGGAGGAAGGTAGGCTGAAAAGGCCTTCTTCTTGTAGGATCCATCATGGATCTTGGTGGTTGAAGATTGTTGTTTGCCCTTGAAGAACTTCCTGGATGCATGTTATGGATCAGCCGTGCCATTATATCAACCAACCTCTCTTGCCCTTGGACAAACCTCTTAAACATAACATCATAAAAAATTTTGTCCACCATTTTATCTTCTCCTTCTGCATGAATACCCTCCTTTCGGGAGGATCTTTGCTCGATACCACTGTAATGCCCCTTTCGGGCTCTAACTGAAACAAAGGGAAATTGCACAAACCCCAATAGATAGTAAACTGAAAATTATGACAACCAACTGAAATTTATGACAACAAGGTACAACAGTTTGATTTTTATAACAGCAAGGAAAATGCAATATCTCTCCAAAATGCATCATTTACACAATCCAAAGCATGTAGGGAACCTTAGAAATATTTTAGAATAAATATAAAAAAGAAATAAACCTTCAAACCCCAAATGAATTTGTTTAATTAAAATTAATAATAGCAATGGACACCCTTACAAAGATGGCTGGAAATGAAGGATTCCAAGCCCCAAATTGAATTCCAAATGTAGATTCCAGCTGCTAAAAATAGGAGAAACACAATGATGGTTGAGTTTGATGTTGTTGCCCTAGAAGACCCCAAATGCCACCTTAGGGCAAGTCGCCACCCTAGGAGAGGAGGGCTGAAAATACCCTCAAAATTGAAAATAACTCCTTATGAGATCATGTTGTTGCAAGCTTGATGGGTATTGTGTTCAAACCAACCCACTATTGAGAGGTTTTGTTCTCAATAGGTTTTCCAAGAGGGTTTTCGTCCTCAATGGAAGAGAGAGAAAACAAACATGCTCCAACTCCAAGAGAAATAATTTCCAAAAGATGCATAACCTCTTCCAAGCCAAGCAACCCCCTTTTTATAGCTTGATGTGGTGCCAAAGATCAATTAGAATGCCTCTAAAGAGGACTGACCTCATACTAGTTCCTTTTCTCTTCTATTTTTCATTTGTCTTTTCTCCTTTACCCGGCCGACTTGACTAAACCTAGAAAACTACTAAAAAGAATGCAATGCTCATGAAAACAATTGAAAAACATGACATTAACTCCCCTTGCTCATTTCCTTTTTGCCCATGGGAAGTGGAATGGGCTCAAGGTCTTCAAAGAGGACTAGCGTTGAGAAGGGGACATTACACATATTTTATCGCTATGTTCCCAATCTTTGTGCTTTGGGATGCTCGACATCTTCTTGCCTTTTTTAAATTAATATATCTATATTTGTAACAAGTTCATAATATACCGATATTTTTATTTATTGAAAATTAAATGTGTTGGGTGTTGAGGACTTGAGGGCACCTAGAGCTAAATTTGGTGTTTTGTTGCTATATTAAATGAATTTAATTTCTACTAGTAGCGAGGTAAAGATAACTAACTTATAAGGTATTATATGTGTTAGCCGATGGGAAAGAAATTAGAGGGTGAGAAGTCTAAAGTGTTTTTATTAACAAATGTTTAGAGTGTTTGTATGTCAAGTGGGTAGCCTTGCCTTATGATTTTATTTAAAATATACAAGGAAAAATGTGATTAGACTAATGATTGCTTATGAAGGTCATCTTGAAATTATTTAAACAAATGTTAATCAAATTCCAGAAAATTAATAATTTATATTTATAATTAATTTGATGTGATCATAAATGTTGATAAAACTAAATTATTACACTAAAGTGATGACTGCAATATACTCTTCTTTTTTGGTTATTTATCAATATAAAATAAGAGTATTGAAATATACTAAAGTGATGATTGCAATATACTCCCTCGAATTAGGGATGTGAAACCAAAGATGAGTATATTGAAATTTCAAACCAATCTAGCACACACCAGCATCTAAAACAAAGTGAAAGTACATATCCATCCTTGCAAGGCCGATAACAAATTGATAGGGGAGTTGGACTTCTTAATCTTTAGGGAAGTAGGGAGCTCAACCCATTTGGCACAACAAATTTTAAACCTCCCACCAAGTAGTCTTTATTAACATTTACATATTGCTCCAGCACCCCCATTTGTAATCTCAAAACACATTCTTAATATGGGCCTCTCGATTCCCAATAATTTGTAGTGTCCCCAAATGGGACAATTTGACCCAAGTTGGATCTTAGGCCAATCCAAGTACCCAGATCCAAAATAATGAAATATTTATCAAGTTAAACTCTGCAGATCTGAATTAACCCTAAAAATGCGACTTGGGTAATGTATGAAACCCCTCTAAATCAGTCCTTATATTTAGTCCTCTTTACCCTAATCAAAATACTGATTTTATAATGCCCAAATCAGAAAAGATATGTAGATTCAAATTTAAATAAGTCTGAAATAAATTAAATAAAACAGCGAAGGAAAGGTACCACAATGAGCTTCCAATAGGTTCAGTGTCCCAGATTTCATCCTGAAATCTGTGACTACCCTATCCGAAAAAATTTCGTACTTTTAAAATAATGGGTCATTTTGTGTTTTTATTGCCTAAAAGTTCTTGTATTGCGTCAAGATAATCCCAAAGAGCCATATTAGCCATTTTTGCCAAATACCCAGATGCCCAAAATTGTTATATTCTGTTGTCGGATTTGTCTGCGGGAAATTTGTATTTAATTATTTTGAGCCCCGTTTGAGGCAATTTGTGCTCTGATTTAACCCTGTTGTGATCGAACATATCATTACTCCTATATACCAGAAGGGTTTTAACTTGGAATAAGTTTTGGGCTTTATTTGTGACTTTTGGCAATTTTTTGTGTTTTTGTGTTTTCCCGTTTCGTTTTCTGTGAAATTTCTCTAGATCAATTCCTTTGCGGTTTGGCCTGATTCTTGGCCTAAGTAATTGGGGATCATATACGCACGTTATGCCAGAAGGAAGTCACCATCGGAGGTCCGGTTCACTGGGAAAAGACGAAGTCGCGCACCAAAAAGCCTCTTCTGGGCTGGCCGCATTTTTGGAAAACAAAGAATTAGAGTGGATAATGGGAAAATTAGAAGCAGCAGGCAGGTGGGAATTTTGTACCTACCTTGCAGGGTACTTTTTCCCATGATAGAAAAGTCACTTAAGTTGCAGTGGGAAAATTAGAGGCAACAGGCAGGCGGGAATTTATTGCCTTGCAGGGTAAAAATTCCCATGGTGAAATAAAAGAAAAGTGACTTAAGTGAAATCATGAGATTTTATTGCCTGCCATGCAAGGTAAATAATCCCATTGTCAAAATCAAATCACTTAAGTGGATCATGGGATTTCCGGGGCTGCCTTGCAGGGTAAAAATTCCCATTGCCATGTGATTCTTAAAAATAGAATTCTATATGTCAAAAAGTGCGCCCCCTTTGGAGAAGTAAAGGCAGCCTTTAAATTGATTAATTTAATTAATTATTCACCCAAAATAGGCGCCCAGGCTTGTGGAAAAGTCAACAAAGGCAAATGACAAAAGGTGGTTGAAAATAGATTGCTCTAAAATTAAATAAATTAATTTATTTAATGGCAGCCCCTTCATGTCAAAAAGTGCGCCCCTTTTGGGAGAAAGATAATACTTTTTAAAGTATTAAATGATTAAATTAATTTCTATTTTCAGTGGCTAAGGTTAAAGCACACTGTGAAGCTTAAGTGAAGTGAAGAGTGGATGATTAAATTGATTAAATTTAATTTAATGGATGGCTGTCCTTAAACATGCAATTTTAGCACACCAGTTAAAGAGAAAAACATGATTTTTAATTAATTAATTGCCAGGAATAAGAAGGGCAATTATTAATTATAGAATTATGAGGGTTATATAAGCATGGGCTACCATAATGGTGTATTAATTAATTCACAGTAAAGAAGTGCAGCCCAGAGGAAAAGTGCGCCCCATTTGAAGAGGATTTTTGCTCAGACAAAGGTGGATTTGATGCTAAAAGCTTCTAGTTTTGGCGCATGCTTTGAAGAAGGCTGATTTGTGTCTACATAATTGTTTGTAGAAGTGATCCAGTAAAGCTCGGGTGAAATCGAAAAATTCATGCTCACTTTGCATGCAAATAAAACGTCAAATTTTGGGGCAACAGACTTGAATTATGCAGATTTTTGTGATTAAAATTCACTGTGCATGCTCCGGTTGCCATCTTTGTCTGAATTAATTGCAGGAGTTAGATACAGGTGCTTTTATAAAGAAAAGGAACTTATATCAATGTCCAATACATTGAATATTTCCTCTAAATCTGAAGGATTATCCAAATCTGCACCAGTTTTGAAGAATTCCAGTCAAATAAGAAGAAAAAGAATTGTTCAGACAAAGATAGACAAAGCTATGGCGAAGAAAGATGAAAAAGAAAGCACAACGGAGTCATGCATCACTTCTAAATTTGTAGATATTGGAGACACGGATCTAGGCTCGGAACCTCTTGTTGAATTGATAGACAGATTCGAGCAGGAAAGACTTCACTCATGCGTGCAGAAAAAACTTCACTCATGCGTGCAGATTAAAAGTAGTGGAATTATTCGAGCTGCAACTTTTCCATCCACAACCCAATTCTCCAGAGTTTGTTATGCAGGTGCAGATCCATATCCAGATGCAGATGCAAATCCATATGCAGATCCAGATCCAGATCTCATAGTTGCAAAAGCTTCCAGCACAAAGGCTTCATCCTCTTGTTTCGAATGCAGCCCGTGAAGAAGTCAGTGCATGGAAAATTCCTTCCAAGATCTTGTGCAAATGCTCCCATCTTCCAGTTGAAGCCTTCATTGAATTTTCATTCATCCGGAGTGCTTTCTAGAATTTTTAATTGCTCATATGCAATTAAAAATAAGGATGATGAGTTATCTACGGAAAACATTGCATTGATGCATGTACTGGAGAAGAACTGCAAAAGCTTCAAGGATAAAAGAGAAGACAAGGTGAAGGCAAAATCCACTCGCTTCCAGATCCAACTGTTGTTTCCAGATCCAGTCGTTTCCAATTCCAGCTTGTTTCCAGATCCAGCTACTCCCAGATCCAGTTTGGTGAGAATCAAAGGCAAAAGAATCAACTGCATGCAGACATGAAAAAGGACAAGACTGCAGCTTTCCTCTTCCTTCTTCTTTCCTCCGACAAAGTAATTGAGCGATCAATTAAATTATACAACTTAAGTGATTGGTTTAAAAGCCATTACTTGAAGAAGTCAACTACTTGGAGATAGGTGGCGGACGTGTAAAATAGAAGGTTCTATTTTCAGTTGCAAATCATACATGTCATGCAAAGAGGAATTCCAGGATGGAGATTGCCAGTTGTTTCTTTCCTCCGACTTCCACATGTGCCAGTTCAACTAAAAGCTTCCAACTTGTAATTGCCCCTCTACATTCTATAAGTAGAGGAAGAACCTTCGGGTTAATAATCAGAATTTGTAAGCAGCATTCTTGTGTTCCAGACTTTGTGCTGAAACCCTTGAGAGCCACTTGAAGCAAAGGATATACAGGAGCAGATTTCCGGAGAACTTTGTGTCACGGTGTATTGTGTTTCTTGCTTTTTATCTTAGATCTCTTAATAAACTTTGTGTTATTTCAGATCTAGATCTAGAGCTATCTTTGCTTAGAATTCTGTGTTTATATCTATTGGTTTCTTTTATGTGCATGCAATCAACTTTGCTATCTATTGATTGGGATGCACATCTTCCCCATTTCTTCTCTGTGTTTACATAATCTCCTTCTTCTATAAGTATTTCCTTTCTTAAACAACTGCTTACTTGCTGCAGAACTGTTCATTATGGTTCATGAATTGAGTAGTTAAAGTAAAACCCCATATAGATATTAGCATACTTTAATTGAAAAATTTGACACGGGAGCCTCACCGGTAAATGAGGGAGATTTATCTCATGATTGCCTAGGTTTTGTGCTATGCAGAAAATCTAGCCAACAAGGTCTCGATTGATTTAATATTAATATGAGATTTACTTAATATTAATATGTAGATTTGACTGAGATTACAGCAGTGGCCAGGGGGTCTGAAACCCAACAAAATGCTTCCAAAACAGTAGAATAAATCCCTGAAACTCAGCTCCACACAACAACAGACTTTTATCCTTCAAATATGCCAAAAAACTATCTTCAAATGGGTTGCTCCAGCCTTAGAAAAATAAGAAGGAACAACTGCACTTTATCTTCAAAACTCTCTATACAATGATTTGCAAATCGCTTCACTACATTGGAAATAAATCTGAAAATTAATATAAATCTTTGCAAGCACCATAGAATCTCCTGAGTAGAGATCCCTCACATTCTCTAAGAGGGTTTTCGTCCTCTAGAGGTAATTCCTAAGGGTTTTCGTCCTTGGAATAAATTATGCAAAACTCTAAGCTTCAGACATAAAATCAGAAATTATCAAATGATCATAGCATGCCTCTCAAGCAAGTCGACCTCTCCTTATAAAGAAAGAAGAGACCCAAAACAACCTCCAAAATATCCAATCAGCATACAATGATTTTTTCTATGCATTTTCCACCCTCCATCCTTTCTAGGCCAAGTCACATTTTCCTTGGGAGGATAACTTTTGACCCATGAACTTTGCATTCTTTTGTATTTTCTATTGCCCCTAAGGCAAGTTGTTTATTCTCCTAAGGGAGAATAAAAATTATAATTGCACCTTTTTCTAACTTAGACTTGACATAATTATTAAGTTATTTAAATTATTATAAGTGCTTACATATTTTCCCTTTGCTATGGGCACTTTTCCCTTTGCTACGGGCACTTTATAATAATTAAAAATATCTTAAGTCACCCTTATGTTCCCCCTTTGGCCGTCGGGTAGACAAAATAGACCAAGGGTCTTCGATTGGAAAGGGGATATTACATAATCTCCAAGGGCCGAGGATATTCACATCGGATCCACAATGGTGTTATTGTTTCTATGTCGAATAAACAATTTTTTTGCAAAATGGAAGTCTCATTGTGAAAATAGGACACGAGAGTCCAAATCATTAAATCCCAAACAAATGGATTAAGTTCCAATCCCAACGTGATGGTAAGACCATATTATGTAAATAGGTTGTACACATAAAGTTCTTATCTTGTTTAGAGGATGAAAGGAAGGTCTTACTGAACAACTTTGGACATACTTACATCGTGAGGAAGAATGGGGGCCAATCTTTATAACAAGAACTTGATTCATTGTTCTCATGAAAATAAACTGTAGACTTTAGTAGGAAGTCTACAATTAGAAATATTAACAAAAAATCCCAAGGCCCATCCATAGAGGATTTTAAATCTTCGATAGTCTTATTCTTGGCCAAACAATCTTCAAGAAATTTAGTCTTAGCACACTCTAGTTGCTCCTGTAGGTGAGCCACCAATTTAGATTCCTCCACAAGCTTATTCTCCACTCCCCATCAAAATGCCCAATAACTCAAGCCAAATTATTCAACTCGGAGACATCAACCACAAGGGTAATCCAACCACCCATTCTCAGTTGCTTAATTTCTTTTCTTTGCATCTCATAATCTCCAACGCCCTTTCTAGGGAGAACGCAAACTCACTAAAACACCCAAAATCCCAATAGTAGCCCTTTCTAACTTACCTCCCATTTGGAAGACAAGGTCAATCATTGGAAGTTTGGAACATCATTCACAGGCCCCATTATCACAACTAAACAGGGTCAGTCATTGGAAGTTCGAACATCATTCGTGGGCCCCATTATCACATCTAAAGTTACATCTGGATCCCTATCACCATGAGCCAAAACCATAGAATCCACCGAAATAGTGCAAAATAGACCTTCTCCTATTGTTGGCTTCATGTTAAATTCAAAAATATTGGCATAGAGCAAAAAGAGACATAAGAAATACCATGATATAGAATCCTTAGGGCGTCAAAAGTTAACATTTCTATTAGCCCATGGTGGGCCAAATTTTTGATATTCCCATCTTGAGTTCACATTTCTACGAGTCTATGATGAGCCAAAGTTTTGATATTCCCCTTGTATCTCACTTGCAATTCTTCTTTCTAACAATTTGAGTAGGAAGAAAGGCATGTTGAGAAGTAATTTGTTCTGAGATAAGAGAGAAGCTTTAAAAGATAAGAAAAGATAAGATAAGTAGGCCACCTCAAACCAAGGAGCCGAAGCGGGGTTAACCCCTTCCCGTATCCATAGCTAATTCATCGTGGCTCGAGGAAACTGGTCTTACATTGGTTTCCTTTGGTTTTGACAAACATACCATTTCCCTAGTAGTAGGAAGTCTGAAACCCTAGCTACAACTTCATTAACCTTAAACTCCAAGCCTTTGTTTATTACCACATCACCATCCTTGAAATTTTCAGAATTCCATTGCGGTCAACATCAAATCCTTCAATTTTTTTAAAAACTTTAACCATCCAACATCTAGGAGGATTTGAAGACACTCTTTGTTATTCCCAAGAGCCAAATGTTCGGAGAACTCTCACCTATTAATCTCACCACCCATCGCAAAGAAAGAACACCAACCCCATGAAATAAACCATTCGAACAAGTTTTTAGACCCAAAATGTACAGATAATACTAACATCAATTACAAGCGAAGAAACCTATATCATCCTTATCTAATAATAGTGAGCAGCCCTAATCAAATGATCCACAACAAATCTTATGAAGAGGCCATAATCTTTTCCAACAATCAAAACCCATACACCACCTGTCATCATTGTCCAAATCAATCTTTATAACCCATGTGATAACTCCACACTTAGTACACAAATCAAATCGCTGCCACCCTCCAAGGAAAACCCTCAAACTGCTAAAGAATGACAAGAAAATCTAGAATGCCATAAAAAATTAGGGATAAAATTGTAATGACCCCTTTTTCGACCTAAGAGCCTAACAATGGACTTCTTGCTATTCCCTTTCCGTGGCAATGAAGCAGGAATGAGCTAGGGAAGGAATTGCATTCCATTTCATTTTTTCTTTTGTTAATTTTAATGTTTTCTTTAATAAAGTTGGTCGGCTAGGTTGGAGGTGTCTTAAAGGCAAATTAAAAGACCCAAAGAAGCTTTATGAGGTCGGTCCTTCTATTTTGGTTTTGGCACCAAAGGAAGGATATAAAAGGAGATCAATGACTTCATTTTCATCATCTATCTTGGTGCATTTTCTCTACATTTGATCTTTGGGCTGATTGCTCATTGTCATTCCACTATTGGGCGACAATCCATTAGTGTGGCTTTTTCCAAGGAAGATGAAAACCTTCCTTGTGGCTGGTTGGAGGACGAAAACCCTCCAATTTTGGGTGAAGTGAAGACAACTTTGAAGACCTCTTGCAGATTTGGACATTAGAAGATCAAGGAAGACATCTACAAGGGTTTGCATGCAATTTGGAGCTCTCCCTAGAGGGAGCGACTTGGGTTGAGTGGTTGTTGGGTGCCTTCTAGGGCACGAAATTCAGATTTTCTTTCATATTTGGACTCCTCATAATTTATAAGGCTGGAAACAATCATATTTTGTGGAATTTGGGGTTTGGAAACCCTTCATTTCATAATTTCTTTGAGCTGTACTTCTGCTGCATTTAATTAATTTTCCAGCTGTGTTTTCAATCAAGTTTCATATTGGAAAGTGGCTTAAATACTTCCTAAAATACTTATCTATATTTTGGTTGGATTATTTGATGAGTTTCAAGTGATTTTCCTTCATTTTTTGGACTGCTGTTATAAAATTCAGACTGCGGCTTTCCAGCTGTCATAAAATTCAGTTTGCTGGTCTAAAATCAGAATTTAATAATATTGGGGTTTGTGTGATTTCCTTCTTTTTCAGTTGAAGTCCCAATAAGGGACATTACAAAAGTAATGATTTTCCACATTATCCCAAACCACTTAGGGGACCCTAAACTAATCCCCTAAGGACAAAGAGATCAAGGAGTTAGAGCAAAGATGGAGGAACTTTCTTTCTAGTTCAGGTGAACATCTCCTCCACATTAATTGAGTCCTAGAACTAATATCTTCAAGAGAACCTTCCTGAAGCTTTTCCACATCAGATTTTCTTCTTCTTTTCTTCCTTCTTCAAACCACAAGAGGAATAGAGAATATGAAATCAATTTGAGAAATCCTACAAATAACCTCATCATCAATCCCATCACTCGAGTCAGTGTTGTTTCTATTTGAAGAGTTGTTATCCCCTTCTAATTCCATAGACCGAATTTCATTCAACTGATCCTTTTGAGTGCCAAACATTGTGACGAATTAAAGTCCTCCACAATCTTTTGGAGATTCTTAGACAATTTCAAACCTACAGTTTGAATCTCACTATTCCCATTTACCTCATTCCTACTATTATCACCAACAACTTGCTTAATAATTTGCTATACCAACTGCTGTATCACAAAACCATCTTCTGCAGCCTTTGAATTACCAAGGAATCCAAAATGGGACCCATGATCTCTTGAACCCACTGATCCCAATGACTTGTGGCTAACCTCCTTCCTATATCCACAACCAATCGATTAGGCTAGAGGAAAGTGGTCTTACATTGGTTTCCTTTTGGATTCGACGGCATACCATTTCCTCCAGTGGTAGGAAAACTGGAAACCCTTGCTACAACTTCTTCATTAACCTCAAACTCCAGGCCTTTGTTTACCACCTCACCATCCTTGGATTTTTACAAATTCCAAGTTACTGCAAAATCAAATTCATCATCAAATCCATCAAACTTCTTGAAAAACTTCAACCATCGAACATCTAGGAGCATTTGAAGACACCCTTTATTATTCCCAAGAGCTGAAAGTTCAGAGGGCTCCCACATAATAATCTCACCACCCATTGCAGAGAAAGAACAACCCCATGAAAAACACCACTTAGAACAATTTTTTAGGCCCAAAATGCACACATTATACTAACATCAATTGCAAATAGTAAGCCTGTATTATCCTTATCTAACAATAATGAGCGGTCCTAATCAAATGATCCACAAAAAATCTTATGAAGAGGCCATACACCTGTCCAACAATCAAAACCCATACACCACCTGTCATCATTGTCCAAACCAATCTTTATAACCCATGTGATAACCCCACACTAGTACACAAATCAAACCACCACCTCCCTCCAAGGCAAACCCTCAAACTGCTAGCATTGACAAGACAATCTAGAACATCATCAAAAATTAGGGATAAAATAATGATTTTTCCACATCATCCCAAACCACTCAGGGGACCATAAACTAATTCCCTAAGGACAAAAAGATCAAGGAGTCAGAGCAAAGATGGAGGGACTTTGCTTCTAGATCAGGTGAACATCTCCTCCCTAGTTAACCGAGTCCCAACACTAATATCTTCAAGAGAACTTTCCTGAAGCTTTTCCATTTCAGATTTTCTTCCTTTTTAAAGCCATGAGAGGAGCAGAGAATCAAAATCAGTTTGAGAAATCCTTGAAATAGCCTCATTATCAATCCCATCACTTGATTCACTGCTGTTTCTATATGAAGAGTCATTAACCCCTTCCGATTTTGTTGACTAAATCTCATTCAACCAATCCTTTTGAGTGCCATGCATTGACAGATCGAATCCTCCACAATCTTTTGGGGATTCCCTGACAATTTCAAACCTACAGAAACTACTGTATCACAAAACCATCTTCTGCAGTTTCTGAACTACCAAGGAATCCAAAAGAGGACCCATGATCCCTTGAATCCACTGATCCCAACGACCTCTGTGGTTTAGATCTTTATCTTCCAATTGCAATAAGCTTACGTTCTTTTTCTTCCACATCTTTTGCTGAACCAATTTTGGTTCCTTTTTTACTGATTTGGTTCCACTTTCCCCTCCCTTTTTCTCCAAACACTTCCATTGTTGTGATCACTATTACCACTCCAAGTCCAAGGCGATCCATACTTTATGTCCTTGAAAAGACTGGACAATTGTTGGCCAAGTGAGCAAAAGAAGAACATGAAAAACTTTTTTCCTGAGGAATCTCATAATCGTTGTTTTGAAGGAATTTCTCATCATGCAGCCATCACTACTCTATCCTTCTATTAATTACACTTTTCCTTCTTTTTGTTTTAGGATACATACTGAACAACTTTCCAAACAAATTACCAATAATATTAAAGATTTCAGTATTCCAATATTCTAAGGGAAGGGCATACAGCCTGATCCATACCTCTCTTTGCACCTCTCGTTGTGGTTTCCACTAGTAATCCTCTTGCCAAGATTGAGCCACAATGTTTCTATCTTCTGCAACTTAAGACCCTAATCTCAGAACCTTATCTCTCTCCTCTTTCCCTGATTTTTAACCTCTAAGATCCCTATAGGTAAATAAAAGAGTTGATCCAGACAGCCCCTTTCCTGTGAATTTGCATCCGAATCCTCCAAAGATTTCCTTTTTTGAAGGTTTACATATTAGTCTACCAATACTAACTTTATACTAGTGATAGGATCTGATATCCTTAACTAGCTCTTCCTTAATGTGAACCTTTTTACCATATGAGTTAAACAGTGGCTTAGGATCACGCGGATCCTTCTTCCCCTCCAAAGGAGATTGTTTATAGAAAATTTCAGCAGAGATTTCTTTCTCAAGACTCCTCTTTCGAGCATGGACGGATTCAGGTTAGAGTTACTAACCTCCTTCATTATGTTGTGTTGAAGATCTTCAAACTCAGATCTAAAGCTGTCTCTTAGAAGCTGTATGTCTCTCTGATGCACCTATCATCAAGTTAGCACCAACTTCAATCCCAAACTCCTCAAATTCCAAAATCAATGCAGATAGACGCCCATTGAAATCCTCATCTTCACATTCTCCATTGGATAACTCTCCTTGAATGTTCTCGCCGGACACAAGTTTCCACTCCTCCTTCCACAGTTTCTTTCGTAGCTTCATACCTCTCCTTCTCCCTCTCTTTCTTGATCACCATACAAAACTGGTTTTGAAAGCTTTACTTGCCCACATGTAATTTTTTGTAAGTGTTATATATATTTAAAATAAAAAATATGAATTAAGAAATTTCTTTGTTAAAATGTTCTATGAAATAAGGGTATTTTTTTAATCTTAAAAGCATAGTCACCAAATCTGGCCGGATCCGGATTTTTCAGCCGACCCGGATAAATTCGGTTCGGTCGGCCCTAATTTAGGGATTTTTTTTTAATTTTCTGTAGTTTTCTGGAAAAAGTCAACTATCAACCTTATATATTAAAAATATAACATTTTACATTACATTATTAAAGTTTTTCATTGTATTTGTCAAATTTTCATATTTGTAAAATTCAACTCATATATATTTCGGACTGGATTTTTCCAAACCTTTTCAAGAATTCCGGATTTTCGGATTTTTTTGCCCTCCCGAATGGATCCGGATTTCTGGACCTGGTAACTATGCTTAAAAGGGAGCAAGTCCCACACTTACTTCAAGAGACCGCAACAAATATCAGTTTATGATTGGCAAGTAAGAAAAAACCTCCTAGAAGCCTGCTTACAAAAGCTTTTAGCCCCAACAAAGCATCCTTTCTAGAAGTTGCATGTTAATGCTTTTATCATGCATGCCTTTCTACCCATCCTTTTCTCACTCCATGAATCAACCATTTCTTAAAAAGCTGCCTTTCTAAATGGTATATTATACTAATCCCTCCATAGCCTACATTCTTAAAAGAACATGATTGTTTTTCTGTGTGATCTGCTTTTTCCATGCATGTTTATCTACTAACAAGTATGCCTTCATAAAAAAGAGATATGCATGATTCCCACCATAGCCTACATTCCAACAACACACGCATGCTTTCTTGCTTTCTCCATGCATGTTTATAATATAAGAAGTGTGCATGCATAAAAATAATATGCATGCTTCTTGCCTTTATTTCCACCATAACCTACAAGCTAGAAATAAAATGCATGCATTTTTAGCATGGTTATGCTTTCTCCATGCGTTAACAATCATATTATTGTTTATAAACATAATTCTCAGTTTAGACATTAATAGACATTGCAACATGATCCTCATTGTTTTTTCTACTCGCTTTCTCATGCTGGAAAATTTGATGGTACTGACTGTTGTTGTCTAAGCCAACTAGTTTCCAACAATCTTGACATTTTTGAGCACACTACCCAAGTTATCCAACCAGTCCATATCCAGTTTCCAAAGCTTGGTGAGATCTTCATCGAGCTTTGTTTCCTAAAGAAGAATAAGCCAGGGTCTATAGTTTGAAATCACTCTTTCTAATGTTCCAAGAGATGATCAACACATTAAACCAGTTTACCCTTCTTGGTGCCTGCCAAGATGTCAACCAATTGACACTGGTTTCGTGTTAACACTTCCTATTGTGTTTATTTTTGTGTTCTTTCTGCTGCTCTTAGTCTTCCGCTGTTGTTATATCTAATGACGACTTTATTCCTTTTGTTTTTCTTTTGGTCAAAGATGAAGCTTGGTGTCTCAGGTGAATCTCAGATCTCATCTTCCTTTGTCTCTTTTTCTCCTTCGTCATGCATGTTCTCCTCAATTTGCATGCCCCTTTCTTCACCTCCGAATATGTTCATGTTGGGTATTGGGTCCTCAATGAGCTTTTCCGGATCTTTTTGAATCCATACTCTGCCATTCCCATCTCAACTTCATTATGCATGCTTCGCTCATTTTCCTAGGTTTTGGAATTCTTTCTTCCTATGTTTCTTTGGCAGTTTCTCTTTTTTTACCCACGTTTTAATCCTTTTTCTCCATTTCTCCAACTTTTTTCCCTTTATTTTTAATCACATGCTTTCTTTTGGGTTTTATGAACCCATCATCGACCTTTGTGGATTCTCTTATAGGTTTGGTGCTCAAGACATTTTTCTTCATTGAGGGCATTCTCTGACCACGTGATTGTACTCATGTCATCCTCTGCATCTTAATGACATGCTTTCATAATCCAAAGGCTGGATCCAGCTGATCTCCCCGATTTTAAGGTGACATTCTTCAGGAGCAGTTTGGCGAGATCCAACTCCATGCAGATTTTGGCATAATTAGTTAAACCTTTTCCACGAAAGGGTTTAGTAGTTTCCATTGCTTATCCAACCATGTTGGCAATCATATCAAACACACACTTTCACTAGAATTCCTGGGGGAGTGCATACTCTCAGATCAAATGGGAGGCATGGACGAAAGTTCCTATGTGATTTTGAATCCTATGTGCTAGCACTTCTATTCTAAATTTTTGACTCGATGCAGGTCATTGGAAAAAATGGCTCTAAAGTAGCCTCTTGCATATGTTCTAATCTCCAGTTTCCAATGAGTGTTCCAGTTTTTGGTCACCCATACCTGGATCTCTTCTCTAAATAGTTGAGCTCCCAAAAATTTTCAGATTAGCTTTTTCCAGCAATCCAGAATGTTCCTTTTGATCTCATTAGCATCCAACAGGATGAGTTCTCCATAGCTTGCATGCATGGAGTTTTGTGACAGTTCGAGGTCTTTCTTTGCATTTTCTTGCTGCTGCAATTGCTGCTTCCACCTCTTTGGCCTTTGTTGTGGATAAGCTTCCTACCACTTTCTGTCTGTACGTGAAAGGCTGAAGGACAAGCCCCCTCTGATTTCATTGATCGTATGGAGGGAAGTAGATCTGCCCTCCTTCCCAAACCTGGAAGAAGATTGAAAAACCTTCAAAAGGAGACAAGTTTTTACTAAACTCTAGTAGATCCATTCTCACTTCTTTTTTAAATTTTATAATATAAAAGAAAATTTGAATTAAATATATGAGACAATTTATAAATGATGAATGAAAGGTGATTGTGTGATAAATGACAAGATATTAATGCCTTTTAGACCAAATTGCCATGCGTAAGTGTAGTGAATTTTTAATTGGTAGGAAATTGTACACCTAATGTTGGTACGTGACTAGTTAATTGCTATGGCACTAGTGTATTTACTGATTATTGGTTCAAATTAGGCTTGTATTGGCGTGTGTTCCTTGTGTTTGTTTGACTTTGAACATGTTTATTGTGTTACATTTGAATTTTGACGCTTTCAACTTTGTTTTCCATTTGTCTATTCTTCTTTGCTTGACCTTGTCTGCTTTCCCTTCGTCATGTTTCCTCTCTTCTCCTTGGTTCTCTCTCTAACCCTTGTTTTCTAGCTGTTCCGAGTTTTTGGCTGGCCCTTTTGACCCCTGTTTTGTGTCCTCCAGGGTTTCTTGTCCTTATTTCCCTCCCCGTTGTGTGTTGGCTTGCTTTCCTAATTTGAATTCAAGAAGTCTATAAATACATAGGTGCATTAATGCATCCAGGACACACACGACGAATAGAGGAATGAAATGATCACAAATGAATTTCAATTGAAGCTGGTAAGACAAGGAATTTGTTTATTTCTGAAACATCTCCGTGCAAAAGCAAAATTCAAGCATTTAGAGAAGAGCATCTAACATTTATCACATGTTGCATCCATTGAAAAGAGAAGGGTTGGGACACTTGCATTACACTAGCTTTCCTGCTGAACTGCATTATACTTGTGTTCTCATTGCAAAATTGTTCAAATTCCTAAGGACCTGATAATAATGGAGGGATAAAACCAACCCCCATTAACTCCCTCCGAGAGATGTTGTGAGCTTATTAGGGTTCCAAGGAAGGATAGTTATTTCCTAATAATTCAAGCAAATTTTGGAAAAGTGAACAAGGTTTTCAGAGCTGTGGAGCAGAGGAACAAGCTTGCCAAAACAAATTTGTAGTTTTTGATAGTTTCTAGAACAATGCTCTTGTGGCTCTGATTGTGCCGCGAAAGGAGTGCTACAGTTCTGTCAAGGTGCTCCATTTCGCCAGATTTTTTGGGAACTTTTCTGCATGATATCATGGGTTTGTTTCACCTTGCTGCCTCATCCTATTTTCCGCTGTTTGTTTTTGACGTGTGCCGCCAGATTTGCAAATAGACATGTATCTCTCCATAATCCTATTTCTCAAGCATTTCAAGTAATCGAGTTATCCTACGAGTATAGAATATTCTGATTTATACAATTAGATCTGCTTTATTCATTTATCTTAGTTTAAACCTAGTTCCACTGTGTTGTAGTCAGTTCAATGCATCTGTTAGTGCAAAACCACTTGCCACATCTGTAGAAAGAAAATTTAAATTTTGGACATGCACTCTAAAGCATACATTGCACTATGTGCTGTTTTAGGTAGGGACTACATTTTTGATTTGTTTAGGAATATGATATTACTAATTCACATCTAATTACTTGTTAGGAAATGTGTGTGGGTGCATTGGTAAGGCCACTTGCATGTAGGATGTGGGGTTAAATTTAGGTGGTGGTTGTGAGGCGCATTCTACAATTAGATTTTATGGCATAACCATTTTTTTCCAAATTTTAGAGCTGCCATGTTTCAACAACAAAATAGGCTGGGCAGTTTCTATGCTGAAGGTGGTGTGGTTTGGTGTACAAACATGCTGGCAAGATACGCTTGAGGCATGCTGTAAGTGGCACGTGACCATGCCGATAAGATACACTTGATGCATACCACAATAAGATATGCTTAACGCACACCACTTGTGGTTAAATGGACAAAGCTTGCAACTAAGGATAACATTTTAGTCTATAAAATCAATTTCTTCGTATTTTAAGTAAAAAGTAGTTGCTATTCTATTTGGGGTGCTAGTTTGCAGGTGTATGTGTTAGGGTCCTCCCTATTACTATTGTTTACTATTTTTTTGGTCAAAACCAAGCATCCTCCATGCAAATGACCCACTTTTAAATTTGGTTGGGTTTAAAACATTTATGTGCAATAGGTAGAAGTTTAGCTTCCCCATAGTTTGAAAATCTAATTACCAGCCTAAAGAACCCACATGATGCTATGTGAGGTCTTTTTCTTTGATTATTAAGGCCTTTATCTATATGGCATTCGCCTTGGAACCACAATTGGCATTTAACACAATTCAATACCTTATTACATCTCTCAAGGATTTAAACGTCTGAGACTCCTCTTTGGAAGTCCCATACTTTTACCATTTGGTCTTATCTCATTCGATTGTTATATGAAACCTCCTTTCAATTTGGACTGCCATGTTTCAACAACAAATAGGTTGGGGCAGTTCTTATGCTAAAGTTGATGTGATGGGCAAGATACACTCTATGCATGTTGCACATGGCACATGACCGTGTCGGCAGAGGTTAGACCAGCATAAAAGATTACAACTTACTAGGGATAATATCTTTGTGTATGAAATCCATTTTCTTTGTAGTTTTAGGAAAAAGTAGTCACTATTCAATTAGGGCGCAAGTTCATAGGTGTACATGCCGGGACTCTCCTATTAATATTGTTTATTATTTTTTTCTCTAGATGGAGCATCCTACATGCAAATGATCCACTTTTAAAATTAGTTGGGTTCAAAATACATTTGTGAGTAAGAAGTAGAAGTTTAACTTCCCTATAGTTTCAAAATTTAATTACCAACCAAAAAAATTGACATGATGTTTTGTTAGGCCTTTTGTTTGATTCGTAAGGCCCCTTTTCGATATGACCTTCACCTTAGAAGCCACAATTGGTATGTAACACAATTCAACATCTTATCATGTCTCTTAGGGATTTAAACATGGGACCTCTCTTTGGAAGTCCCATATTTATACTATTTTGACTTAATCTCATTTGAGATTTAAACCTAGGACGTCTCTTTGGAAGTCCCATATTTATACCATTTTGGCTTAATCTCATTTGACTATTATATGAAACCTTCTATAGATCCTATATATTCTTCCCGCGTCTCATTTGTCGGATAAACTTTCTCTAGCCTTTTGCTTATTAATTTTTTTCGTCTGCAAGGAGAAGACAAAATACATGCAATCACATACTTCTTAACATTCATTTCTTATTTTTCAAATTTATCAGCATTTTTTGGGCCACTTTTTATATTAATAAATCTATTTTTACTAATATACTACTAAAAAGAATATAAATATACATTACCCCTATATAATTGCATTTAGTTTTGATCATTTATCACAACATCATCACAATGTCACATATATCTCGATGTGGTCAAGGTTCAGATCAAATAGATTGGTTTGACTTGTTGAGACTTCGAGCTTGTGCAATTTCGAGAACTCATCACAGTCTAACTTGCATGTACCACAATCATCACACTTGAATGTAACCCATAAGTGTCACAACACATACTTCTTAACATTCATTTCTTATTTTTCAAATTTATCACCATTTTTTGGGCCACTTTTTATATTAATACATCTATGTTTACTAATATACTACTAAAAAGAATATAAATATACGTTACCCCTATATAATTGCATTTAGTTTTTATCATTTATCACAACATCATCACAATGTCACACATATCTCGATGTGGTCAAGGTTCAGATCAAATAGATTGGTTTGACTTGTTGAGACTTCAGAGCTTGTGCAATTTCGAAAACTCATCACAGTCTAACTTGCATGTACCACAATCATCACACTTGAATGTAACCCATAAGTGTCACAACACAACCTGGCCACTTGGTTCTTATGGCGATAACTAGTGTTTGTTCAATGTCGTTCTCTATGAACACAGTGGTAAAAACTGGCTCTAGCTTGTGCATTTTGTTTCTGTTTCAAAACATACACAGAATAAGGATCCTTCTTTGTTTGAAATGAGGCAACCTTCTCTAGAAACTAAGTCAGAAAGATAAAAAATTAAAAAATAATCTCATAAATTAGTAGCTTCAAATCTAGGATTGAGTGAACATTTTAGTTTTTATTTTGCTATGCTGATTTGGGAATAATAAAGACATTTATCATGCCTTGCATCAACACCAATACTTAATTTATGCATCCAACTTAATATATGCATCCAAATTTGTATATGCATCCAAATTTGTATAGGCTCATGGGCATCTACATTTGAATTTCCTATGTGATAGTCCATATAGTATTTACAGTTTTCCATAAGTACTAGTTTTGAATTTTTCATTGGTGCTCAAGAGTCGAGCTTCTCTTGTGATATTTCTAATGGCATTCTTTCAGTTCATTAGATAATCCTTATGACATATATATTATCTGTAAATATAACAAATAATGCAACATTGACTGTAAGAACCATGAAACTCACTTAAAATTTTCAATTGAGCACCAAATTTATCGAGAGGCATTGTAAGTATTGTAAGTAGGCAGTTTATCTTTGACATTGAATATTTCCTTAGGGTTTTTTATTATTACATATTCTTTGATATCAATCTAGATGAAATATTCAAACATATATATCAAGAGACAAATTGACTTCGAAATGAATGCTTGTAAGACTATTGTTATATTTTTCAAAACCAGGGCTCAGTTTCCTTTGAGATTTTCTGTCCCCCTTAAATAGATTGGCTAATCATTTTAATGATGTTTTCTTATGTATCTTAATCATTGCCCATTTGGATTTGCTTGTGGTGAAGAGTGGTTATAGTGACCAATGATTAACATATTGCTTTTCAAACTTTCTATCCAAGAAAATTATGGTTCCATGTTTGGCAGGGCTTGGGTAAGAGTGCAGGCGATTACCAGCAATTAGCATCTTCCTTGGAAGCAAAAGGTGTGCAGACTTTTGTTGCTGAAATTAGTCAACTTGACTGGCTACGATACGCATCTGGTCTACTAGATGGGAATTTCTGGAAAGGAACACTTTGCCCTAGACCACTCCTTGACTGGTATGCACTCCAAATTTCACTCTAAACTTTTATGGTTTAGTCATTTCGTTCTTCTCTTCTACGGGGTTTTCTTTTATGAGAATAAAAAAATTCAACTTTCAAGATACTTGATTTGAATAATTGAGTAGCATGTACTGCTTGCTATGTATTTTTATTTACAGGTACCTCATAAAAATTAAAGAGGCAGTTTATGAAGCAAATCTTGTAGCTAATGGTAAGTCTACAAATCATCTAGACTTCTTATTTTCAATAGTTACCTTTAGTGGTATGATTGATTTAGGCGTAAGTACTTGATAAGGATCAATATTAGAGTTCTTTGTGCAATGGAGGGTTGAACTTTACATGTAAGTTGCACAGTTTTAGGTGAAGATAAATGTTTGGATAGTTTTTCATTGGGAACCAATAAACTAGAGATAAAATTTAAATGATCAATATAAGCTATCTTTATTACTACTAGAGAACTAGTAAGCACATGGGAATACCAGAGGAACACAAAGTATGTAAAAAAGGCTACTAAATTAGAGGCCTCCTTCATACGAATAGCATTGTTGCTTTAGTTAGTGCTGTAGTTCTAACGTTATAAACTTCTATGATGCACTCATGATTTCATCACTAATTCAAAGTGTTTACAACTTGTTGTATTTTTAGATTTAGATTTCTGAATTTGTTCGTATATGCTGACTTTTTGACAAGAACACCAATGCAGCTTATCCAGAATAGCTCTGGAAACTTGTTTCATTTGTTCCCCTACTGTTATCTCTTAATAAGAAATTCCCATTTGGACTTACATAACTAGAGTTTTTGAGGTGCGAGTTTACTGCTCCCACAGTACCCTTTATAAAGAAAGAGTTTTCCTTCGCTTTTCCCTTGTTGAATTCCAAATAAGAGATTTATCTATGCAATGGGTAGATTTAATACTTCTAAATTGATACTTAATTATGGAAATGTAAGGATAATTAATGCTATTTATTTTGCAAAAATTCTTTGAGCCAACTAGTTAGGCATTACAAAGAATAAATCTATCTGGCTTGTTTCTCTCAACAAAAGGCATAAACAAAAATAAAGTACAACTGCCAATGACAAGCCATAGAGTTATAGTTCAATGTTTTAAATGGAATAAGTGATGGCAAGGTGGGTTGTGGGTTGAATGAATGACTGCCAACTCATAGCCGGATCAAAGTGTGCAGCTCAGAATGACAACACAAAAATTGGCACGCAACGTCTTTCATTCATTCGTTTCTCACGATATAACATGGAGACATTTCATTCATTCACATCGGGTCTGCAAAGTTCACCGGTAAACTTCTACACAACTTGGCTGCTTGACCTTATTCCCATCACTCCTATGCACACCAACATCCCTTCCCCTTACAATGAGCTACAATGCTCTTATCCTAGCTACGTTAGAATTCCAAAACACACTCTTAACTCTATTGGAACTATAGTTACGTAAGTCTTGAGGATGGGGGACAAAGGGACGTGCTTTCTGTGACAATAAATTTGTACAACAATTCTTGTAAGTCTTGTGTTATAGGATCAAACATTCTCACGTTTACCCCGGTGGGTATCATAGATTTCCGAAACCATCTCATTTTCATCTCCAAGGAGCTTAAATTCATTCTCGAATGCTTTCCTCGCCTCCCATGTTGCCTTAGCGTTGGTTGATAGATTTGTGAATCAATCAATAACCACTCCTTAAAAGTGTGGTTGGAAAATGCTATAATCAGTGTCACTCTTCTATTTGCACATTGGTAGTCCCGATTGTGATGCATGTCTTGCAATTCTATATCGAATCTTCATATTTTTCACCAATGAAGTTTGGCAACATACCTTTTTCTAGAGTTGATGGGATGCCCATGGTTGTGAACATTGAGTACTTTTGACGCGGCTCTTTGAATACGATCCTTTTCCTTATGAAGCCTATGTTACACGTTCCTTTGATCTCTCAACACTATTAGACATGTCCCTATACTTGATCCTTCCTTCGGCAACAATCCATATGCTATCTTGCTCACTATCAGGTCCCCTTTTTATGCTACTCCTTCCAACTTCTTGTTCGGGCTACCTTGAACACGTCACTTGATTCTTTTGCAACATTTTCCAACCCAACTTGGTTGGTAAGATCTGCACATTCTTCTCATCACTCCTATGCACACCAACATCCCTTCCCCTTACAACGAGCTACAATGCTCTTATTCTAGCTACGTTAGAATTCCAAAACACACTCTTAACTCTATGGAACCATATTTACGTAAGTCTTGAGGATGGGGGACAAAGGGACGTGCTTTCTGTGACAACAAATTTGTACAACAATTCTTTTGACTCTTGTGTTATAGGATCAAACATTCTCAAGTTTACTCGGTGGATATCATAGATTTCTGAAACCATCTCATTTTCATCTCCAAGGAGCTTAAATTCATTCTCGAATGCTTTCCTCAGTTTCTCCCATGTTGCCTTAGTGTTGGTGGATAGATTTGTGAATCAATCAATAACCACTCCTTAAAAGTGTGGCTGGAAAATGCTATAATCAGTGTCAGCCTTCTACTTGCCCATTGGTAGTCTTGATTGTGATGCATGTCTTGCAATTCTGTATCGAATCTTCAGATTTGTCACCAATGAAGTTTGGCAACATACCTTTTTCTAGAGTTGATGGGATGCCCATGGTTGTGAACACTGAGTACTTTTGATGCGACTCTTTGAATACAATCCTTTTCCTTACGAAGCCTATGTTACACATTCCTTTGCTCTCTCAGCACTATTAGACATGTCCCTATACTCAATCCTTCCTTCGGCAACAATCCATATGCTATCTTGCTCACTATTAGGTCCCCTTTTTATGCTACTCCTTCCAACTTCTTGTTCGGGCTACCTTGAACACTTCACTTGATTCTTTTGCAACATTTTCCAACCCAACTTGGTTGGTAAGGTCTGCACATTCTTCGTCTGAAGGGGTGATTGTCCTGGCAAACCCATTCCTTACTTGAGAGTGGCGTAGGGCTCAACGGTTCTGGCTGAACTCTTTCTTGGTTTTGACTCTAGCTTTGGTTTTGACTTATACTTATGCTTTGGCCTTGGCTTTTGCTTTGGCATTAATTACTTCTCATATGTTGTCAGTCTTCTTTTGACGACCCTTCCCTTTGTATTGTTGTAATATCTTTTGTCATACTTCATGGTTATGTTTGACATAGAGATGTTATTTTCAATCGACATTTGATCCTATGTTCTTAAATGCAATGACGCCAAATGTTTGCAATGAAACTACTCTGCTAAAGAATGTCAATTAAAAAATAGTAAATGCATACCACATTACAAAATAGAAGAATATGATAGCAATCAATCCTTTATTCATCGGCAGTGTTCAATACAAGCTCTTCCGCAGGGAGGACCTGGTACTCAATGCCCTTACCTTGACACACATCTTTCTATTTATGTAGCAAGAAGACTCGATGGTTGTTGGTTAAACACAACCATCAACAACCAAAAATACTAATGAGTCATTACAAACTACTGTAAGCCAACAATACAATCATTAACCACATAACAACATCGGCTACTAGAATATTTAGTTAATAAGATGTTGAAACCCATGACAATTTACAAAGCACATATATGGAAGTCAATGTCATTTTCTTGATCAAGCCTTAATACATCTGCCCTATTGACATTCAATATTTGATCAAGTAAGCGCAGCAGAATTTAAGGAAATCAACTATCACTATCAACATTATACATTGGTTTACAGCCTTTGATCATTGGTCAAATCAAGCATTGTAGTTGAACAAAATTAATTTTCCAGTCAAATCAAGAACACCCCTCAAATATGGGTCAGTGGTCAACTCACCTCTCGCAAAATGTCAAATCTAGACTTTGAAAAGTCATCTGTCAACAACAATGTTATCATCAAACAATGGTATTTTTTTGTCAAACAGAAGTTAAACAACATAGTCGACAGTCTGCTCAACTCATTGGTGTCACAGGCATCTGCGCTGATCTCAGCAATATAGTCTGTCTTTAATCCCCCTTTTTCTCTCCCTCTCATCCTCTTTGAGCAAAGGAGAATTACTCGGATGGTTCCATTTAATAAACTGATTTAATAGTATTTATGTACTTAATGGGAAACTTGTTGCTGACCTGGTATAGATCAACCCAGTCAGAAATACCATCTGAATTATGCCTGCTTTTTTTAGGCTGGCCAGGAGAGAAAGCACTCAAGTTTAAACTTGGAAATTCAGAAATTTCATTCTAAATGCAATGATTATGTCATCAGTCTTGTTGGCCTGGATTTGGGCTATCTCTTGTATTTGTGGTTTCAGGCTTTGTTTCACTAGTTGAATATGCGACACCGCGTCTCTCTTTGCAGGTAAGGGCCTTTTGGGGCCACAATATTGGTCCATTTTATAAAAGTGTTTTTAGTATATCTTATAAGTATCTGCTACATGATTACACGGTATTATATGATTTATAAAATGTCTTTTGCTAGTCCTCCCTGGTCTGGAAAAACAACTACTGTTTCATTTGCTATATTTCATCATGATAACATACACAACTTAGTGGATAGTTTTTGTGTGGAACATTGTAGTTTATTATGTGATTTCTAAAATGTCTTTCACTAGGCTTCCTGGTCTTGAAAAATAACTACTGTTTCATTTGCTATATTCCATCATGATAACATAAGCAACTTATTGGAGAGTTTTTGTGTGGAATAACATAGTTTTTGTTATTGGGTAAACATTAAACATGAATGTGTTATTGTGCAACATCACTCCCTATTATTTTCTTATACCACTATGATGTATTGCAATGCTCTAGGTGGGAAGATATCTTTAATTGGCCATTCAATAGGAGGATGGATAGCACGTGTATACTTGGCAGAGTTTGGGATGGATGAAATTTCTCTTCTTTTGACACTTGGAACTCCTCATCGGTGAGTAGATTTTACACTTGTCTAATGCAATACAATGCAAATATAAAATTGAAAGCAATATTCTAACAATGGTTTTGAAGAAGACATTATTTATAAATTTAAACAATTTAGCTCAATGCGCTCAAATATTTATATACCTTTTAACCAAATAAATTTTTGTCCATTTTGCATGATTTGAAACTTATGCTTGATAAAGTGTGTTTGAAACTTTGATGCCTATCTACCTTGTATCCATTCCCTTTTATATTTAACTTTTAAAGATTAAGTAGAGAATTTATTTAATAATATGATTGTTACGTTCTCCTTGATGTTTTGTAGTGATTGAAATTCATTATGCTAGACAAAATTCTCCATCCCAAGGGATGGATAATCTCAAAGAACTTAAAAATGTAATCATCCCATGAACAATCTTCCCATCTATTATCTCAATATGGACACACTACTTTTTTCTATTTGTTGGACTATTAGAGAAAACTAAATAAACATTATACTTATTGATATGGAGAAAGAAAGAAATAAATACAAAAAATAGTACATCAACAAATAACAAAATCTAATCAATGGGTTTGGACTCTTGGATTGTGTTGGAGAAGACTAGTGGTGACATGTGATCCCAATATTTAATCAAGTCATTATCCTTCCAATAACTGGTTAAAAGTTTAAAATGACTAAGCTTTGATATTGAAGATAAGCATAAACGTTGAAGAATGTATCTCAACTCTATGCCAGATGATGAGAGAGAAGAATCCCTACTCAAGCATGGCAACGAGAGATTGAACATGGAGTATACAAGAACAACTTAAATGAAATGCCTACTGTAGACAGGAAATAAGGTATTTTGTTATCATGACATTATTAAATGAATAAGAGATATTGCATTGTGTTATGAGTGTCTATCTATTGATAAAAAATGCACACAAGATTACTTTGAATTTTAAGTTATGACTGCTAGTTGTTTATGGGATGTTTGGGTGGCTTTTGCCAACTGACATTATTTGTGGTGGCCAACTCTATATGAACATGTTTCATTGATCATCGAGGATCTCTCTCATACTGTCCCCAATTTGTATTTACTTTCTAAATGTAGGTTACATAAAGATGGTCTTAATGAGACTAATGCCATTTCCATATATCTTGCTTCTCATTTATGATCGTCTTTTGTGAGTATGAATGGTTTTATGATTTGTTCGTACATACTATCTATTGTTTTATGTTCATAGTAGTTTTTTCTTGATGCTTTCGCCATACTACACCTACAAATTGCTTGAGAATTGGTAGATACTAAATTGTCCATCTAGGTGGTTCAGTAAAAGAGACTATCAAAAGTGGTAGTGTATATAATCGGGCCAAGAACTTAGCAACTTAGATGAAGATGACTGCTTGAACAAAGGTTGTAACTTACTTTGCACCCTTTGGCATTGTTCTTTGATGGTGTGGAGTTGTTGCACTATAAATAGGAGGCAAGCCTTTAGTAGAAGGTAAACCTTCAATTTTTAAGTGGAAGTACATGGGGATTTGATACCTCCATGAAAGCCAATTCCTCCCAAGGAGAAGAACAAATCACTTATCTATTGTCGATACATTGGTTGAAGAATAAGAGGTAGGATCTATTCCTAAAAGATGATCCAACAGAAACTTCATCCAATTCCTAATAGTAAGAAGGTTGCTGAGGATGATGATGAGTATTCACATGATAAAAATGAGAATGATGATGATGCAAGACAGTCCAGGGTTGAAGAAGAAGCCTTGTCTGTAATGTCCCTAAGCGGGAACTTCAAAACAATTCCAGATTTCCTGGAAACCCTACTTTTTATCCTTAAGGCAGAAGTAATGGAAAACTGATTTTTCTGTAAACCCTTATAAAAAATACAACAATCTGGAAATTCTGGAAAAATACCCTTATAGATGAAGATACAAAATTCTGAAAATACCCTTTTATTCTGAAAATTTGATCAATATAATGTATGGAAACAAACCCAGATTTTATTGAATTA
The DNA here is from genome assembly GCA_018340775.1 of Taxus wallichiana var. yunnanensis. Classification (NCBI taxonomy): domain Eukaryota; kingdom Viridiplantae; phylum Streptophyta; class Pinopsida; order Cupressales; family Taxaceae; genus Taxus; species Taxus wallichiana. The sequence goes on from CM031235.1 coordinate 811,271,747, forward strand.
ATTTGCAGGAAAAAAAAAAACCCTAGGCTGAAACCCTAGGTACAAAATATGGAAGTTATCCAGCTGAAACCCTAGCTGGGTTTTACAAATAAATTGCAGAAATCAAACCCTAGCTATTCACCTAAAACCCAATGCAAATACCAACCCCAAACACTGCCCTGGGAGCTGTACGAATGAGTTTATGGTAGGTTGTATGGCTGATATTTGGCTGGAAATAGCAACAACACAGTCTCAAAGCCTAGCAAATAAAAATCAGATCTTAAATGTCGATAATATCACCTCCAAAAGATGACCAAACACTGTAGCTAAACTGTAGCAGCAACACGTAACTCTCAAAAATGCTGAAATCATTATCAAATCATTGTAACGATACTGTAGCAACAACATACCAACTTGAAACTTGACCAAATATGCTGATTCGATGATGTGGTACAAAGGATCAGCACAAGGATCGCTGCAATATGCCCCAAATGATGAATAAACCTGTCAATAAGCTCACTTGCAATCCCTGAATGGAATTGCCAAGAGGGAATGAGGGTTTTCGTCCCCAAGCCCTAGCAACCAAGGGTTTTTGTCCTCAACTACAGATGGAAGTTGGATCAGCAGTCCAAAATCTCATTCACAAAATATAATGTATGCCAAAGATGTCTTTCCAAGTGACCCCAACGCTCTTTTATAACTTCACTTGGCACTTTTCCCAAGGAAGACACCCCAAAAGCAACATCCTCCTTTCTATTTCCTCATTGACATTGCTTTATCAAAAGTAACTTTTTATAATAATAAAACTTTATCAAAAGGTCACTTTTTTATAATAATAAAACATAAGTGTCTTTTATGATTATTTCATAAAGTTATTTTTTCGACACTTAAGTTATATTATTAATTTATTGTACTTTATTTGAAAAGGGGGACACGATAGTCCACTCTTCCTAGAAATTGCTTGTCCTTAGGCAATGCTGGTCCAACTTTGATCCCTCCATATTGAACCTTCCTACCAATACTGGATCCCAAATCCATCTTAGGAACTCTTAATGTGATTTTGGCATAAAAGACTCTGCAAATTGCCACTGTCCAAAAGACTGCTGCTGTCTAAAATCAGCAGTATGAGCAAGAGTGATATCACCCGGATCCCACACTATTATGCTGAAACCATTTTGAATTTGAGCAAAAGGATCTATGTGCCCTTTACTGCAAGTTGTATCCTTCACCCTTTCTCCATTCTTAGAGTGCTTACCATGATGACAACAAATCTGAAATGGCATAGTATGAAACAACAAATCTGAAATATGACTTTCGTATTCATACCTTGGGCTGAAGTCAAAGTGTTTACCTCCTTTTTCTGATTTAGAAGTAGGAGCTTTTGAGAGATTTGCCTTGACACAACCATTCTTGTAATTCAAACTTTTAGAATTAGTGGCACCAACTGAAACATTCTTCTTACTTGCATGTTCATTACTATAGTTACTTTAAAAATCAATCCCATATGTTAATGTCTCAAGCTTTGCAATGCATGGAAGATTGATAGGTGCTTCTAGGGCTGAAACAACCTCAATTTTGGATACTTGGCATTCAACATGTATTGCTTCTTCCTTTACATTGTTAATACAAACATTTTGTTTATCAAAAGTCATACCTTTTTCTATTGAAGATCCTTCACTTTCCACTTGCATGTTGGATTCCTTTATGGGCTGCTCACTAACTTCTTTCGGATTTGAATTTTCTTGCTTCTTGATTTCTTCATGCTCCACCATTACAATTGGAGATTTTTTTCCTTAACTTTCTGTAGGTGTTGTTTTGCTTGAGTGGCTATCAACTTAGCTTCCTTAGCTCTTCTTAGCCATTCATCACACCTTTTTGGGTCCTTATCACATCCTCTGCTCTGGTCTGCACAATAGCTCGTTTCTTTTCAATACTCAGATCCACTTTTGTTGTTGATGGTGGATCATTCAATTCTGCCTCATATATGTGATGTATGCACTCCTTTTCTGCTGAACTCTTTGTGCAATCAGTGAATGGTGCTTTCTTCTTCACAATTTCCTCCTTGACCTCTTGAGGTGGTGGTGTATCCATTTCTTTTGCTGGTCTTTTTTTCTTTGGATTCTTGCTCCTTAGCAACTTTTGGTGTTTTTGATTCTTTCTTTTCTTCTTGCAATCTTCTTTCTAATTTCTCTAATCATATCACCACCATTGGAATGGGATCTAACTTTTCTTCCCTTTGTAAGAACTTCGCTCCAAAAAACATGGGTCACTTAGTAGTTGTCCTCATGATTCATAGGCTGGGAAGATCACAACTCACACCACTGTAATGTCCCTAAGGGGGACTATAAAACAATTCTGGATTTCCCGAAACCCTACTTTTTATCCTTAGGGTAGAAGTAATGGAAAACTGATTTTTCCATAAACCCTTATAAAAAATACAACAATTTGTCTTTTATGAAATTACCCTTTTATTCTGAAAATTTGAAATATGTTGACAACAAACCCAAATTTTATTGAATTAATTTGCAGGGAAAAAACAGAAACCCTAAGTACAAAATATATTATTAATTTATTTTTACAAATAAATTTCAAACCCTAGATATTCAACTAAAACCCAATGCAAATAACAACCCCAAACGCTGCCCTAGGATCTGTACACCTGATTTTCTGGTAGGTTGTATTGTTGATATTTGGCTGGAAATAGCAACAACACAGTCTCAAAGCCCTGCAAATAAAAATCAGATCTTAACCTTTGATGAGAACGCCTCCAAAAGGTAGGAATAGGTGCTCCAATGCTGATTTGATGACAAACACTGTAAAGGAACTGTAGCAGCACATTCCTTTCACTTCTTCATTCATTGTAGCGACAACGTCATTAACTTGAAACTTGACGAAATATCCTGAATGATGTGGTACAAAGGATCGACACAAGGATTGCTGCAATATGCCCCAAATGATGAATATATGATAAGCCACTTACAATCTTTGAATGGAATTAGGGAATTTTTCATCCCCAAGCCCTAGCAACCAAGTAGTATTCAGCAAAATCTTTCACAAAATAATGTCATAAAAATGTCTTTCCAAGTGACCCCAATGCTTTTTTATAAGTTCACTTGGCACTTTTCCCAAGGAAGACACCCCAAAATCCATCCTCATATTTCCTCATTGACATCTTTTCAAAAGTAACTCAGTTAATTAAAACTTTATCAAATGGCCACTTTATTATTAAGCAGCCATTTATTTTATGATTATTTCATAAAGTTACTTTTTTGACAAATGATATTATTAATTTATTATACTTTATTTGAAATGGGGACATTTGTCATAAATATGAGGAACATGGCACGCTTTCCTAGCCTCGAGGGCAAGACTCCAATATAACATTAGTTACATCCCATTCCTTTCTTTTGTCTTTGTCATTAATTTAAATGATTCATGCAGTGAAGATGATAATGATGCCACCTGAGATTAGGGGATTTGGAAGTAGTATTCGAAAGTTTGAATTCGTAACTTGCCCAATCTGTCCTAGAAAAATCCATGCCTCATATTTCTATTTCTTTTGTAATCAGTTAGTTAGAATCACTACCTTGGAATTGAGCATCCATTTATTGTGTCCAAATGATAATAATTTAGTGGATTCATATCATGGCTATGGGAATCTTTCCTAATGATATAAATGTAGTTACATCCCAACTACACTTTGCGAAGCGGAGAGAGTGAAATGGCCATAATGGAGACACTTAGTGTCCATTCGATGCACTTCAATCGTGGTGTCTTAATAGAGACTCCGAATGATATAGAGAGGGCTCGGTGGGAAGGCGGATTATTCTTTACCTGGTCATCTCTCGTTAACGTTAGCTTAGTTTAGTTTGGTTTGTCATTTGTTTTTGGTTTATGCCTATATATCGGTAGATAGGCCCCCTCTCTAGATATGCAGAGAGGGGGCCTATCTAGATATGGCGCACTTGCCCCCCCTCTCTTCTTTACAACCCAACCGTATCACCTCATCTTCTTTATCATTATCACGTTATGTACTGTTGTTCACTGCATGTTGTTCCCATTAGCTCACCGATGCGTAACAACTCGGTCCTAGTTTGTTGTCTCTCACCGCACCTCCCACCTCTTATTCCAAACACAATGTGATTCACGGAACACCCCGCCTACGGATCGGTCATGGATCGAGATCGGTCATAGATCGGGATCAACGGGATGGGTATTTTTTTGTTCAAGTGGTTGAGCCGCGGAAGAAAGTCCTCAAACGAGGTCTAATATAGTTGAGATGGAGCTCAAAATTTTGTTGAATATGTTCTCGAATTTGTTTGGGACTTGGCTAGAACTCAGATTGGCAAAGAAGAATATGGTCCTTGGGTTTCCTTTATAGGAACTATGTTCCTATTTATCTTTGTGCCGAAATGACTAGATCTATCTCTATATAGTGGTGTGATTCCCTTCCTTCTCCCTTCGGAGAGTGGTTCCCAACCAAGACTAACTATGCGAGGGTTGGGTTGTTCCCAATCTCTGTTGCTTTAGGAAACGCCCCCCCCCCCGTATCCACCCTGAAATGTTTCGGTATGGAAATGTGTACGAAACGCCTTAGAAACGTCATGCGGAAATGCTTGGGAAGTTTCGAAATGTCCAGACGTTTCGGGAAGTTTCCAATGTTTCCAAGAAGTTTCGGGATGTTTCGCAGCTTATATATCATAAGAAAGAGTTTATTCCAGTTTGTTGTTGTGTCACTCCACTTAATCTTTTCAAATATAGCCTATATTTCTGCTCAGAGAATTTTCCAAACCCAGGTTTAAGTTACAGTGTGCTCAACAGAAGTCTTATAACATTAAAACTATACTAACAAGGAGGCACATTAAACAAGCCTAAAAATAGTTTGGGTCGGGATAGCAATCCAAAGAAAATAGGAAGAATCTAGCGTAAAACCAAGAAATGCCAAAGCTAGAAAGCAGGTTTTGACTTAGTGTATTACTACTTAGAATAGAATTTTTGATCGGAATCCTCAATCAAATGAATACAATGAAGCGGGTTACAACAATAATTTTTGAAACATGGATGCGTGATAGATGATTATGAAGAAAATCTAGATGATATATTCTAGAATCTTGATTATAATCATGTATATATGAAACATTGAAATTGTAACCATGTTGAATGATGAATCTTTAGAACTTCAATGAATACAAAATATTTTGAGTGCTTTATCTCTTATGGTCCATGGACTAAAATTTTGAAAATGAGTACTATGCATATATATATATATATATATATATATTTTTAATTTTTATAATATATTGTACGAACGTTTCCCGTAACGTTTCCTACCCAAGGTTTTTTGAAAATCGGTGTTTCCGCGTTTCAAACGCTGCACTGCTTTCTGCTTTCCCGGCAACATAGTTCCCAACCGCTTGCCCAAACCCCGAGTCTTTTGCCCAACTGGGACTGGGCACTACTGAAGAGGAGCCTTGTAGGAATAATGTAGTAAATAATAAACATAGAGACTTATGAAATTGATAAAATACTTCTATCGATTTTGTTGATCTTGGATTTAGGTTCAAGACATCTAATATTGAATGGAATAGATGTGGTTAATGGTATCTGATGAGTACCAAGGAGGAAGAACAGAAAAGCTAACTTCCTTTTCCGTCAGTTGTTCTTCTGATATTTATAAAATCCATGCAGCAGATTAAACTTCCTGTGGGAAGACAGAGGGGTTGTTAGGATAATGAAAGCAACCTGTAGGCTGTATGACATGTCATGCAGTGCTTATCTAGAACCATCATAGTATACGTTATCAAACTAAAATAAGAAGGGCCGAGGAAGGGCTTACTTGCATGAATTGGGAAATGGAATGTATTGTTCCATTTCCCAAATTGCATCCAATAGGAGGGGTATCTCTCCTAACTCTATGGCATATAATGTCTCAATGGATTCTTTATCCCTATTTGTGTTCTCATACAAACCATCTCTATTTTGCTGCTATATGCTGGACTAATCCACTAAGTATAATTTCAACATAAGCATTTGGTTCTGAATTGGTTGAAGAGAAACCAAATTTATTACAAAAATAGTGATAGCAGCCCACACCAACCCCTTGTTTCTGTGTACCATACTACTTACTCTCAAGGCTAAGTACTTGGCTGCACATGGAAACCAAAATAAATCTGGGTACTTGTTCAATAGCATGTTTCTCGCTCCATAGTTGACTATGTTTTTGGTGATTATGTGGACAATTTTTCATCACCTATATTTGCAATGAACTTCATTGGGACGAAAACAATTGCAGCATCCTTAACATGAGCAAAATCACGATAAAATTTCATAAACGTTGTCCCTCTAGGACAAGAAACTAGAATGTTTAAAAGAGACCTACCATTCCCATCAATCCAACCATTAAATGTAATTGTTTAAGTGGTTTTTGCGCATTATTTTTCAGTTCCTAGTATTTTATTGCAGTCTGTTTCGTCACTTCTAAGTGGTTGTCTCAACTCTTGATAAGTTGCTTTTGGGAGTGTTAAATGGTATGTAAGCCGACAAGAAACCTAAACTCTCAATCCTCCTGCTTTTGCTTTTTCCTTCTTACATGGAATGGATACTGGGTTGTGACCCTACTTGAGTTCTGACTGTAAAAATGGGGATGTAGCCATAGCAGGCATAATGGAAATGATTGTTTCAGACCCGCTTGATCCCGTAACACTGGGTGAACCCATGAGTTCTCGTAACAGAGTTTCTTTATTTGAGATTTGTTGATATTTTCAAGGGAAACCATTGCTGCTCAGATTGTTTCAGGGGTTGCACTGGAAAAGGTATGACATGTCTGCCTAGAATTCTGTTAGCTAATTTAGAACTAATAAATTCCCCTAGATTCCTCTTTAGCATATAATTTACACTACACTCTGGTTGGTGCTTCCTCAACATGTTTTGCATTTTCCTAAAATGCATCTACATTCCTCAGCGTGGGGGTGTGCATAAACTATATAGGGCAATGAAACAAGTAGTTGTTTATGCCATTTGTGTAGATTTTTGAACAAAACACGCTCTTTATGATTTTCAAGACAATTTCCATTTATAATTTCTGATTATAAATTGTAAAAAAACATTCTTCAGGTTGGAAGAGTACATGGGTTTGGGTAGAAGGATGCCATTTGATCCAGCAAGCAAAATCCCTCTATTTCGTAATCCATTTCAAATGCCCAAATTTCCAATGATCAACTCGAAAATATTTTGATGCAAAATATGAAAGAAGAGGACTGCCTTGAATTTGATTCATGCCTGCTCAAAAGTCAGAGATTTCACTGGAATCCACAACCGGAAAATGAGAAAGATGGAAAATTAGTTTTTAAGGTATTGTGATGCTCCAGTGACTTTTTGTTAATTATTTATGATTTTTTAGTTTTTTTTTTTTGAAAAATTAGTGATTTTGGGTTCGATGTATTTTTAAAATTGCTTTAGGGAAAACATTATGATTACTCCAAAATGGGCAATTTATTAGCAATTTTGACAACTCTGGATCTGACAAATAGGATTTGTTAAAGCCCTGAAATATCAAGAAGACACTAGTTTAAATCATGATCATATCATACACGTGGTACATTTGCATGGTGTTTAATATTATAAATGAGAATTTGGACATTGTAAGAAGAGGCCAGATTTAGGTGCCTTGTAAGAAAACAACAAATGATGCTTGGTCTCCACCATAGAAATGAAATATGCTTGAAAGATGAGTTTTCTGAAATAATGTGCCACTATGGACAGAGCCAGTATCTCAGCCTTTTAGGAGCTAGCTAAAGCAAGTTATAATAGCAGAACAAAGCAATTTTCTAGGAGTGACCTAATAGCAATCTAATTGAAGATAGCAAATACGAGATGCCATAGAATTGTCTGAAAACATAAAATGCATCAGCAGCAAGTGCAACCAGTTGATAAGTAAGATTTGAGACCAAAAGTCATCTTCCAAACATTCCACAATCATGTGCATGTCAACTATACAACTTTCTTGTCAGCTAGAATTCATAATTCATAATTGGAAAATCTGTTCACCATGCCCTTCTTCCAGAATTCATAAGTTTGGCAACTTATCACAAGTACCATTCACATAGCAAATGCCTTAGATGCACCCCTTGAGAGCTTCATAGCCTTTTGATCTTGTATGTTACTTAGAGACTCTTAGGGGAACAATCCAGCTGCTTTATCTTCACACTTTTGGGATTATTTTTGGGCACTTGAATCAACAAGTGGTGTGCTCTCTATTTTATAAGCTTAGATGTTAAATATGTTAAGGTCAAAGGAGACTTTTTATTAATATTAAAGTCTGTAGAATATAAATAAGTCTTATGTAGCTATGTGTTATGTATGCCCTTAAATTGATGTTCAATTTCAAATTTCCTTTATTATGGAAAGCAAATGCTCTATACTACTTCAGCAATGCCATTTGTTTTAATTTTGTAATGTTCAGTCTCTGTGCTTACTGTGTACAACTATTTGTTCTAGATGCTTGTTCTTATAGTTTTAAAAACTTAATTAGAGAACTGAGTATCAAAAAAATTTGTTAACAGGCCACCTCCAAAAGGAGTATTGGGAGTTATTGATCAGACAAGAGGACTTTTGGATTATGTGGATAAATATTGCCCAGTTGTCAACCATGAATCAATGGTAAAATACGTGTGCATCGCAGGAAGGTTGTTTTCTCCTTATGCTTCTTAATACTTATCTTTTGATATTACAGCTTGAAACCTTAAATTGGAATCTTTATTTATAATAGAAAAGGATAACATTTTACATTTCCTTTTGGGATTTTGATACTGCCTATAAAGCCTATACCGTCTTAGTGATAACTTCAGTTTCCATGGAACTGCTCTGCATATCTTCCAATTTCGATAAATGCATATATATATTTTTCTTTTATTACTAGTAGAAATATATTCACCTATGCACAAAAAAACATGACACACATGTTACAGATGCACAAACTAGATAAGACTACTCACATTATCCAAGAGCTTGCATGTCTAGCTTCCTCAGTCAATCATAAATACACCATTGTCACTAATATGTCCATGAGACAGTCCCGCGACAATAACCATAAACTTGGCCACAAGTCAGTGTACATTATATATATAGTCTAGGGGTTCTCCAGATCATAATAAGGATCTTCCTCTCCAAATCCTTTTTTTTATATTTGAAAAATTCTGTTATCAATGAAGGTGTATTACAAACAGCTTGGTATCATGCACCAAGTCCATCCAAGACCATAAAGGCCTTTGGAAGAAACAGGAAAGAATACTACTCTATCCCATAGAGGCTACTGATGCCAGACAGAGCCATGACATATTAACAGAAACAAATAACATAACATAACTTAAACAGGCACATAGGACTATGGGAATCAAACATTATCGGAGTTGCTAGTGTTCCTATCCGGCATATCCCTCGACCTGTGCTCATGGTTCACATGGTATAGCCAGTGGTGTGCATGGTTTTTGAGGATCCTAATGTCCTCCGCCGTTCTCTACATATCATTACCGATACTCTATAGATCAAAAGTGTTAATCTAATAGTATCCAATATATCTGTTTGGATCATAATGGCTGTAATGTCCCTTTTTGGGGGAACTCAGGAAATGACCAAAAGCTGAAGATAAACAACACTTTTCAGATTTTTAGTGAGCTGTTAGAGACTGAAATAAATGTATAAAAATCCTTAACTGCTGCCAGCCAACACCCTTCTAGGGCAGCGACTTGTTTTGGGGTTTCACACCCACTTTTATGCCTTCAAAACCCTACCAATCAACTTCACTTGAGTCTCTAAAATTATGATATATCAACAACAATCATATAATGCAAGAAATCTGATTTTTAATGCCCTAGATATGGAGATATGAATTTCAACAAACCCTTGTCAAATTACCACCTTAGTATAGGTCGCTCCTCTTGAAATAAAATAGAATTTGCGCAAAGAGACAACACATGCAAGAGAAAGATACTTTGTTTCCTTTCAAACCAACTTGCACATCAAAAACCTCATGAAGGGTTTTCGTCCTTCACAAGTTTCCCAACCAAGGGTTTTCGTCCTTGAAGAGATCCTCAACCCAAGGGGTTTTGTCCTTGAGAGAGAGAGAGAGAGTAAAGGGCTACACTAGCCAACTTTCACCAAAATAAGAATAATCTCCAAAACATGATTCATTAATGCCCAAGCGACCTCCTTAAATAGGCCTAAGGAGTGCTTAAAGCAAACATTACATCATGGCCGACCCCTTAAGTAATTGCATTTTAAATATTAAAAAGGTTATTGGAGCCTACATGCTCACAATACCATTAATACTAAACTACTTAAATTCCTCTATTGGAGCAAAAAGGCTTCCAATAGGATAAATCATAATAAATGAAAACGACTATCTAATCAATAATAAAAATATAATCCAGATTTCCCCTTGCTTTTCTCTTTAGACCCACGGGAAAAGAAAAGGGACATGACAATGGATTTCCTACCGCGTTCAACATTGTTATGGATCAGCGATGTGCTGTCATTGATAGTTTCCAACAGCTGAAAGTGAGTCATGATTAACTCTGAACCCTCTCCCATAAAACTATTCAGATCTAGACGAATGGCCGCAAGCTCTCGATGAGTTTGTTGGAGCCATTCATTCATTTGATTCATTAGTTCACTTGAATCCTAAAAAATATCCCTGCCATGTGCCAACTCATTGCAAATTTCCTTCATATCATTTTTTGTCTCGATTATAAGACTCTGGTTTTCTTACAACTTGGATGTCCATCTTGTGGATGGAATTTTGAGTGGGAAGTTTCCTGCAAATCCTTCTTGAATATTCTCTGATCTCCACGTGGTGGGAGGGGGTTTTCTATCTGAGATCCCTGGCTGCCAGCTCTTCGCTTCCCCCAAAGCTTTGCTGGTTCTCTTCCACAAAGTAGTTTCTCATTCTAGCCTGCACTCCAAGGCTTGGTCCCTTGTGGTGCAAGAGTAAAGGACATTCCCACTGCTGTCATCAATGATATTGATAACTTCTCTCATTCTTGAATTTCCTTAAGCCGACCAGTTCTCATTACTAGGTTCCCAGCAAACCACTCTTCTCCCATTGGAATGTTGAACATGGAACTGGCCTCTAGAACTGCTGCCATTTGTCATTTTCTTTCAAGAAACCTTCATCTCTCCCTTTTGGTTCGTATTGTTCTAAGGTCAAGGATTTAGATCAATGTTTTGTTGGTCAATAGCCTCACTCACTGAGACAACCTGAATGCCCTGTCGCATAGTGTCCATGTCTGTGATAGGAGCTTGGGCCATGTTGGAGGAGACTAGAATGCGGAAAGACTGCAATTGGTCTTTACTCCGAGACTCTCACACACAATCCCTTCTCCCCCTATCTTGCCTACATCTTTGACACCCGAAGTTCTAGTACCAGCCATTAATGCACATGCATATGGACCAAAGGAAGTGCACGACCATGTTCAACACCATCTTCACTTGAATGGAGCTCTTGTGTCACCGAGAATACTGCAGTACTGCAAAATAGAAAGGAACTTCAAAGAGATCGGAGGAGCAAGGAGCGTGGAAAGAATGCTTTTGGTCCCTATGCCAAGACTTTCTCCCTCTACCCCTTTCCCCTATCCCGCCTACCTCTTTGATGCCTAATTTCCAATGCCAACCATTAATTCGCATGCATCAGGACCAAAGGAAGTGCAAGACCTGGTTCAACACCATCTTTACTCAAATGGAGCTCTTGTGCCATTGAGAATATTGCTGCATTGCGAGATAGAAAGGAGTTTCAAGAGACCGCACCTCGACCTGGTATAGAAGAAGGTAGAAATGCTGTAAAAAATAGCTGATCTCCATAACCAGTCGCACCTGTATTTATAATCTTTGTCCTCCGAGCAAGGACCAAATGTAGTGGAAGAGAAGAGAGAAAGTCTGACACAGCTGGGGCTAGAATAGCGCTTGCAAACAGAAATATAGCCTGTCACCACACCACTTGATTTGAATGAATTGGTGCATATTCAAAGGCATGTTGTTGCAAAAAGCAAGCAGAGTTGTCTTCTTACTAAACATTAAGCTACTATGCCTCCCGTTCCTTGTAAACTTGCCTAAAATACCACTCCTATTATAGCCACCTTCCTCTTGACTTCTAGGAAATTTGCAGGCAGAACGTGATCAAAAGTAGGGCAAGCATCTGTTATGACAAATTTCAACTGAGACAGTCACCTTTCCTTTTGCCATAAGGTACCATATTTTCCTATTCCTCATGTGAATGATACAATTCTTTAAATTACTGATTCCAACTTCAGCAACACTACCACATTTCCTATACGTGGTAAGATGGTTTAGAGAAATGACACGTGGACCTTGATTACCAAGGGGATTAATGTGCCAACTGTGGTCATCCATAGTGTTTCCTTTTCCCTATTCTTATCTTTGGGTATTTGAATTTCCCAACGAGCTATTTCCAAATAAACTATAACTTTCCAATTTGAACAGTTGCTCTAGGGATATTCATCACATCACTGATTTTTCTAGGGTAAAAATCTTCTTGAGATCACCAAGACTCTACTCTTGCTAGATATTCTCCCAATGTTATCCATTTTTATTTAGCCTTTTAGGTAATCTTTTCTAGCATCATTTAAAGTTCACTGTCCTATTGTATTCTTAGAAGAGGTGTTACATATTCTCTTCTTGTAAATTATATGGATGATGCCAACTTCACAAACATGATGCGAGTGACTAAGTATTTCATTATGAGACAACATGCACGTAATGGTAAAAGTTGTAGCTTTTGGACCCAGGCCTTCAATTTCATAACATGCCTTGTAAAGACTTTTTGTATTGAAAAGATATTCTCAACTTGTGCATGTTTCTTCCACAAACCGGTAGATTAAACTATATGATAGCTATTAACAAGTCCTTGTAGAAGAGATAAGTCTACTTTTTATTTTTGGTGGGCTACATAAGGTGGTTGGCCTGACTCAAAAATGTCCATGGATCAGACTTGCAAGTGTTCTTCCTGTAACTACTCAACTGATAAACCATTTTGTGTGGATGTTGAGACTTGTTTTGAAAATGTTGTTTCCATCATCAGATATAGCAATTACATTCCTAAGTTATAATAAAGATGCCTGAGATGACTGTTTAGTATGTCGTGTGACATGCAATTTAAAAGTTGACTGTATCTACAATTTGAATAGAAAAATAACAAAATTTTACCGAATGGTTGACTATTTTGTCAATACACAGATTCACTATCCGAACAAATAACAGAAACAACAATTGTTCATGCCAATTATAGCTGTTAAGTTTACAAACACAGGATGAATGAAAGAGAATACCTATATTTAATTGATAAAGCTTGCACTATTTATATATGTATTTTCCTTTGAATAAATGCTTCATATATTTACAAAAATATTTACAAGAAGGGCCTGTACTAACAAACAAAAAGAGTATAGGAGAAGTACAACAATGTTACATTTTCCTTAAACTAATGACAAGAGTAGCTAGATCAGAGTACTCAGAGGGTTCAAATTGCTTAACCTCTTTAAGCAAAAGATGTCCTTTTGCAAGCAATTGCAATCTTACTTCACCTTGCCAAGTGTGTCTACAATTCTCCAAGAGTAGAGACACAGACTCTCTGCCAAAGACTTACAAAGGGTCTCTGAATTAGTGTGTGAATCTCCAAGAAGAGCAGCTCTCCAATGAAGAGGATGCTAAAAACCATTGCCAGCTTGATGTGGCAAAGGGGCATTCCCACATGAGATGCTTCACAGTTTCTAATTTAGTGCAATAGGGGCAGCATCCATTTGTAAAGCCACTCTTTGAAATCCGTGCCTTTGTAGGCAGCCCCTGATAGATGACAAGCCATGCAAACACCCTTAATTTGTAAGCCACCTTGATTGCCCAAACACTGTGCAGCCTATGGACCCATAATGATTCAGTATCAAAAGCAAGCCATCTGGGATTAAGAATAGGTGACAATAGATATTTCTGATGTAGGAGATGGTATAGCCGGCGTGTATCATATTGAAAGATGGAATGATCATAGTTCCATCTCCAATCTCTCCATATAGGGCCTTTCAATTCCAAATTGAGCTTAAAGGTGTCTTCAACAGGAACAAGGTTATGAATTTCCTTAACCACTAATCGATCAACAGAAGATAGTGCAAAGTCTCTAGCTAATGTCTTCCAATCTTTCCAATCACACATGTTGGCATCCCATAAGTCCTTCCAAACTAGTAATCCTTTTTCCCTCAGTCTACAAGCCTGAAAACGGGCAATAGAAGCAATAGATGTGTCCTGGAGTCTCCAAGACCAAATTGATTTGTTACCCAGATCCCAGCCAGTACGAGCCCCACTCATCCACCATGTGAGGAATCATGCAACTCTTTTCCATGTGTTCCAAATGTTGTGGAGAATGTATGATCCATGTAACTGAAAACTAGCAAGGTCCACAATTATGTCACAGAGTCCAAATTTACCTTTGACCTTGTTTATATGGTGTGTTGTTAGAATCTTGTGCCGTAGAAGAATTTGCCAAGCTGAAGACCCTTCTAGGCAACAAGGAATCCATTTACCACACAATATATATCCTTGAGTAATAATGTCTTGTAGCCCCAATCCTCCTTTTTCTTTAGGCATTATGCACATTGACCATTGGACCAGTGGGAGACCTCTAACTCCACCATATTTTGACCACAGAAAATTTTGCAAAATCTTTTCAAGGCGAGTCAGTTGAGTTTTAGAAGGAAGCCAACACGAGATATAATAAATATGTGATGCTTGTAGAATTCGACTCAATACAGTTAGCTTTCCCACAAAGGAGAGATCTTTATGTTGCCAGTAACTGAGTTTAGCTTGAAATTTCTGCAATACCTAGTCCCACATATTAACTGGAGAGATATCCTATCCAAAAGGGATACCTAAATATCTAACAATGATCCCAGGCTGAACAAAATTCCATTCTGGTGAGATTTCTTGAGGATGGGTATTGAGTTCAACAAGCTGAAATTCATTCTTATGGTGGTCAGCAATGGCTCCTGATGCATTACAAAAAGCATCTAAGCACCATTTAACTCCTATGAGGGAACTCAGTGAAGCTTGGATAGATAGTCATAGAAGTGAATCATCTGCAAAATGATTATTGAGAATCTATGATGCAACTGATCAATAAATTCCTTGGACTCATTTGTGCACCAACATTTTCTAACAAATACCCTAAGGCATCTGCAGTGAGGACATAAGTGTAAGGAGCAAACTGATAAATAAATTCCTTGGACTCTGTGCACCAACATTTTCTAACAAATACCCTGAGGCATATGTAGTGAGGACATAAGTGCACGGAGCAAGTGGACAGCCTTGTCTGATTGAATGGCGCAACATAATTTGTGGTGACAGCACATTGTTAACAGCCACAAATGATGAAGCACATGAAATTAATTTTGAGAAAAAGGAATTTTTGGCATGTCTTGTGCCCACTCCATTGCTTCATAGGCAAATAAAACAATGTCAAGAATAAAGCAACCCTAGACAAACCCTGTTTGTTCCTTACATATAATCCTGCAATTTTTTTTTTATTATTCTTAGGGACAAAGCCTTGGCTAGAATTTTATATGCTACACTTAAGAGTGTAATAGGTCTCCAACCCCCTATAGTGTCCCTTGCAACATATTTGGGGATGAGTTTGATAAGTCCTTGGTTGAGAAATTCTGAGAGGGACCCAAAAGAAAACACTAGTCGTCATCAATTGTGTTCCAAAGCTCTTTGTAAAATTCACAAGGCAAACCATCTATGCCAGGATCTTTTCCATTTGGCATTGAGGAGAGAGCAACATACAATTTCTCCTTTGTAACTTTCACCTCAAGTTTACTTCAGTCACAGGTAGCCAATTTAGTTGGAATTACATTATGGAGGAAAGCTTGCACCATATTAAAATGACTTTATTAAACTTTACAATGGCCATCCAAGCTTTTATAAGCTCATGGAATGGTTATCTCACAAGACCCAACTAACCAATGGGCCCGACCAACCCACACACCTAACTTAAGGTAATTTAATGTTAAACATTAATTTACTAACCTATTAACATATTTACTACCGAGTGGGTGTCTCTCACGAGATGCATGCCTCATACACATTAATTTATTTAAAGCTAAACTAAAGAACTATAATCTAACACAACACATTTGGATAAAATGACCCAAAAAACCCCTTGATCCAAAGGAGAATAGAAAATGATATGGAGCGTGTGATTTTGAAGTCATCTAATTTCTCCGCAATTGCAAGTTGCAACCTAACACTATGCATCATGGTATTGATCAATTGATGCCACTACCTTCACTCAGAAGCCCACTACTTGCGTATTATGGCATAAATGATAAACATCCTGCTAGCATGCCCTTCCCTTTTGATCATGTTGTACCATATTGTAGTATAAGTACAATCAAGGTTTGCTCAACTACATCGATCGACATAAGGCCTCATACAGAAGCCCGCCTATGAGTCTTATGTACTATGTATGGCACATCTCCTTGATGCCCAACGACGTTGACGAACCTTATCTCAACAACGGTGCTAGCAACTCTTTGCCAAATTGTAGAATCACCGATGATTAATCAAAGGTCAATGCAATATCTTCTCCATTATTAGGTGAGAGGTGAGAAATCCTTGCAGCATAAAACATCATCAAAACAACCCTGTCTGCTCTTCATCAACGATATCAATGAATTGAAAACCAAATTTTGAAAGAAAAACTACATTTATCTATTGAAAATTGCCACTATAGCATAAGCCATTCTAGGACCTAGCAGCTCGCTCAAGATGGGTGTGTCGTTGGTTCTTTCATTGTCAGATCCCTAGGAACCTGTAAACCTTGAAGTGCAACTGCATCATTTTCAACAACGCAAGCAATGGAAACCAATGTTACATTCATTGTTTTGATGTATATCAACCTCTAAACAAAAGTAAGGTGTCGATTTCCACCGAAAATGCACCCGTTATACATGAAAGCATCTGCAAGAGCTTGAATAAAAATTGTCTGCACCAAACCTCTCAAAATTCGTATTCCATGAAAATTGAATGGTCATATGCCAGATTTGACCATCATATGCAAAATTTATGCCAAATACCAATTCTCCGCTAGTTTTAGACTAGATATACCCGTCATCAATGCAATTTCATCAAATTTGTCTATTTTACAAATATTAAAATATATGAGATTAACAAGTACCCCTTACTATTTGTACTCGTTGGAAAGCTGTCTGAATCTAGTTTTTAGAATTGCAGAAAAATATGATTGGACAAAAAGATATGGTGAGAACTGACTGTGGGTACTGATTTTCCTGGTTTTGATAATTAATTCAATTTGCCTTTTTCTAAAAAGCCAATTTTGGCACTTGTGAGGTTTGAACTCTTGACCAATGGGCTGATAATGGCTGGTTTTAGCAAAGGAATGATAACCAACTCAGCTATGCATGTATTTGAAACACAAAATTGGATTTGGTTATATGAACCAGTTTTCAAGTCTTGCTAGAAATTTTAAAAAGTTAGTGTACAGCTGTACGTGAATAGCAGCAGTAAAAAGTATTACAAAGTAGTAAAAATTTCCAGAAGGCAATAATGGAGGGAACCACACCTTTCCAATCTCAGAGAAAAGACAAAAAGACTTTTTACCATGATTCTAATGCCATATTGGTAGATTTTAATGTTGTAAGTGGCACCTAAACTGAGTAAATAATGCCCCACAGATTGCTCAGGAAGACAAAAATGGCCAGCACTTTTTTTTTTAATGCTCACAAAAATTCTTCACAAAATCTTCACAACGTCATGGCTCAAGGATCTTCCATGGTTTCTTCACGGGGCTGATTTCATGGAGGCTCTAATACCTCTGATACGTTTTCAAACACATGATCAATGAAAAAGAATAACAATATCTTATTGAAAAATCTTGCACTATATTAAAATGATGTGTTAAACTTTACAATGCCCATTCAAGCTTTTATAAGCTTACGGGACCCGACAAATGAATGGGCCCAACCAATCGAGCACCTAACATAAGTAAAGTAATACTAAACATTAATTACGCTGAAGGCGTTATATAAGTTGGAGCAAACCTTGCCCCCTCGACATCCGCACATGGTTGACTATTGGCTAGATTTTTTGCATAGCTGAAAACCTAGGCAGTCATGAGATAAATCTCCCTCATTTACCGGTGAGGCTCCCGTGTAAGATTTGTCAATTAAATATGCTAGTATCTATTTGGGGGTATTACTTTAACCATGCAGCTCATGAACCATAGCTGTATAGTTTTGCAACAAGTAAGCAACTATTAAAGAAAGGAAATATCTAATGAAGAAGGAAATAATAAAACACAGAAAGAAAGAGGGAAGATGTGCAACCCAATCAATAGATTACAGAGTTGATTGCATGCACATAGACAAAACCAATAGATATTAACACATAAATTATAAGCAAAGGCAGCTTTCAGATCTAGATCTAGAATAACACAAAGTTTATAAGTAAATCTAAGACAAAAAGTGCACCGTTGACACAAAGTTCTCCGGAAATATGCTCATTTCTATTCCTTTGCTTTCAAATAGCTATCAAGGGTTTCAACACAAAGTCTGAAACACAAGAATGTTGCTTACAAATTCTGCTCTTTACCCATAGGTTCTTCCTCTACTTATAGCATGTAGAGGGAAATTACAAATAGGAAGCTTTTAGTGAACTAGACACATGTGGAAGTTGTAAAGGAAACAACTGGCAATCTCCCTCCTGAATTCCTCTTTGCATGACATGCATGATTTGCAACTGAAGATAGAACCTTCTATTTTGCATGTCTGCCACCTATTTCCAAGTAGTTGACTTCTTCAAGTAATGGCTTTTAAACCAATCACTTAAGTTTTATAATTTAATTGATTGCTCAATTACTTTGTCGAAGAAAATAAGAGAAAGAAGAAGAAAGAGGAAAGTTGCAGTCTTGCTCTTTTTCATATTCTGCATGCAGTTTCTTTTGCCTTTGATTCTCACCAAACTGGATCTGGAAGCAACTGACTGTGATTTTGCTTACGGGTGTTGCCGCTGACATGTCTTCCCTCTTATCCTTGAAGCTTTTGTAGTTCTTCTCCAGTACATGCATCAGTGCAATGTTTGCCGTAAATAACTCATCATTTTTATTTTTAATTGCATATGAGCAATTAAAAATTCTGGAAAGCACTCCTGTGAATGCAAATTCAATGAAGGCTTCAAAACTGAAGATTGGGAGCACATGCACAAGATCCTGGAAGGAATTCTCCATGCATTGACTTCTACACGAGCTGCGTTAGAAACAAGAGGATGAATTTTTGCCGGAAGCCTTTGCAATTGGATCAACTTGTGCAGATCTGACAATTAAATCGGTGATAGGTTCAGGGCCTATGTTTGTATCATTGATTTCAAAATCTGGAAGCTATGCATGATTCCTCGTTCATCCCGCTTTGCCATGGCTGGAGCAATCTTTGTCTGAGCAACTCTTTTTCTTTTAATTATGTCGAATTCTTTGCAATTGGTGCAGATCTGGCAATTTCTTCAGATTCGAGAGGACATATTCAATGTACCTGACATTGATTTGCACTCTCTTTCACTTATATGAGCACCTGTAATGAATACCTGCAATTAATTCAGACAAAGACGGATTCCAGAGCATGAACACTTGATTTTTATCACAAAAATCTGCATATTAAGCCCGCTGCCCTAAAATTTGAGGCTTTGCTTGCATGCATAGCAAGCATAAATATTTTTAACTTCACCTGGGCACTCATACCAACATGCAGATAATTAACAAGGCTTAAATCAAGCTCCTCCAACCCTAGGCGCCAAACTTTGAAGCTTCCCAGCAGTGGAAAATAAACTTCAATGCAAAAATCCTCCTTCCTTGGGCGCCAAAACTGTCCGGGCTGCAATCCTTTGCAAAAGAATTAATTACACCTTCACTTATGGCAGCCCATGCTTATATAACCTTCAACATTCTATAATTAATAATTGCCTCTCCTATTCCTGGCAATTAATTAATAAACAAACATGTTTATTCCTCCAACTTGGGCACCCAAATTTGCATGCTCATGGCTGCCATTAAATAAATAAATTTATTTTATTTTTAGCATGCTACCTTCAGTTCTCTTTGGCTTGTCTTCATGCATTGACTTTCCTTCTATTTATGGCGCCAAAATTGGGTGAATAAACATTAATAAATATTATTAAATGCATTGTTATTCACCCAAGGTGGGTCGCACTTTTTGGCAAGGGTGAATTCTAAAAATAAGAAGTCAACTTCTAATGGGAATTTTCACCCTGCACTGCAGCTCTAAAAATCCCTTCTTCCACTTAAGTGATTTGACTTTCATAATGAGAATTTTTACCCTGCTTAGGCAGGTAAGAAATTCCCGCCGGTGCTTTAAGTGATTTTTCTTTTATAATGAGAATTTTTACCCTGCAAGGTAGGTAAGAAATTTCCACTGCCTGCCACCTCTAATATTCCCATTGCAGCTTAAGTGACTTTGACTTCATGGGAAAAATTACCCTGCTAGGCAGGTAAGAAATTCTCGCCTGCATCACCGCCAAAATTCCCACTTGGCAAAAAAGTCTTTCTTCAAAAGTGCGACTTGTGATTGTGACTTTTGCTTTTAAAATTGCGTGAGTATTCGTCACTTAGGGCAGCGTGGAAATTGGACGCAGAAGGCAGCCTTGAAAATTGCGACTGGCATCAAAACAACATTTCTTTCCTTTTTTGAATTTTTGGTGAAGACAAGCATGGAATAAAATTTGCCATTTTTGGAAAGGGTCCAGGAAGATGTAGCAGCAAAAACTTGCATGTGCCGTAACTTTCATTCCATAGCTCCGTTTTAGGTGTCGTTTTCTCTAAAAGTGCATATCTTCTCGAGCTCTACGCATTGATGGAAATATTTTTCTTATTTTCATAAAATCCATTTATTCCAAAAAATGTGACTTGCCTAGGAGAGGCTTTTTGTGCACGACTTCGTCTTTTTAAAGAGAAGTTGACTTCCTGAAGTTGATTCCTTCTGGCATGGCGGCCGTAGATGATCTCCAGATACTCCAGGCAAGAAAACAAACTGTACTGGCGAAGGAATTGACCTAGGGGAATTTCACAAAGAAAAATACGAGAAAAATAACAAAAACACAAAACGTTGCCAGAAGTCACAGATAAAGCCCAGGATCCATTCTTGGTGAAAACCCTACTGGTATATGTGAATATTGACATGCAAAACTTCAACAGGGTTAAACCGGAGCACAATTTACTTCAAACGGGCTTAAAATAATTAAATAAAAATTTCTGCAGACAAAACTTGGCGAAGGGATAAAATGAGTTTTGGCATCTGGGTATTTGTCGAAATTGGCTCATATCATTCACTGGGAATATCTTAATGCAATATTGGCATCTTCTGGCAATAAAAACACAAAAATACCCGTTATTTTAAAAGAACAAAAATTTTAAACATGGGGTAGTCTCAGATTTCAGGGTAAAATCTTGAGACACCATTGACATAACAATTTTTAATCATTGTGTGCACAAATTTCCATGCATTACGTAAGATAGAGCCGGACTGCGCCGTAAGGTTACAAAGGTGCACATAACGTAGGAGCTCATAGGCGAAGAAGCAAAATCAATACAACTAGACACTCTAATCCTCAATCTTCTTCTTCTTCTTCTTCGCATACAACAAACAAAATAGCCGCAGAGGCGTGAGTTTCCTCTGAGACAATTGAACCCGCTTCAGATACAGATACAGATCCAGATCAATCAATTTGTATATAGTAAAATGAGGAGATATTAGGGTTACAGATTTATCTTCGTGTGTAGGTCTGATTTAACCCATAATGGTACTTGATTTTAGGACGGCTATTAGCGAGAGCTCCGTTTAGCACAATTCCCGTAACATTCTGTTTATTTATTTAATTTAATTCTCGCTGCAACTATCCAATTATTGCTAAATTTACAACGTTAACTTGGGTTTCAGCGTGGTTAACGCCTCTGGATCTCAAATAAAGTGCTTGTATTATTATGCAAGGAAAATGACAAGTCTGAAAGGCCATTTAGGATGTGTTGCTCTCCATGTTCTACTTTGGGTTTTGAAGAGTGCTTAACCCGATTGGTGGGTTTGTTTGACATGGGTCTATTTTTCCCACTCAACTTTTATTTTTTATTAAATACATGGAGAAACAAACAATAAATACGATACTTTTGAAGCTATACGATTCATATCATATCTTTTCAACTCGCAATCTTATCAATCTAAGGAATATCTATATCGAATGCCCTTAAAAACAAATTTAAAATGTGTCCTAACTCTGCAAACCCTAAATTTCGACGACGTAGATTAACATCCAACATCGATGACATAATAATAATTTAATTTGATCTAACCAAAGGGCTTTGCCTATAGGTGCTCTGCGTCACCGTTCATCTCCTCCGTGCCAAGTACAGGGCTCTAGGCGACGCCGCCATTCGATCGTGATCGTACGTCAATGAAATAAATCCTCACCGTCCACGTGAGCAGTCAAGCAGTTGGGCGTTTACAATTGGGTTGAGGCTTCCCCCCTCTGACAGTGGGCAAGGACGTGGACAATGTAGATTAACATTCGAACATCGATGACATAATAATATAATTTGATCTGACCAAAGGGCTTTGCCTATAGGTGCTCTGCGTCACTGTTCATCTCCTCCGTGCTAAGTACAGGGTTCTAGCGACGCCGGCCATTCAATCGTGGTCGTATGGCTCGTGATCTCCCAATGGAAATGCCGGTTGACCGACTCGAGCCGTGGTTTGTCTCTGCCTAGCTTATCCAGTTGTTGGTCGTCTTCCTTTTAGGGAGCCCAGCGGAGGTCGATCTACCAACGGGTGGGACAAATTCCAGGGAATCGTAAGGGCTCAGTAGGTTGAATTCGTAGTTACGAATGGCCCATGTACCGTATCCCCTTTCTCCGTAGAACATTTGACAAAATATGCACATGTTACATATGTTCCTCCTAAGAAAGTTAGCTTCCTCAAAACGGTTCCACCCGATAATATCATCTCCCAATTGCTTCTCCTCCCTCTAACCCCCTCTTCTACACCCCTCTTCCTCCTTTTATGTTTTGGTCCCTCAAATTCAACCTTGTCTTACACTACCCCTTCGGCATTCACATCGCACATTTCGCGTGCGATTGCTAGTTTATGAACTTATTAACATATTTAGTACCAAGGGGTTGTCTCTCACAAGATGCATGCTCCATACACATTAATTTATATAAAGCTAAACTTAAGAACTATAAATTAACACAACACATTTGGATCAAATGACCCAACAAAACCTACATCCATTATGACACGATGAAGTCGTGGTAACCCACCTATGTAGTTTTCCAACCCATAGCCTTATTTGTTACCTAAATACATGCTTGATTTAAATATTATGAAAGGCATCCTTCAAATTTTGCAATTCGGAGATCATTTTTTTAATTAATTCAATACTAATTTAGATCTCCTTGTGCTATCTAATATGTAAAATCAGATGCGAGTTTGAGGCCCACAATTAAAGCTTCTACTCCAATCAAATCATTGGGTTTATGGTGTAAAATTAACAATATAAAAAATGAAATTGTAACCTTGATGATCTCTGATAATGTCTGCTCCTCCAATTTTAGGTTTACTTTTAGCTTCCCCATAAAAATCAGCTTGACGTTGGCCATGTATTTAATCGCCATATTCTTGCTTCCCTTGATTTATTAAACTTGTCTTTTTATTGAAATAGTACCTTATAGTTAAGAATGTTTCATAGTAGAATGTCAACATTGAAATTGGTTAGTCATTCAAAATTCAATGCTGCCTTGAACTTGCTAACTCAATGGATTGGCCTTTTGCATCATATGTTTTCCTCTTATGAGCATTAAGATTATAAATTAACTGTTAATGACTATATCTCTCTCTAAACCAGCTGTGAGCACACCAGCCAACATGAAAGCAAATTAAGTGTTATAAAATACAATCAATATACCTAGCAAGATCCTTTCCATACTACACAGAAGTTGATCCTTGAAAGCATCACAACCTGTATAAGTAGGAATTAAATATATGTCTTGGCGAGTCAACTTATAGCAGTACAATTTGACTTTGGGCACCAACACAAGGGAGGGACTGCTTAAGTGGAAGATCAGGGTGTTACTATCTTTTTTATACACATAAACACATCAATGAATGTTTATGCAAAGATATGTGTTTCTATCAATAATCAAATGGAAGTGAGTTTATGATTCTAGCATAACACATACAAACACAAGGGAGGGACTGCTTAAGTGGAAGACCAGGGTGTTCCTATCTTTTTTATACACAAACACATCAATGAATGTTTATGCAAAGATATGTGTTTCTATCAATAATCAAATGGAACTGAGTTTATGATTCTAGCATAACACATAACACAAATTTTCGCTAAATTATCTTCTCTTTATTCATATATAATTTCTCAAATACATTACAGTTTTCATATATGGTCTGTCTTATGCCAACAATTACATATACTATTCCACATACGTCGTTACACTCACGTACACCTTCAGTATGCTTTGTCCTCTCACTATCTCACTACATATCACACACTATATCTCACCTTATCGTAATCCTACTTTGTGGTATAAACACCGATACATGTGTTATATTTCTATGAAGAGACATGGCTATTGATCGTGTTTATGATACATTCAAAGTCTTCAGTTTTGTTGCGAAGCACCTTCAGATATTGCACAAGACTAGAAAGGGAAATACTATGTATCACCTTGTTGAATTTGTTCCTATTGCTGCGGTATGTTATAGATCTTCCTCGATATCGTCTTTTCACTTCAATCTAATGAACTTTGCCAACATCATCCATGGACTTAGTTCCTTGTCTCGTCCTCGAGACAACCTTGATGAAGAAACTCGCCATGTGTTCGAATTTTTTTATGGGTCTTCATTCTTTGCGCTGTTTATCCAGTCCAAAACAATGACAAACCATCAACCTCCTAGGAAGTTAGGCATCAGACATAAGGTAATTTAATGTTACCTTTGCTTGACTTGCCTAATTGAATTTAAGGGACGATAAGGTCGTACCTTCAAAATTCTATTCTGCAAAAGGCTTGACCCTAGGAAGGACTTTGTTGTACTTAGTGGTTAGCGTCTTCTCAAAAGGTTTCCACGTGGTGAGTTGGGCTGCCGCCTTTTCCTCTTATTGTCTCAACACTCCATTCTCCATGATGATGGCCACAATAGTGGAAGGCGCCTTGTTCCCTTCAATTCCTTTTAATAGCTTTATAGTTTTGTGGCTACCGCTTCCATCTACCCCATTTGTTAACTCACTAGAATGCCATATTATTGATTGTTTGTGTTCTTGTCACATGTTTCTTGTACTTATCAACCAATTCTTTTATAATCTTTTTTTGCTTTGTCCCCTGTGGGGTCCACATTATAGTCCATGGATGCTTTATTCAATTCTTCTTCCCGTGCATCAAATTCCTTTTTGTGATGTTGGGTTGTTGTCGACCATCTTATGGAATAGTCAAAATAGGTCCTACGTCACTTGTTGCCTCTCTTAGCTTTTTTTTCACCGTGTCACTAAGTTTTCCCATTGTGTCACGTTCTCTTGTTTTCGGGTATCGTCTTTGATTTTTTGAAATTATCCACCGCATTGTCTCTTATCTATTGTTCCTTTGCACGCCGTCGATACAAGACGGTCTAATAAATTCCATATTGTTTCCTCTTGTTCCTTCGACCAATTGTGATTTGGCTCGTATTGCTGTCTTTCCATCGAGATTCTTCTTATAACTCTCTCCATTGCTTCCTCCAATTGAACACACTTTTGCATCCAATCTTTTTGTGCATTGTCAAACAATACCTCCTAATTGAATCTTTTGTAGCAGCGTCGCTTGCTCCAAATGCACCACTGATCCTTGCTCGATTTGTTCAACTCGCCTTTCCCTAGTAGGACTTGTGTTGCATGCTTTCTCCGGGTGTGGACCACATTTATTTTGTGCAAGGGGTCACGAGGTGTAAGATCTTGGGGCTTTCCAACCGGTCTCAAAGATATCACTGTTTTTGGTCCCTTGTGCGCGTTGTCCTCAACTAGTTTTTTCTCCTTGTCGACATTCTTATCTTTTGTGACTGTGTGATCCTGGTCTTGCTTTTTTCTTTCTACCTCCCTTTGCAACATCTTCCTTGTTCTTTGCTTCCTTTGTGGTGTCTTGTGTTTGTCTTGTAGTGTTTTCTTCATGCCTTAGCCTCAATTTTCTAATGCTCCATTTATGTTGCTTTTAGTTCTAATTTGTCCTCTTTTTCCTTATTCTCCTTTTACATCTATTGTTGGGCCAACAATATGACCCTTAGTGTCTTCTTGATTCTTCCCAAGTTGTGCCTCTAATTGTTTCCTCCCTTTTTCTTTTCATCTCTTACTCTTGTTGCTTTATTTGTTCTATAGCTTGCTCTTTCTCACTCTTGTTCTTGTAATTTTCTTAGCTCTTCTACCTCCGTGATAAAGATTTTTTCCTCAATTGCAAGTTTTTCCAATTCCTCTTGTACTTTCCTTGTGGTTTCCTAGCATCCTTTTTTCCCCATAAAATCGAGCTCGACTTCTTACTCTTGTCCCATCGGTCATCACTTTGTCATAATCTACCTCTTGTTGCAGCTTATATGTCTTCCGCAACATTACTTTCTCATTCGCTCTTGTTCTTGTAATTTTCTTAGCTCTTCTACCTCCGTGATAAAGTTTCTAAAACTACTTTCGCCAGTTCAAGTTGTTTTAAAAACTTTTTCTTATTACTTATTTTTTTGTTGTGTTTGCATTCATTCTTGTTTGTTCCATGGTGTACCCAAAGTTCTTGTATTGTGTCCTTTTGTGTTATTCCTAAAGAGCCATTTTAGCCTTTTTCGCCAAATACCCAGATGCCCAAAATTGTTATATTCTATCGTCGGGATTTGTCTGCGGGAAATTTGTATTTAATTATTTTGAGCCCGTTTGAGGCTATTTGCGCTCTGTTTTAACTCTGTTATGATCGAACATGTCATTATTCCTATGTACCAGAAGGGTTTTAACAAAGAATAAGTTTTGGGCTTTATTTGTAACTTTTGGCAATTTTTGTGTTTTTGTGTTTTCCGTTTCGTTTTCTGTGAAATTTCTCTAGAACAATTCCTTTGCTGGGTAAGCCCGATTCTTGGCCTAGAGCAGCTGGAGAAACATATACGCACGTTATGCCGGAGGAAGTCACCATCGGAGGTCTGGTTCACTGGGAAAAAGCGAAGTCGTGCAAAAAAAGCCCTGCGGGGTTGGGCGCATTTTTGGAAAACAAAGGATTTAAGCTGCAATGGGAAAAATAGAAGCAGCAAGCAAGGTGGGAATTTTGTACCTGCCTAGCAGGGTACTTTTCCCATGATATAAAATTCACTTAAGCTGCAGTGGGAAAGTTAGAGGCAGCAGGGCGGGCGGAATTTATTGCTGCCTTGCAGGGTAAAAATTCCCATGGTGAAATAAAAGAAAAGTGACTTAAGTGAAATCATGGGATTTTATTGCCTGCCTTGCAGGGTAAATAATCCCATTGTCAAAGTCAAATCACTTAAGTGGATCATGGGATTTCGGGGCTGCCTTGCAGGGTAAAGAATCCCATTGTGAAAAATTCTTAAAAATAGAATTCTATTATGCAAAAGTGTGCCCCCTTTGGAGAGAAGAAGGCAGCCTTTAAAGTGATTATTTTAATTGTTTCTTCTTCTAATTTTGGCGCCCAAGCATGGAAGAAAGTCAACAAAGCCAAAGGGAATAAAAGAAATAGAATTAAATGGATTAAATTGATTAAATTTAATTTATTTAAAGGCTGCCCCCTTCATGTCAAAAAGTGTGCCCCATTTAGGATAGATTTAATGTTTTTTGAAGCATTAAATCATTAAATAAATTCCTATTTTCAGTGGCTATGGTCAAAGCACACTGTGAAGCTTAAGTGAAGTGAAGAGGGAATGATTAAATTGGATTAATTTAATTTATTGGATGGCTGTCCTTAAACATGCTATTTTTAAAAGAGAGAAGCATGATTTTTAATTAATTAATTGCCAGGAATAGGAAGGGCAATTATTAATTATAGAATTGTGAGGGTTATATAAGCATGGGCTGCCATAAGGATGAATTATTTAATTCACAGGTAAAGAAGTGCAGCCAGGAGGAAAAGTGCGCCCCATTTGAAGAAGGATTTTGCTCAGACAAAGGTGAAAACAAGGCTAAAAGCTTCCAAATTTGGCGCATGCTTTGAAGGAGGTTGATTTGTGTTTGCATAATTGTTTGCATAAGTATTACAGGTGCTAAGGTGAAGTTGGAAAAGTTCATGCTCTCTTTATGTGCAAATTAAACATCAATTTTTGGGGCAGCAGGCTTGAAAAGTGCAGATTTTTACAATTAAAATTCACTATTCATGCTCCGGTGGCCATCTTTGTCTGGATTAATTGCAGGAATTCATTACAGTGCTTTACAAAAGAAAAGGAGCTTTAATCAATGTCCAATACATTGCATATATCCTCCGAATCTGAAGAATTATCCAGATCTGCACCAGTTTTGAAGAAATCCGGCCAAATAAGAAGAAAAAGAATTATTCAGACAAAGATAGACAAAGCCATGGCGAGAGATGAAAAAGAAAGCACAACGGAGTCATGCATCACTTCCAAACTTGCAGACATAGGAGACACAGATCTAGGTCGGAACCTCTTTCCGAATTGATTGATAGATCCAGAGCTGGAAAGACTTCACTCATGCGTGCGGTTAAAAGCAGTGGAATCATCCGAGCTGCAGCCTTTCCATACACAACCCAGTTGCCAGAGTTTGTTATGGAGTGCGCTAGATCTTACCATCCTTCATCCAGGTCAGTGCGTGATGCTACGGGAAAGACAATAATTCGTTTGGATGCAGAGTTCATCAATTATTGTTTGAAGATTCCAGTGCGAAAGGTGGTGACTTCCATTAGCATTCAGGATGCCGGCAGCAGGTGGGAGAAGCATAGAGCTGATTGCGTGAGCATAATGAATAGCAGATACATGAAGAAGCCTAGATCTCCTTCTAAGTTCCCAAGAACTCTTCCACGATCCCATTTGGTGCAGGAGGTAGATGATGTTGTCAAATTGCTATGCAGGATTAATGGCGAGGCGAATGCTTACACTTTCCGTACATGGATGTATGCTTTCATCAGGACCATTGAAGTCAACAAGGTTGATTCCATAATCAATTGGTCGGAAATTATTAGCGACAACATTGGTGAGCAACTCCGGAATGTGAAGCGTACTTTCAGCTTCAAAATGACTTCCTACTTGGTGTATGTTGCAGCTTCACAAGGCATCTTTTCCAAGTTGGATAGATGTGGCGTTCTTTCTAAGGACCCCATTTTCGAGTGCTACCCACAGCTTACTGTACCTGCGTGCGAGAAAGATTTCAAATTGGTCAATGATGAATTCTTCTACGAATTCATTTGCAGGCTAGACAAGGACCTAAAGGCCAACAGGGTAAGCAAGGAAGCGTGGGAAGTTGTGTCCAAGGTTGGCAGTCTATTCATTCAGTTTGCAGATTTCACATACCTCAGGGTTACTGGCCTTTTCGGTGAACCGGTTAAGCTACCCAGATATCCGAATGATAGATTGATCACCATGGAGCTGAGCAGGCAACTTGTGGAGTTACACGACCTTCAGTCGAAGCGGCACAAGTCTACGGGCTTCTTCCCAATCACTGTGGGACATTACAGCTGCCATAGCATTCATAGAGCTCGAGGGATGGAGACGCAGATGTTATCCGAGTATGAGCAAGAGTTCTTCCTGCACAGGCTGAACTTCGATCCATTTGGAGTAGCCAGGAAGACGATCTCCCAAGAGTACACACATGTGCCTTCATTAGAAGATTTCTGGATGAAGTGCAAAAGTGAGTACGAGGTTAGAAAGAGAGATTTCAGCAGGCTATCAACAAAGCAAGTGTTCGACTTTGGACTAGCGCGGATACCTGCATGGATCTTAAAGATGATGGGAATGTGGTACTTGACACTTACCATCAAATGGGAGGAGATAAAGCCGTACTTCAGGATAACGTAGGAGGCTGCCATACAATTGAAGAAAGGTCTGCGCTTGTTTTGGTGAATACTTCGAACTGGTTGCTGACGAAAGGATATTGCCTTGATGAAGCATTGATGAATCAAGTCACGGGCAACTTCGGCACAAGAGATTCCCTCAAGAGAAAGCACGGAGGAGAAAGCAGAAGGCGAGAAGTTGAAAGTACACAGAAGATCTCAATCAAAGGAGAAGATCACTTCCACGGCCATGACTTTAGTTCCAGCTTCTCCAGCATCCAGTACTTCACCAACTGTTGCACCTCAGCAGGACACTTCCATGCCTCCACTGAATCCGGCGACATTCATCTTCTCTCCTCAGCCACTCTGTTCAGCACCCCTTCCAGAAGAGACGTTGAAGCTGCAGATGGCGGAGTTCGAAAGAGCTTTGTCCTTGGATGATTCGGAAGATGGCAGCCATGACATTGTGGCACTTTCTGATGGAGAGGATGCCGAGCGAAAGATGGTAGTGCACTCAGCGACTTCTCATTCTCCGAGAAATAACTTCTCGGGATGGTTGGCTTCGCAGTTGGTTCCAGAAGCGAGAGTGGAGATGAACTTGGAAGAACACGACTTGCAGCTACTCCAGAGTCTGGCGGAAGAGACAGAAGGCCTAAAGTTGCTAAGGTAACTTCAAGGTTGATCATCGAGGATTCGGGGCGAGAAGTTTGTTGAGATGTCAATTCCGGCGGAAGGAAAGAGGATGAGCTCACGGCAGAAGATGTGACAGTAACCAAAGTACCCCTCGGTCAAGCCACCACAAAAGGATTGAAGCAGGACACGCAGACATTGATAGATGCTCTATTCCTTAGGCTTGACAGTGAAAAGGTGGAGAAAGAAGAACTTCAGAAGCAGGTATCTCAGTTGTGCGAGATCATAGCCAAGGTTGCTAAGCCTTCCATTCAGCCCATTTCAGAGCAGGTGAGTGATCATCTTATGCAGGAAATGGAGGATGCAAGCAATCAAGTAAAAGCTATTGACGAATGGAAGGATTTGATTATTCGTCAAGCTTCTATACAACTTGGAGAGGTGCCAGCCCACTTAAAGGTTATGGATGATGCAACAAATCAGGCTGCGGCAATTGGTGGTGACATAGTGTAGATATGAACACAATTGTTGAGAGTAACTTTGAGTACTTTGGGAGAGATCAACAAGCTGCCGGGAGATGTATTGGTTGCAGAACAAATTGTACCGGATGGATCAGTTGAGAAGGGGAAGCAGCTAGAGTTTGCAGTATCTTTCCGTTTGGAGATCTGCAGAGTTTTGCTGAAGAGGATGCAGGCACTTGAGAGTAGGACATCATCCTTACCAGACAGTATCATTTCTTTCACTGAGGAGGACGTGGTCGGAGGTGTTACTTCATACGTGCGGATCGTTCCTAGCAGGTGCCTAATTCCTGGAAGGGTCTCTTCTGATGGTACAAAAGAGAATTGATAAAGCTACTAAGCCTTTCACGATGAATTCTATTAGTAGACTGGTGGCTGCTGCAGGCGGATATTGCGAGGTTTGGGCCAAGCTTGGAAGATGTGGAAGCGTGCATCAAAGTGTTGAATGAAGGATTGCTGCAGTTTAGGACAGAGAAGGAAGCAGTGGCTAAAACAGATGGGAAGATGTTGAATCACATGTTCGACAAGTATATCCGATATCAGAACAAAAAGAAGACATAAATGTTACAGCTGGCATGACTTCTTCTTTCTTCTTCTTCTATTTTCCATGTTCCCGGATGAAATTGTAAGACTTTTAAGTTATTGGTTTTGCAACCATTACTTAAAGTCATGTGGAACAATTCTATTAGTTAAGTGATACATGTGTCACTTAAGGAGAAGTTAGTGGAGGATGATTGCCAAATGTCATCTTTACTTGTTGTTTGTGTTTTAGTTCAGTTAGACTTCCCATTTGTACTTTCCCTCCTACATTCTATAAGTAGGAGAAGAACCTCCGGGTTAATGATCAGAATTTGTAAGCAACAATCTTGTGTTCTAGACTTTGTGTTGAACCCCTGAGAGCCACTTGGAGCAAAGGAATACAAAGGAGCAGGTTTCCGGAGAACTTTGTGTCACGGTGTACTGTGTTTCTTGCTTTTAATCTTAGATCTCTTAATAAACTTTGTGTTATTTTAGATCTGGATCTAGAGCTGCCTTTGTTTTAGAATTTTGTGTTTATATCTATTGGATTCTTCTATGTGCATGCAATCAGCTCTGCCATCTACTGATTGGGATGCACATCTTCCCCATTTCTTCTATGTGTTTATGTAATTACCTTCTTCTATAACTTTTCCTTTCTTTAAAACAAGTTGCTTACTTGCTGCAGAACTGTTCAGTTATGGTTCATGAACTGAGTAGTTAAAGTAAAACCCCATTTAGATATTAGCATACTTAAATTGACAAATCGACACAGAGCCTTTATCAAATTATGTTGTTTTTTGTCTATTTGTTTCTTACTCTCAATTATTTTTGCTCTTTTTGACTATCCTATCATGTTTTTCTAGGTCCTGGATGATCTTCTTTAACTTCTTCCTCATTGTCTTATTTATCTACACACCTTACCTTTTCTTTTCGTGTAGATTGTCGATGTAGGATTTAAACATGTTTTTGACTATGTTGGTCCCATAATCTACGTATTTCGCATTAGAATCTTTCTTTCAAAATTGGTTTTTTTGTTGGTGGTGTCATCCTAAGGGGGTTTAATCCTGCCGCCATCGCTCTCTTTGCTCCATCTGCAGGAGGATATTCTATCCTAGTATAACCATATCTTTTGTCGTGTTGCAATTTTGGGCAATGGATTTGTTTGAATTCAAATTTCATTTGATCTCGTCTTAATCTCACGGTTGCACCAACTCATTGTGCAATTTTTTTAATTCTTTCTTATCGACCACTTCTCTCTCTCTCCATGGTTGTGCTTCTAGTTGTGGGGTCATTTGCAGTGCCTCCGCAAATGTTTAATTTTTTTCTGCCAATTGATGACCTTAAATACGTAAACAACCTTAATATGAACCATTCTATCCTCTATTTTTCATTTAGCAATTAATCCAACATTTGCTCTATGTTTTTGAATCTTTGATCATAGTCTTTTACTATCTCCCCTTCCTTTTGGATCAAATATCTTATTTTACGAACATTCTTTGTCAAAATCTTTCAAAATGAAAACATTCTTGAATTCTTTTTGCAGCTCATGCCATTTTTTTCATGATTTTTTTAATCTTAATGTACCATTTTAAAGCCTCGTCTCTTAAAGTTCCCACAAAATCAAATAGCTTCACATATTTTTTGGTGATGTTGTGACTCCATACAAGCAAATGCTTCTCTGCATCATTAGTATCTTTCCTAAATAACACATAACACAAATTGAAGTGGTTCTATGATTCCAGCATAACACATTACACAAATACTCCCTAAATTATCTTCTCTCTGTTCATTTTATATTTCTCAAACTCTTATCTTATACGGCTGGTTACATACTATTCCACATACATTGTTACACAGTTATACTCATATACACCTTCACTATACTGTGTTCTCTCATTGTGTATCACACACTATATCTCATCTTATCCAAATCCTATTTTGCGTTAGAAATACCGATACATACGTTACATTTCTATGAAGAGACACGTCTATTGATCTTGCCTATAGTACATTTAGAGTCTAGTGTGTTGCTGCGAAGCACGTTCAAATACTACACAAGTCTAGGAAGGAAAGTTTGTGTAATATGTAATGTCCCCTCTTAGGACAATTTAGAAAATGGAGAAGTACTTATCAAGATCAAACAAAGAATGGATAAACCCTTTTGCTTCAACCTAAAATATCTCAATGTCAACTATTTCAAACCCAAATGGGGTTGGAACTAGCCAAGGTGGTGGGATAGATTGGAAGAAAACAATTGGAATTTAAACACATTCAAATCAGATTTTTAACAACTGAAAAATAATTAATAATTACACCCCCACTGTTGCAATATTATTTCCCGCTTAACCATCCAAGCAAAAATCTTCAAACTTTGGATTTTGGGCCACAAAAATATGAAGAATAATATCCCAAAATCAGTTTTTGCACAGCCAACATAAAACCCTAATTTCACCCTAAAAATTAGGTCGCCCAACACATTTAGGGCATCAAATTAGCTCCAAAAATTATGAAGTTAATTTCTCCTTATTCCTCCTAATTTCTACAATCAAAACCAATGCTAAACTGATCCCATTCGAACCTTTTTCAGATCTGATTTTTTATAACAACAGATAATAAATAAAATTGCACTCAGAACAACTTGAAACTTCAAAAATTAATAACTTCTTCAATACTTGGTATTTTTGCATGAAATAAAATGCAAAATAAAGTAGAAATGAAGGGCTTTCCAATGAACTACAAAACTGAATTTTCTGATCACCAAAACCCACTCAAAACTGCCCCCGAAATCTGCCTCCAAGTCGCTAGGGTTAGAATAAATGCTATAAATTAATTCCAGCTCATATAACCCTTCCAAAACACTCAAACAATCAGCCCTTGATCTGAAATAATTGATTAGACACAACAACAAATAGATCTAGCATAAACAACCTCAAAACATGATAGATCAAACCCCAAACCAAGTCGATTTGCCTCTAATAAATTGCAGCAATAATAACAGTCACAAAGTATCTCAAACCCTTCACAAAAATGCAGATTTTTCCTCCAAATAAATGCGCCAATACCCAAGACCAAGTCGCCAATGCTAGAATGAATATACCAAGCATAAACACATTCAACACAAGAGAGCACAATGGAGAGAACAATGGAGTCTTCAATATTCTTCAATAATGGATCCAAATGAAGCTAACAATGAGAGAGCACAATGCAAGAGCTAGGGCATACATCCCATTTCTCCAAGCATGGAGTAAATTCAAAAGTTCAATCAACATAACCCTCTAAAGGAAATGCGACCTCCTTTTATAGAACTAAGGGGTGCAATATCCAATGACCGACCTTTTCCCTTTTGGAGGGAAAACATAATAAAATATTTAATACTAAGACTATGTGCACTTTATTTATTTTCTAATTAAATAAATAAAAGTAACTAACCTATGTGCACATTAAACTAACTAAAGAGACTCCCACTTGTAGCGCTAGGCATGCCAAGGGGTTACAATGCAAATAAAAGAGATGAACCCATATATTAGTAATGTCCCGAAAAAGGGGACATTACATAACACCTCGCCGAAGCCGCCTCTGTTGCTGCAATATGTTGTAGAGCTTCCGCAATATCTTCTATTCATTTCATTCAATAAAGAAACCTGCCAACATCATCCCCGGCCTAGTTCCTTGTCTCATCCTCAAGACAACCTTGATGAAGAACCGTGCCATGTGTTTGAATTTTCGTTGAAGGTTTTCATGTCTTTGCACTATTTATCCCGTCCAAGGCTATGACAAATTATCAACCGTCCAGAACATAAGCATCCGGAATAAGGAAGGACTTTGTTATACTTATTGGTTGTCATCTTCTCAAAATGTTTCCACCTATGAGATGTTAACTATTTTTTTTTAGTTTCAATGAAGTTCCTCCATTTTATTTCTTGCACGTTAGTTTTAGATCTCATAAATATTCAATATTAAAGAAGATTATGATGGTTTTTATATAAACGTATTTTTTTTTCTTGATATACATTTCTTTGAAATATACTGTACTAAAATTTCTAGGGACTTAACAATGCACCTATTAAAGAATTTCAAGTTCTATTAATCATCTTTGGGTGCAATTTGTAATTCAAGCATTATTATTTAATATTGTATATGCAAGCAAGTCTGCTGGATGTTTAATTATGTTGGTCATAAACACCATATGGTGCTGCTCATCTCCACTACCACTATTAGTAAGAACAAAACATTGTGCCATGTTGCCAACAATTTCACCACTTCGTATTGAACGCACACATATATACTTTTTCCAATTTTTATATATTTAGTTTCTATTTAATGAAAAATATTGAGTTAATAAATATAAATATCAACTTGCAATATGCATACAAATTTATAATATTTTTTTCCTATCAACTTGCAATATCAATATCTTGTCTACGTGTTGCATGTGTCATTGAAGTTTCGTCCTTTTTAATCATTTAGTTTTCCCCTTTCCTTTTTGGTAAAGGTATGGCAGATTATTGTAGTGGAAAATTTATTGTCGATTACATGTCTATTTATATATTTGTAACTATAATCCATTGTTCAGGTATATGAAAGGAGAATGCCTCCTTAAATCCCCAAAAATAAAAGCTTCCGACATGGAATCTATTGCAGATGTCAATGGTAACCTTTTAATCATTGGTAGAAACAAAGATAATCATTATATGAATGAAGACTCAATTGGCGGGTTAGCTTCACTGAAATTAAATGCCAGAATTGTTGGTCAAGGTTACAAGCAGGTATCAAGTTGTATTAGCTCAATGTTTTGTAATAAAAGTTTTATTGATTGTGTGTTTTATTTCTAACATTTGTAATATCATGTATGTAGAGAATACCAAAAATGCATAATTGATGCAACACTTAGTCATGTGCAGGTTGAGAGTAATACAAGCAACACATTCTCTTGGTCTAGAAAATTTTTTAGTTGAAGTACTTGAATTTTTATATCAATTTTTGTTACATCATAAAAATTGCGAATTTTCATTTTAAGATCTATCCTATCAATTAAGCTAATAGATTGTAAATTTCTT
Source organism: Taxus wallichiana var. yunnanensis (assembly GCA_018340775.1). Taxonomy (NCBI): domain Eukaryota; kingdom Viridiplantae; phylum Streptophyta; class Pinopsida; order Cupressales; family Taxaceae; genus Taxus; species Taxus wallichiana. The sequence goes on from CM031235.1 coordinate 811,308,532, forward strand.
TCACAGTGATGTATATACTCATGTTTAATTTCTTTGAGAAATAGGGTTTCCTAAACAACTCAATCTTGAACTGCCTTCATTATGGAGACACACTTCACAATACATGACACTTATACAAGGGTCGCCATCGAAATTTTATGCAGAAGAGTGTGAACGAGCATATTTTGAGTCTCAAGTATGTTAGGAACTAGGTGCAACTATGTAAAATTTTGGAATTTGTAGTAGCTATAAGAAAGTTTTTATGATTCAGAATGGGAATCCGAATAACACACAAACATATGTCACAAGATTTAGAAATTCACAGAGAATGCAACAGGATCTGGGGACAGATGCGAACTACATGCATAAACAGATGTCATGACATCACACAAAAAACTACCTTCTATTGTATTTGAAAAGGAAATTCCCTTATGAACACAACTCTACAATTCTGGAATAAATAATGTTTTATCTATGCACATAAACTGCCAAAAGACAGTCTCACTTCCAATGCCCCCTTGTCCAGGGCACTAATAGACTGTTTGAGATCCAACACTCCCACTCAGTCTTTGAGTGTGGAAATACCAAAAATAATTTCATCCTTTAGAAACGATTCAGCCTTCAGGAATGGTCACACCAAAGCCACTACACCAAAACACAAATTTGGATTTCATCAATAGGCACATCTGCATTTGTATGACCAGTAGCTCAAAACTGCTTCTGCAGTACTCCTTTTTGGCCTGTTGTCGACAAGATGATACTGCAACTCAATATGCCTTGTCCTTTCATGAAACTTTTAATTCTTCACCATTGCAATGAAGCTTTTCCTATCACATTTCAACACTGGGCACTTCTGTTGAATACCATCATTATCAAGGAACCTGGACAACCACACCAAATCCTTCAAAGCAAAATATGCAGATACATTTTACGCTTCTGCAATATAAAGAGAAACAGTTGGCTGCCTCCTCCTTTCCCATGAAACGACTCCAACAGCCATAATAAAACATTAACGAGATGTAGACCCATGATTGTGTACATCTCCTGCTCAATTTACATCATGATAACCTCAATTCCTTCAAAGCGAAACATGCAGAGGCACATACTATGCATCAGCACTAGAAAGGGAAACAGTTGGCTGCCTTATGCTTGCCCATGTAATGGTTCCACCCACTGGAATGAAACAGTAACCGAATGTAGACCCATAATCATCTACATCTCCTGCCCAATCTGCATCACAATAACCTTTTCAGTTTCAATGCACTTTACAAATCTTCCACTGAAAGACAAATTCAAATTAGCTATACCACACAGGTATCTAAAAATCCTTTTCATTGATCCTAAATGTTGTCTCTGGTTATTTCCAAATTGACTTACCCAACTAACGGTGTGAGCAAGGACTGGTCTGGTACACAACATTGCATATGTCAAATTACCAATAGCTTCCATGTGGGGGACCTGCATTACTGTTTTCTCTGACTTTTGATCTATGTCCTTGGACAACTCTCCAACTTTCATCGGAGTCGAAACCAGCTTGTATTCACTCATCCCATACCTTCAGAGCACTGCCTCTATATACCCCGCTTTGCTCAAGGGAATTTTCCTATTTTGCATGTCTCATTGTACTTGAATTCAGAGCAGACAATGGACCTCTCAATAATCAGTCATGTTGATGCAGGAGCATCCTGGTTCACGAGCGATCCTACATCACCCAAAAACATTGAGAGTTAGTGAATAAAGAATTGTGCAATGCCATGCTACTCCTAAGCATACTGTGCAGAAAGCCAACAACTTAACCATTTTTTGTGGAAGCCTGTCCAAGCGGCACAAGCTTAGCCTCATCTGCACAATATTGTCTCACCTGCACAAAACTCTAAAGTTGCACAACATTGCCAATGCCGCTCAAGCTTGTATATGCTGCGAGACCTTTGCCTTTCCTGCACAAAGCTAGACTTAGCTGCACAATATTATGCTTAGTTAAGCCACGAAATTAAACAAGGATTCGTATTAGTAAATTAAAAAAGACAACTTCAAACATTAGTAACTAAAGTTTATAAATGAAAAAAGAAGAGCCCTTGGATATGGAAACTCTCCACCATAGGATGTTAGGGCATCCACAAAGCCCTAAATATATTTATAGATCAAAATTATTACCTTTACATTTTTATTCCTTCTCTCCATTCAGGTGCAAGCTTTTTTTTTGAATGCAAGTTGAAGACAAGGGATGAAGCTCTCATGGAGCTCAAGCTATTGGGTCAAGGATGGCTTCACTTCATTTCTTATTCTTTTTTTAGAAATAGGGTAAAAATGGGGTTTTTGAAAGGACCCTCACCCTTTTACAGAAAATCCCGTAAGGCTGAATATGGGAATGAAGCAAAGTAAGGAAAAATCCCGTAGGCAGCAAAAGACAAAAAACCACAAAGGCACAAACTGCATACAACAAAATACAAAGCCGTTGCATCCGTAGTTGCAGCAGTGATGCTTCTGTTAATCAACACAAAGAAAAGGCCTCTGCCAGAATTCTAGAGAGGAGCCCAAAGTAACAACTCCTAAGATGAAGCAGGGTCAAAGCCAAGAAATGCATCAAAGGAGAACCAAGACCCAAACCAGAAGGATTAAGGCCCGTTGTCGAGAGATAGTAAAAGTATGACTCCGTATCACTCAAATGGGACGAAACTTATTTTTGTTTTTTAACCTTAATCCACCCCCTCCGCCCACCGCACTCATCAACCTCGGGTTAGGCGCTGCCACCAACACGCTGTCAAGTGACTCGTCTTCCACGAGTCTCACTTCCAAACTGCCTGCCCGGTCAACCCCGACCCACCTCTCGTATTTTGCATCACCTGTCGGGGACCAACAAATAGGATTGGACACAGTGGCGCTCAATGGAATAACTGCAAGGTGCGAAATTTGAATTTTGAATCTGTTCCTTTCTCCTAAATATTGCGCCCAACCTGTCACCAATCGATCAATCTCCAGCAGTTCATAGAGCCACCTCCTCCAAATCGACGCGTTTCTCACCCCAACAACGAGCATCTAAGACACGGGAGAGAAGTGCCTGCTCTTATCTCGGTCTCCTCCTCCATGTCTTCATCGGCATCAACCGAGTCCTCATCATTGGACTCATCATCGACCCGAGACACGGGCACCGAGGTTTGCAACTCTCCACGTTCACCAACTAAGTCGGTGGTTCATTGCAACATTTCTTTGTCGTAGCTAGCCATTCTGCATTTACCACAGATGATCAATGAACTCTCGATTTCTATTTTTGTTCCCATTTGCCAAAAGAAGATTCCAAAAAAATTCTTTTTGGTACCATGGATCCCACAGCACATTGATGCATAGGCGAGAAAAAACCAACCTAGATCGATCTTTTGTAGTCGAATCGACAACGATCAACACCCCCATAGATCTAGCAATCCCCAAAAAAATTTCAGGCTCCCAAAATTCCAAAGGGAGTGTTGGGAGATAGATCCAGAAAGGAAGTGCTTGAAATTTAAACTCTTGAAACACCCCAGGTTGCCAACGATGGAGGCTAAGGGCCGCTTTCCCATAAAACCATGGTGCACCCTGTAGAACCTTTTACAAATTTTGTTCCTCATGGAAACAAAACAAAAATTCATCCCTTGCAGTGCTCGTACCTCCAATTTGTAGGCCCATTTCCTCCTGCACCAATCTCTTACAAAATCGATGTTAGGTCTCAGACCAACAACCGTATATTTAAATCTCTCCTTGGCCCTATCAACAACCAGCCTCGGAATCTCCAAATGAGGATCTTCATCTCTCCAAGACAGAGAGAGCTTTAAGGGTTCCCCGTGATCAATGCCAAAAAGCTTGGCATCCCACGCCTCAAATGCCACAAGGGGAGTCAAAGAATTGCCTCCTAACCCTTCATGCTCGCCCTCACGATCGTCCTCTTTCATTGCAGCACTTAACCTAGTCAAAGGCCCCTTAGTTCAACAATACCGCCTCCTCTCTTTTTCTATTACTTCATGTCTTGTTCTTATTCCTTTTAAACCATTAGGATTTTATCTAAATATTGTTTCGGATTAAGAATCCATTGTTTCTTTGTTGAAGGATTCATTATTCCTTTTAGTTTATTTTGCTCTAACATAGATCTTTCGGGTTCCAGCTTTCATTTTATTGACAACTCTTCCTCGTAGAGCAAGGACTCGAGAGATGAAAGGTTTATTTATTTTTATTCGTAGGTATCATCTACATTTTTTGTTTTATTTATGTGTGAATATACATACATACATGCAAGGTTTCAAAGAGAGGATGGCTTGCCTGCTTGCACGTCGCGTAGGGATCCACTCAACTCGATCTCAACTCACTCGCTAGCTCACTTCAAGCACAAACCGCCAAAATTTGGCAGAACAACTATAGTTAGTCAGAATTAGGATGTCCATTGAATTTAGTGGAAAAACCCCTATTGGGGAGATTTTTTTTCTTTTGGTTGAACCATATTTTCCTCGCAGAGGATCCTTGTGCAGAGGCAATTCCCTGGGACCCTCCTTGCCCAAAGGCATAGACTATGTATGCAAACTAAATGAAAATAGAAACAACAAATTGTAGGGATGCAGGGGTGGGGTTAAGAAGCTCCTGGAGGCAGCATAGGCTCTCCAAGGAGGCAAAATCTTCTCCAAACTCTCTCACACGCTTCTGCAACCTTTCTTCCAACTTTTGCTCAAATGTGCAAGCTCCAACCAGAGCTCTGATACCAAATGCTGAGAGAAACATGGAGGTAGTCTCGCTTAGATTTTATTAATCAGAAAATATCAAGTTATAATGCAAATGGAGGCTGCAATATTTATAGATATTGCACAACCTGAATACAAACACAGAACTGTTGCATAGGTGCAACATTAAACCTCCTATGTGTTGTCAAAACAAGTATACATGAACAATGAACAATGAACAATATATGGTTATAACAAAATAAACCATATAACCAATATAAAACCACCTAATTACCTAAGTAACAAACTAGTTATCATAGTAACACAGTAAGAATTAATTACCACTGGTAAAAGATAAAAACGTAAATAATAATGCATAATTACCTACGTAAAATGTTTTACCTAACAACAGAGTCCCGAGGAAATTTGTGGAGAATGCATATGAGTTGGCTGAATAGATAGACATCTCGCCTATCTTTAATATAACCGATCTATACCCGTATTTTGGGAGGCAAACAAGTGGAGAAAAGGACCACGCAGAAGTAGATTGAGGCACCAACTTTTGGAGTAGAGGTGCACAGAAATTGAAAGCATTTTGGATGACTATGTAGTGAAGACAACACACAAAAAGGAGCATAAAGAATATCTCTGTGAAATGGAGTGGTAGAGGAGTCAAGATGCTTCTTGGCTTACTGAAGCAAAGATTGCTAGACTTGGTCATTGCTTTACAGACCTTTGGAAACCTGCTTGAGTAGTGGCTCAAGTTTCTTCTTACTTAGGATGTTTGATGTAGGAGCAGCTGGGTTCACGAGCAATATTGTGTCACCCAAAAACATTAAGAGTTAGTGAATAAAGAATTACACAATGTTGCACTACTCCTATGCACACTACTTAGAAATCCAACACCTTAACCTTTTCTTGCGAAGCTCGTCCAATCTGCACAAGCTTAACCTCATCCGCGCAATATTGTCTCACCCACGCAAAATGCCAAAGCCATGCAACATTGCCGACGACGATGTGAGACCTTTGCCTTACTTGCGCAAAGCTATGGTTAGTTACACTATGGAATACCCCGCTCTACATAACACTTGCACGTAACTTTCAATCCGTAGAACACTAGGCTTGTGCATTAAAGTTGCACATGCTTTGCATAGACTCCAAATTCTTAACCGAAACTACTAGTGCTTAATCACGCCGCAAGATACTTCCTAAATCACTAGTTGCTATCAAAGTTGCAAAGCATTTGTGTTCATGCGGAATCACTACCATTTGTTCCAATAATGAGATTTATGTCGACATGATTGCTTATCATACTAATACAACTAGTAGGGGGCACATGTGGTTCTTGATCCATCCATCATGGCCAAAGACCAATCACATGATCTGATTGATCTTGATTTGATGGTGAAGAACTTCCTTAAGAGATCAATGGTAGATTGAGGCCACACGAGGAATATTCTGCAAGGTATCTTTACTTGCAAGGGGCAAACTTCTACGAATTCTATAAATAGAAGGGAGTCATGAGTGTCAAGGATTTATATGAAGAGAGTCTATCCTCCAGTTTGAGAAGGCATCTAGTGTGAGATTGCGGATTTGAGCCAAGTGTGGTTCTACAAAAGCTTCACAGAGTTTGCAAGCTTGGTATAGATCAGGATTGGAATTCTTAGAAGAATTCTTGCAGAGTCTTGGCATAAGACTGTAATTGGAGTGTTGTAGTATTGTGCTTGAGTCTGTAATCTTTCTTTGCATTAATAATAAAAGCTGTGTTGTTTTCTTGTTAAGAGTTGTGCCTAAAATCTTGCTTTGGTGAGATCTAACCATGATATAGGGTTGCGTGATGTAAGGTGACCCTTTAGTGGGAGCCATGACCGCAACTGCATATCTCAAATATGGCTGAATTTTTTTCCTTAAACTTATTCAACAGAGATAAATCCCTACGCAAGATAAGTGCATTGCCTACATACAATGTCAAAACAAGAAAATTCTCACGGTCTTTTTTATGTAAAAGCTGGGATATTTTAAATTTAAGCTTGGTTTCTTTGCTGTGTAATCACGAGTAAACATCTTCTGGAATCATTTGCATAAAAATACTGTTTTCCAACGCTTCAAGCCCCCATTATTATATCCATCTTCAAGGGAATAAGAAATAAAGCCAATGCTTGGAACTTTGTCTGAAGTCTGAAATCCTTGCTCCTTTAGGTAGCAGTCTATTTGTTGAGACTAGAATTTAGAGGGCTGCTTTAAACCATACAGTGACTTGTGCAACCTACAAACAAGATATTTCTTTCCAGGATGTGAAATGCTTTGGGTTGTTGCATGCATATTTCCTCCTACAACTCGTCATTTTTGAATGCTATTTTCACATCAAGCTGATTTGTATGCAACTCCAAGATTGCAGCAAACACTGATCAACATCATCTATACCACTTTGTAATGTCCCTTTTAGGGGACTCAAGAAATGACCAAAGGCTGAACTGTGGCTCACAAATCAGACTTTGGAACTGCTGTTATAAACCTGCAAATTAAACCCTTTTCTAGGGCAGCGACCTGTTTTGGGGTTTCAACCCCACCTTCGTGCCTTCAAAACCCTTCCAATCAGCTTCACTTAAGTCTCTAAAATTATGATATATCAACAATCATATAATGCAAAAAATCTGATTTTTAATACCCTAGATATGGAGATATGAATTTCAATGAAACCCTTGTCTGCAACGTTACTTTAAAAATTCACAACTCAACTTAGGAAGCTCCAAAATTCATGAAACTCAAGATATTGGCCTTATAAATTATGAAGAACAAGCTAGTAATTTCATATTTGCCAAATTAGTAACACACATACCAAATGTCCACTCCAAGGTAGGTCGCTCCACTCTAAACAAATATAATATTGCACCAAAGAGACCACAAATGCAAGAGAAAGATATTTTATTGCTTTTCAAATCAACTTGCACACACAAAATCTCATGAAGGGTTTTCGTCCTTCACAAGTTTCCCAACCAAGGGTTTTCATCCTTGGATGAGGTCCTCAACCCAAGGGGTTTCGTCCTTGAGAAAGAGAGTAAAAGGGCTACACTAGCCAACTTTCACCAAGATAAGAATAATCACAAAAACATGAATCATTAATGCCCAAACGACCTCCTTAAATAGCCACAAGGAGGGCTTAATAACATAAAAGTGATGGCCGACCCCTTAAGGTAAGTGCTTTTAATTATTCAAATGGTATTTAGAGCCTACATGCTCATAATACCTTTATTACCTAACTACTTAAGTTCCTCTATTGGAGCGCTAGGCTTCTCAATAGGATAAATGATAATAAATGAAAACAACTACCTAAACAACAATAAAAATGTAATTCAGATCTTCCCCTTGCTTTCCTCCGTAGACCCATGGGGAGAAAATGGGTGAAGGTTTTCAAAATCAGCCTCCAAAAAAAGGGACATGACACACTTGCAAAAAGGTCTCTTGATAATCCACTCATTGACTATGAGAGTACCCCTTGGCTGACAAATGTGCCTTGTACCAGTCAATGGATCCATTTGATCCAGCTTCAACTTAAACACCCACTTGTATCCAATTTAGGTGGCAACTCAATTAGTTCCCAGGTGTCATTCTTGTTTTTTTTTTTTTTACTTTCATCTTGAGAAAAGATAAAAATTAGATTGATAAAATGAGGGTTACAAAAGCAGTCTCCTTTAAAATAACAGGAAGATTGCCATTTACATTTGATGCTACAAATTTAATTTTTAATGAGTAGATATTCAGTGTTTTTCATCCAGCCTCAGATTCCATGTTTGATACAAAAATGTATATAGAGAATATTTACATTTATATTAGTTCTACTGACTATTCTATACTGCATATTGTTGAAATATAAACTAGAAACTTTGAGAATATTTATAGCTGCATGGCTAGTAAAGGTCGTGTTTCTATCAGGCCACATGAGTTAGCAATATATGTTCCAAGCCTGGGTCATAAAACCAAAATTTGTTCATCCTGTCTTTCATCTACCAATGAGGAGCTCCCGGAGGTGGGTTAGCTGTATTTGATTCATTGGGAGGCATCCTAGAGAGCCAATTTGGATAGATCTTGACAGCCACAGCTCCGTGAGGAGTATGCCAGGCTTTGGATCCCTAATGGTAGCTTCTGTGGAGCTTTCAACATGCACAACCTGTCGTCTGGAAAGGGTTGTCCCTTGAGCATGAGCCTGGCATATTTCACCTTTTTCGCATTTTCATTGTGGCCTTAGCTTGCTCTTGTAACATTTTTGCTATTCTACATTTGGCATTTTCTGAAAGTGGCCGTCCTTCAATTGCCCCAAGTCTTTGTTCATGCTGCAGAATTGCAATATCCATGTATTCAACAAATTTGTCTGCAGATTCAATTTTTTCTTGTTGTTTCTCCACAATGTAGAGAAGCGTGACTAATCCACTTTCTAGATAGGGATTGTCAATATCTTGTTCTTCAATATTCTCATTGGTGTTGTGCAAGATAGAAGTCATTCCATGAGTGCAGCAGCAAGAATGGGATCACATTTATAACTATCAACATGAAGAGGGGTTGTGACTGATTGTCTCAAGTATAAAGCTGCCGGGCTTGATTTCTTTCAATCTTTGGAATGGTATTCCATGGGAAATAACAGACTCCTTGATCCTTATAACTATAAGTATTAGAAGGGAGTTGTGGGGAGCTCTTAGTGATACCAAACCAATTAAAAATCAGAGCAAGGAAGCTCTAACTCAAGTGCTCATGCTATGTATTTCTCAGAAAAACTTGGGATGAAGAAGATGGCTTAGGATAAACAAGAGGGAGATTCACTCTAATTGTGAGATTATCAATAGGAGTATTGGCCGTAACATGAGTAAAATTTAGCTCGATGAAGGACGCGTACCTGAATCTTGAGTAGACGATATCTGTGAATTTCTACTCACCCGATCCTTTGATCCTTAAAGGGCTTGGATTTCGATACGATTTGCAAGTTTCTTGATTTCCTTTTCGTAGTGTGTTGTAGAGTAATATTTGGTGTATCTGTGCATTGTATCAGAGAGACAGTGTGTGATATCATGGTAAAAGGGGATTTGTGAGATAATAAATAAGCCTTGTGGAGTTCGATGTGGCAGGGGAAAATGTTACGTAAAAATATTACACTTAGTTGATAGGTCAAAATGAAATGAAATGGTTTTTAATGTCCACAAGATCCAAGTGTCTTTGTGGGATCACAATTTGTTATAGATGCATCCGTAATATCCCCTTTTGGGATACCATCCAAATATGCAATTTAATGTATTGAATCGAATTTAGAAGGACTAAACCCTCCTAGTTCAACCTCAAATAATCCAATGTTAGCTTCAATACAACCCAAATGGGGTTGGAGTGAGCCAAGGTGGTGGATTAGATGGGAGAACCAATTAGGAAATTAATCTCTTCAAATCTGAAATTAATTACAGCAGTAATTAATTAATAAATGCACTAGACTGCTGAAAACTTCAAAAATTAATAACTCCTTCACCACCCAATATTTTTCTATCAAACCAATGCCAAAAGATTCTTCATATTTTTAGCTTTCCAACAAGCTATAGAACACAATTTTTGGATAAGTAGAAGGCATGCAAATCAACCCACAAAATCTGAAACTGTGTAGATGAAACCCTGACACATAATAATTAAATATTGCTCACAAACAGCTGAAACTTTGAAAATTCATAACTTGCTCAATACTTCGTCTTTTGCCATGAAATAAAGTGCAGATTAATCTATAATTCAAGAGCTTTCAAAAGAGATATTAATCTGAATTTTTAGACCACCGAAAACCCTCCAAAACAGCCCCCAAAATCCACAAACCAGTCGCTAGGGTTAGAGTGAATGGCATAAATTATTATCAGCTCTTTCTATGCTTCAAAAACCCTCCAAATAACAGTCATACACTTGGAAAATTATGCCAACATAGATCAGATTATATATCTAACTTGTTCCTCCTCAAAACATGTCAAAACATGATCCAACACAAGTCGCCATAGCTGGAATTAATTGCAGCATTAAAAATCAGATCATAGAACACTCTAAAACTCTTTAACATTCATCAACAACATGCATATTTCACTCTAAATAAATGCGCCAATCTTCTAATGGAGTAATAATGCATAAAACACACATCAACACTAGAGAGCTCAATGAATAGAACAAGAGAGTCTTCAATATCCTCAATAATGGCTTCCAAATGAAGCTTACAATGAAAGAGAGAGGGCTAGGGCATACATCCCATTACTCCAAGCATGGAGTGAAAATCAAATGATCAATCCAACATAACCTTCACAATGATCCCAAACTCTCCTTTTATAAACAAGGAGGCACAAAATTCGAAATCCCTAGGAGAGGGAAATCATTAAATAAAAATAGTTTATCCTTCTAGGTGTGGCCTTCCCTTTCTAAGGGTGATTTTAATATTAAAAACCACCTAAAAGTTATTTAACTAATTCCCTTTTTAATTTTGCATTGTGGAATTAAATTAAATTAATTACATAATTATCTAATTATTGATTTATAATGTCAAATGATAAAGATCACTCTCCGTGCAATAATATTTAATTATTTAATATAATTTTGTCCTCGCAACATCCCAAAGCCCACGAGAAAAGATAGGCTAAGGGTCTTCAAAGATGTAGCAGCAAAAACTTGCAAGTGTCATAACTTTCACTCAGTGGCTCCATTTTAGGTGTCGTTTTTTCTAAAAGTGCATATTTTCTTGAGCTCTATGCATTGGTGGCAGTATTTTTCTTATTTTCATAAAATCCATTATTGTGTCTTTTTGGACGAAGCAACCTCTTGCAATCTCCTAAAGGAATCCTGAGCTCTAGTCACCTCTGGGAAAAGGTCTGGCAGGAAGAATGAATAGGCTACGGGGATTTCCAAAGAAAAAACAGAGAAAAACCAAAACATAGACAAAAAGAAAGAAAAACAAAACCCGAAAGAAGTTGCGAACAATTGCTCAAAAAAATTCTCCAATTCACGGTCTGCAAAAAATTCATCCCCCCAGTGAATGTTCTCCAGTAATTAATGATGGGGTGAAGTGCTTAGTATAACCTAAATCCTCCAATTTTAGCTCAATCTATTTTTAAAAGAACTTTATTTATTTAAAAATAAATAAATAAAACGCTTTCAGACAAAGTTTGGTGAAGGAATTGAGTGAGCTTTGACATGTGGGTATTTGTCGAATTTGGTTTTTATGACTCTCTGAGGATACCTTAGAGCAATGCAAGCAACTGCAAGCAAAACAAAACACAAAACACTACCCGTTACTTGAAAAGAACGAAAATTTTTAAAAGGGGTAGTCCCAGATCTTAGGGTGAAATCTTGGGGACACTAGAGTTACCCGACGTCCGAAAATAAAGTGTTTCACATCACGGAGGGAAGAAAAGAATAATGACAATGTGGAAACTATTGAACGTCCAAGTCAAATCCAGTTGAGTTAGCAACATGTTATTGGAGTTCGAGGCACAGGAGGATGGAGGACAAGCAACGTCCTCTCGCCAGCCGCATGATGAGGGGCCAAAATGAGGTTGTGGCATTTTGTTTCAATGTGTTTTTTCAATTGCAGTGTACTTGTTATTATTCAGTTTCCAATATGTTCTTGTTGTAATAAAGTGAGAAGATTCCTATGTACTTTCCTGATGTGAAAATATAGTGGAAAGATGAAAGCACAAGAGGAAAAACATCATGTTTCTTGAAGAGGATGAGTAGGGGCTCATACCTGAACAGGGGTTCCTTTTTTGGTGGACAGGGGTCCGTATTTGATGAACAAGGGTTATACCGAGGTTTTGGTTAGCCTTTTCAAAACCATCGGTGAACCAAGATCACGTGCGGCAAGCTGCAAAAAAGTGCAATTGTTTTTCTCCCATGTTCACACTAAGGGGGGGAATGTTAGGAATTAATAATATTAGTGCTCACCTTTATATGGGATAATAAAATGATATATTGTGGGTAGATAAATATTATCTCATGTTAGTTGTATTTGTTATAACCACACGTAAAATAGGATTGTGGACAGATTGTTGGTGAAGTTGTTTCCTAGATTATAGGAGCAAAATAAGCTATATATTTGTATGTGTACCGAATATGAAATACAAAGAAGAAATCATTTGTTTCTTTGTGTAAATCTTCTATTGTACCATCACCTCGACTGGGACATCCTCCTTTGCGTGCCTTTCTTCACTTGTGTAATATCCCTTTTGGGGATAAAATTGAAAATTAAGGAATTAACTCAAACCCCCATACAAGAAAATCTGATTTTTATGACAGCAGTTAGTAGACGACCAAAAAAACTCTCTCAAACCCTAGCGACTAGGGAGAGAGAAATCCACCGTAGAAACACTCAAAAATTATGAGAAGTTATTCCTTGGATTGTCCTTGATTTTAGAAGCTAGAAAATGTGATCAAATCATCAAACTCAATTTCTAGAATTTATTATGGCACAAAAAGAGTTGACACTTATATATTCAATAACTCTTAGAAAACAAGGAATCTCCACAAATGAATACTCGAAATGATCATAAAATTATCAGCAATCAAATGAGACCAATATCATAATTTTTCAACAATGGGAATCCTCTCAAAATTGGTCCCAAAATCTCTAAATGAGTAAATAAAGCTGCCCAATGCTAATTAAAATATGAATATTAAGTATTCTCCTCAAATCTGCAATAATATTCACTCTCAATCAATTTTGAAGGGTTTTTGTTCTTCTAGAAGTCACACAAAAGAGTTTCCATCCTCAAGTGGAAGAACATGGAGCAACAAGCTCACAATGCCCAAATAGGAAAATGCGCCAAATCTAGATGCCCCAAATGAGCTCTCTAATCTTCTTTTATATCCTCCTTTTGGCACCAAGTGTAATGTCCCCTCTTAGGACAAATTAGAAAATGGAGAAATACTTGTCAAAAATCGAGCAAAGAATGGATAAACCCTTTTGTATCAACCTAAAATATCTCAATGTTGGCTATTTCAAACCCAAATAGGGTTGAACTAACCAAGGTGGTGGGATAAATTGGAAGAAAACAATTGGAATTTAAACACATTCAAATCAGATTTTTACAAAATGGAAAATAATTAATAATCACACCCCAACCGCTGAATCTTCCAAAATTATTTCCCACGTAACCATCCAAGAAAAAACCTTCAAACTTTGGATTTTGGGTCACACAAATATGAAGAATAATAGGCTAAAATCAGATTTTGCACAACAAACACGAAACCCTAATTTTTCCCTAAAAATTAGGTCTCCCAAAGACATCGAGGGCATCAAATCAACTCCAAAAATTATGAAATTACTTTCTCCTTATTCCTCCTAATTTCTACAACCAAATCCAATATTAAACTCGACCCCAAAACAACAGATCTGAAATGAATATTAATTAATAACAATCGAGAGCTTACAGAAATCAAATCTTCTAAAATTCATAACTCATTCAATACTCCATGTTTTTGCATGAAATAAAGTGCATAATAAACTAGAAATTAAGATCTTTCTAAGGCACTATAGATCTAAATTTTATTAACATTAAAACCCCCTCAAAACAGTCCCCCAAATTTAAAACCGAGTCGCTAGGGTTAGAATAAATAATATAAATAAATTTCAGCTCTTTCTACCCTTCCAAATCACTCCAAAACATCAGCCCTTACTCTGAAATAATTAATTAAACACGGCAGATTATAGATCTAGCACAAATGATCTCAAAACATGATAGAATAAACCCCAATCCAAGTCACTTTGGCCCTAATAAATTGCAGCAGTGACAATAGACACAAAAGTACCCCAAACCCTTCACCAACATGCAGATTTATCCTTCAAATAATTGTGCCAACACCCTAGAGCAAGTCGCCAATGCTAGAATGGAGAAACCATGCATTAACACACTCAACACAAGAGAACACAATGAAGAGAACAATGGAGTCTTCAATATCTTCAACAATGGATCCAAATGAAGCTTACAATGAGAGAGCACAATGCAAGAGCTAGGGCATACATCCCATTTCTCCAAGCATGGAGTAAATTCAAAAGTTCAATCAACATAACCCACTAAAAGAAATGCGACCTCCTTTTATAGAACTAAGGGTGCAATATCCAATGACCGACATTTCCATTGTTTGAGGCAAAACATAAACTCTCGTTATAATAAAATATTTAATAAACTAAGACTATGTGCACTTTATTATTTTTAATTAAATAATAAAAGCAACTATTATATGTGCACATTTAACTAACTTAGAGAGCCCTCCTTGTAGCGCAAGGCATGCCAAGGGGTTACAAAATAGACAACAAACATCTTAGGACCATCTTCAAGCTCAATCCTCAAACCTATGAGAAGAGAGAATGGGTTGAGGGTCTTCAAGTCTTCAATTTCAACAATGTCCCAAGAAGGGGACATTACAGTCCTCCCTTCCCAAGATTGTTTTCCCTCAAGCAATAGCAAGTTCATGCATCCGAGTGCAAAGATTTAACACTTCCAAAGTCGGGATCCCATGCCAATCGTGTGATGAAGCATTTGCAATAACTAGTGATGAATCTCAACATAGAGTGTCTTCACTACAATTTCTCTTTTAAATCTGCACATGAAGCAAACAAGTTAGAAAAAACATGTGCTTTTCTTTCATGCCATAATGACATGAACAACTCATGAGCCTCATTCTCACAATGGAATCTTACATGGTTGCCCCACATGTTGAGATTCATCACTTTGATCTCTACAAGTTCTGAAATTTTATCTTTTTTGAACCCACAATCATGTGCTTGGTCAGTATGTGTTTTTTTGACCCCAAGCATGAGTGTATAACTCGCTCATACCTTGTATGCATGTCTTCACTTAGCTTGAACATGGATCCACAACTCTTTTGCTAAGGTGTGAGCCATACATTGGTTTTCTTGTCCCAAACCTTCCATAAGTATGGATAGAAATGGTCAGGAGGATCCTCATATTTATTCAACATTAGGGACATTATGGTTTGCATTGCTACCATTATATTTTGTGAATGATCCTCATGTAGGACAACAAAGAAGACTTCAAACATGTGGAAAATGAAATCATCACAATCAAGATCTAACATTGGTATGCAAGATCTTACCTTAGCCATGTTTTCCAAGATCTTAACCCTCTTATCAAAGTGAAGGTTTGTGGTATCCCAAAGTTTTTGAAAGCTTCCCACCATGAGCTCATAGATCTCCTCCATGGTAGTGTCATCATATGGCAAGCTTGGGGTTGTTATCTTTGTGATCTCGCTAATATAAGTGACGACTAAGAGCCTCGCATCCACCACATCATGCCTTAATAGATTGGATCTAGCCAAATGGGTCATCAAGGGGTCCATTGCTACAGACATAGAGTCATAATTTGATTGCTCTATCAAAGATAAACAACTTCCCGCTTCTTCAAGAGTGTTGAGCAACACACTCTTCTCATGAGAAGTAAATTCAAGACATCTCCCAAACCTATAGAGCTTGGCCTTCATATCTTCATCACTTGCAATCCCCATGATCCAAAAAAACTCTGCAAACAACACCCACAAGAGTAAAGAAAAATTGCTCTAATACCATTGTAATGACCCCTCTTAGGACAAGTTAAAAAATGGAGAAATACTTGTCAAAGATCAGGCAGAGAATGGATAAATCATTTTGTATCAACCTAAAATATCTCAATGTCAGCTATTTCGAACCCAAATGGGGTTGGAATTAGCCAAGGTGGTGGGATAGATTGAAAGAAAACAATTGGAATTTAAACACATTCAAATTAGATTTTTTAACAACTGGAAAATAATTAATAATCACACCCCAATTGCTGCAATCTTCCAAAATTATTTCTGCTTAACCATCCAAGCAAAAACCTTCAAACTTTGGATTTTGGGTCACAAAAATATGAAGAATAATAACCTAAAATCATATTTCACACAGCAAACACGAAACACTAATTTTGCCCTAAAAATTAGGTCGCCCAGCACATTTAGGGTATCAAATCAACTCCAAAAATTATGAAATTACTTTCTCCTTATTCCTCCTAATTTCTACAACCAAATCCAATATTAAATTGACCCCAAAACTGCAGATCTGAAATAAATATTAATTAATAACAACTAGATAGCTTGCAGACAACTGAAATCTTCTAAAATTCATAACTCATTCAATACTCCATATTTTTGCATGAAATAAAGTGCATAATAAACTAGAAATTAAGAGTTTTCTAATGCACTATAGATCTGAATTTTCTGAACATTAAAACCCCCTCAAAACAGCCCCCAAAATCTGAAACCAAGTCGCTAGGGTTAGAATAAATTATATAAATAAATTCCAGCTCTTTCTACCCTTCCAAAACACTTCAAAACATCAGCCCTTGCTCTGAAATAATTAATTAAACACAACAGATTATAGATCTAGCACAAATGATCTCAAAACATGATAGAATAAACCCCAATCCAAGTTGCTTTGGCCCTAATAAATTGCAATAGTGACAATAGACACAAAAGTACCCCAAACCCTTCACCAACATGCAGATTTATCCTTCAAATAATTGCGCCAACACCCTAGAGCAAGTTGCCAATGCTAGAATGGAGAAACCATGCATAAACACACTCAACACAAGAGAACACAATGAAGAGGACAATGGAGTCTTTAATATCTTCAACAATGAATCCAAATGAAGCTTACAATGAGAGAGCACAATGCAAGATTTAAGGCATACATCCCATTTCTCCAAGAATAGAGTAAATTCAAAAGTTCAATCAACATAACCCACTAAAGGAAATGCGACGTCCTTTTATAGAATTAAGGGGTGCAATATCCAATGACCGACCTTTTTCCTTTTTTGGAGGGAAAACATAAACTCTCATTATAATAAAATATTTAATAAACCTAGATTGTGTGCACTTTATTATTTTTAATTAAATAATAAAAGCAACTATCCTATGTGCACATTTAACTAGCTTAGAGAGCCCTCCTTGTAGCACAAGGCATGCCAAGGGGTTACAAAATAGACAACAAACATCTTAGGACCATCTTGAAGCTCAATCCTCAAACCCATGAGAGAGAATGGGTTAAGGGTCTTCAAGTCTTCAATTTCAACAATGTCCCAAGAAGGGGACATTACACCAAGGCTCATAAAGGAAAGGCCGACCCCTAATAAGTCATTATAATATTTTATTAAGCCTCATTAAAGGCACTAAACCCAGCTGACCCACTAAGAATGGGTAATACAAAAATAAATCATGAATATGGATGATGAAAATTGAAATATAATCCATGATCTTCCATTGTTCAATCGTCACTTGCTAAGGAATCTTTTATTGTTGATTAATTCGAAAAAGGGGACATTACAACTTGGTTGCACAATCTCTTGTCCCCTCTCTTCTCTTTTTGCTTTACCTCCTTATTTTGTGGTCTCGCGCAATCTTCATGCGCGCCCATGGTCTATTACGACCATGTTCTCCTGCAACCTCCCATGGTGCAATACTCTTGCACACTACCATGTGCACTGGATGACTTCCCTCTTCACCTTTGCTCAACTCATGCGCTTTCTCCATGTGATGTCTCTCACGCATCTCTTGGCGGTTCTCCCGCGCATGCTTTTTCTTCACTCTTTTGTTGCAATTGCACAATCCTTGGTTGTGCTCCCGCACACACCCTTTCTTCTCAATTAATGCTATCTCGCATAATCTTCTTTAGAAGCCAATTCCTTTTTGAGTCCTTCGTTTCCTTCCGGCACTTCAACCACAAGACCCCTTTTCTTCGTTGGTCTTCCTCCATGCTCTCCACTCTAGTCCTTACACCGTTTAGCTTATCCTTTACTCTCTCCAACATTTACGCGATTGTTGCATTTGACATGTCCCTTCATTTGGTAGCATCTTTCTTTCACGCACAAGATCTCTATTTCCTCCGGCCTCTACATTCTGGGATCTCTCTTGCGTTTTTGCCAACCTTTTCTCATAGTGGAGAGCACAATATCTTTGCTATCTACATTACATTTGGCACTCTACTAACTTCTCTTTTCTCTTGCAGCAAAGTAACCTCTCTCTAATACCACTTGATGGTGATGCAAGGGCTGAGGCAACCCTGAGCCATTTGGTGAGTTCACATTGTGGAGTGAAACACAAGGTTTCTCCTATTTATTCAATGGCCTTTATGACATCTACTTGAATTTGCTCTCTAAGGAGCTACAAACTGTCTCTTGGAGCTTATAGACTCTTGTGTTTCACCTAAGGACCTAACCTAGATTGGTTACACTCTCAACTTGACTCAAGTGGCCTACAATGTTTCAGACGCTCTCAGTTGGCTTCTAACAACAACCCTTGTCTTGTGCCTCTAGACAACCAGGCTAAAATTGGTGAACTTGACCTTTGTTTATATTTGCGCATTATTGCTTCTCTCTTCATTTTTCCTTTTTGGCGGGTTGTTCCCTTCTAGATGTTTCTCTATCCTCCCACCCAACTTCAAATTTGTATCGAGCTCCTTAAATGCCTCCGAGCTCCCCCATCTAGACGTTACCTATTTGTGCCATGTCGATTTGGTTGTTGGACTCATTTGACTATTTATCCTAGTCAACTTCCTCTCATTAGACACCTTTTAACACCTTTTATCTTATCTCAACTACCAACTTTGTCGCGCATTCCTTGGTCGCAATCATTTGCCATGCCTATTCTCTATTCTCGCGCGCACTCTTATACTTAGCTGCACTTCACCCCATTCTTTTGTGCACTGTCTTTGGGCTTCTAGGCCTTCTTCAAAACATCTCGCACACCTCCTTCGCAATCCAAGCAATTTCTGCAATCCTTCCTTTCATGCTTCAACGCGCTTTTACACTCTTTTCCATTGCACATAACTCCTTTGCAATCTTTGTGCACATCTAGTCAACTAGGTTGGGCCAAAATCCTATTACGTTACCAAAAGTCTTGTTGGCTAGATTTTCTACACAGCTGAAAACCTAGGCAGTCATGAGATAAATCTCCCTCATTTACCGGTGAGGCTCCCATGTAAGATTTTGTCAGTTATATGTCCTAATATCTATTTGTTGGTATTACTTTAACTATTTAGCTCATGAACCATAGCTAGACAGTTTTGCAGCAAGTAAGCAATTGTAAAAGAAAGGAAAAATCTACAGAAGAGGAAAATAATAGGAAACGGGAGAAAGTAGAGAGGATGTGCAACCCAAGCAATAGTTTACAGAGTTGATTGCATGCACATAGATTAAAACAAATAGATCATTAAACACATAATTCAAAGCAAAGGAAACTTTCAGATCTAGATCTATAATAACACAAAGTTTATGAATAGATCTAGAAAGAAATAAGAAGCAAAATGCACCGTTGACACAAAGTTCTCCGGAAATCTCTTCTCTATTCCTCTGCTTGTAGAAATCAGGGGTTTTAGCTCAAAGTCTAGAACACAAGAATGTTGATTACAAATTCCGATCCTTTAACCCGTAGGTTCTTCCTCTACTTATAATGTGTAGAGGGAAATTACAAATGGGAAACTGCAACTAAACTAGAACATGAAGAAGTAGTAAAGGGAACATTTGGCAGTCATCTTCCTATAATTCCTCTCTTAGTGACATGCATCAGGAGTCTAAGTCAAAATTGTGCACATCTGTCACCTATCTTAAAGAATCTTCCCACATAACTTAAAGTAATGATTTTTCAACCAATAACTTTAATTTTACATTTTCATCCGGGAACATAAGAAATAAGAGAAGGAAGAAGAGAAGAAAGAAGATCTGCCAACTATAACAATTATACTTTATTCTTGTTCTGATATTGAATATACTTGTCAAACATGTAATTCAACATCTTCCCATCTGTTTTAACAATAGCATCTCTCTCGGTTCTGAACTGTAACAACCCTCTGGACAAAGCAATAATGTTAGCCTTCACTTTCTCTAAACCAGCCCATATCCCTCAATATCTTGCCTGAAGCTTTATGAGTCTACCAATCGAATCCATCGTGAAAGGTATGGTGGCTTCATCAACTTCTTTCCACACAACCAGCATAAATTCCTCATGGGAAGTAGGTAATTCATCTGGGATGCTCTCCGGCACTTCTCCCATCTTACTCTCCAGCAACTGCATCCTCTTCAACATGAGCTTGAGGATCTCTACGCGGAAGGAAACTGAAATCTCTAACTGCTTCCCCTTTTCCACCAATCCGCCAGGCACAATTTGTTCTGCAATCAACACATCCTTTGGCAACGAGTGTATCTTAGCCAAAGTATCCAGATGACTTTCAACCACTATGTTCTCATCTTTTATCTGTGTCATCAAATCCTTTAGCTGAGACATTGCCCTGTGCATGTTCTCTAATTCAGCCGGTATTGGTTCAAATTGCTCTGAAGCCTGGTGAATGATTTGCTCCTTCCAGTGGGCAATAGCTCTGACTTGATCCCCTGCATCTTCCACCTCCTGCATCAAATGATTACTCACCTGCTCATGTGCTAAAATGGGCTGAGAGGAAGGTTTGGCAACCTTAGCAATGATCTCGCACAGCTGGAACACTTGCTTCTGAAGCTTGGATCTCTCAGCCTTCTCTTTGTCAAGCTTAAGGAATAAAGCATTCATTAGCATCTGCGTATCCTGCTTTAACCCTTCTGTGGTAGTTTGACCTATCGGCACCTTGTCACCTGCTATATCGCTTCCGTGAGCTCTCCTTGTGCTTTCCTTCTCTGGACGTATAACTCAATGAACTTCTGTCCCGATTCCTCAATAATCAACCTAGAAGTCGTTTTGGCAACTTTAGGTCCTCTATCTCTTCCTCCCAAACTCAGGAGCAGTTGAAAGTCGTGTTCTTCCAGGTTGATCTCCTCTCTGGATTCTGGGATTGTCTGCAAAGCTAACCATGATGAAAAGTTACTTCTTGGGGAATGAGAAGCCGCCGAGTGCACCACCATCTCATGCTCTGACTCCGCTCTATCAGAATTTGCCACCGTGTTATGACTGCTACCCTCTGAATTATCCAAAGATAATGCCTTTTCAAACTCCGCCATCTGTGCTTTCAACTTCTCTCGCATGATAGGTGAAGACCTGAGTGGTTGAGGAGAAAATACAAATGACGCTGGATTCAAAGGAGGAACAACAAGATCTCTCTGAGGTTTCGGGGCTGCTGAAGTGCTATGAGTTGATGTTGGAGAAGCTGGAACTGGAACGATAGCCGTAGATTTGGCCTTCTCCTGTATGTGAGACTTCTTGTGAACTTTAAGCTTTTTCGGCCTTCTGTTGCTTTCACCTTCATGCTTTCTTTTGCTGGAATCTCCCGTGGTAAAGTTGCCTGTGATCTGATTCATCAAAGCTTCATCCAGGCAATACCCTTTTGCAAGAAACTAGTTCAAAGTGTTAACTAAAACTGCGGAAGATCTTTCTTCAATCGTCTGGTAACCACCAATGTTTTCCTGAAGAGCAGCTCTATCTCCTCCCATCTGATGATACGAGTCAAGTATCACATGCCCATCATCGGCGAGATCTGCAGGTATCCGTGCCAAACCATAATCAGACACTTGTTGCACCGATAACCTGTTGAAGTCTTTCTTTCTGACTTCATACTCGTTCCTGCACTTCATCTAGAAGTCCTCCAACAAAGGCACATGTGAGTATTCTTGCACTTCATCCAGAAGTCCTCCAACGAGGGCACATGTGAGTATTCCTAGGAGATTGTCTTTGCTACTCCATATGGGTCAAAGTTTAGCCGTGTTGGGAAGAACTCAAGCTCATACTCAGAAAACATTTCAGCTTCGACTCCTCTAGCTTTGTGGATGCTCTGGCAGCTGTAGTAACCCACTGTGACTGGAAAGAAACCTGTAGACTTGTGCCGCTTTGATTGTAAGTCATGCATCTCCACGAGTTGTCTGCACAACTCCATGATGACCCACTTGTCATTTGGATACCTCGGCAACTTTACTGGTTCTCCCGAAAATCCAGTCACCCTGAGATAGGTGAAGTCTCAAACTAGGATGAAAATGCAACCATGTTGAGATACAACTTCCCAAGCTTCTTTGCTCACCCTATTGGTCTTCAAATCACCATTTAGTTTGCAGATGAATTCATAGAAGAACCCATCGTTGACCGCTTTGTAATCTTTGTGGCACTCAGGAACTGTCAACTGTGGATAGCAATCAAAGATAGGATCTTTCGCCAATACGCCCGTCTATCCAGCTTGGAAAATATGCCTTGCGAGGCTGCTGCATATACCAGGTATGAAGTCATTTTGAAGCTGTAAGTCCGCCTCACACCCGGTTGCTCACCGATGTTGTCACTGATGATCTCTGCCCAATTGATTATCAAATCAGCTCTGTTGATCTCGATAGTCCTCATGAAAGCATACATCCATGAGCAAAAGTTGTGAGTATTGGCTTCTCCACTTATCCTGCAAAGCAATTTAGTGATATCATCCACCTCCTGCACCAAGTTGGATCGCGGAAGAGTTCTCGGGAACTTTGATGGAGACCTGGGCTTCTTCATATATCGGTTGTTCATTATGCTCACACAATCTGCTTTGTGTTTCTCCCATCTATTACCTGCATCCAGCATGTTGATTGCAATCACCACCGTTCGTGTCGGAATCTTCAGACAATAATTGATAAACTGTGCATCCAGCCTAATAATTGTCTTTCCCGTAGCATCCCGGATTGTTCTGGAAAGAGGATGATATGATCTCGCACACTCCATGACAAATTCGGGCAACTGAGCTGTGAATGGGAATGCTGATGCTAGAATAATTCTACTGCTTTTCATTTCCCGCATGAGAAATGTCTTTCCGGCCCTGGATCTGTTAATTATTTCGGAGATGGGTTTTGGGCCCATGTCTGTGTCATTGATATCAACAAATCTGGAAGCTATGCATGATTCTACCGATCCTCTCTATTGTCATGCTTCATCATGGCTGGAGCAATCTTTGTCTGAGCAATCTTTGTCTGCGTTCTTTTTCTTTTTACCTCCGGAATTCTTTATAACTGGATCAATTTGTGCAGATCTATCAATTTCTTCATATTCGGAAGATATATTCAATGTACCTGACATTGATTTGAACTTTCTTTCACCTGTATGAACACCTGTAATGAATACCTATAATCTAGACTGCGTCTGGAAACGCCTTAGGGCACCCGTATCACTTTAAACGTATTGCATCTTGATGCGTACGGTGCAGACGGCATGTTGTGGGTACACTCGGAAACGTACCCACATGTGACAGGGTACGGTCCGGGTACGGTTTTGCCGTACTCGGACCATACCACATCGTCCCCTATGGGCACGTTTCTAGCGTACTCACTTTTTTTCATGCGTTTTTAAAGCGATTTTCATAAAAACTCAAAAAAAAGCATTTTTTTTTAATTTTAAGACTTTCTAAATCTAACCTAACCCTAACCGACCCCCCCAAACACTTATATAAACACCCAATCCCTCTACTTTTTTCTCACACTCAATATTTCATTATATTTGATATTTTGCTTGAGCTTGAAGGAGAGAGAGAAAGAGAGGTTGAAGGAGAAAGGAAGAGCTTGGAGGAGAGAAAAAGAGCTTGGAGGAGAGAGTGATTGAGCTTGAAGGAGGAAGAGAGAAGGAGAAGCAAGTCTACAAACATCAAGGAGGATTTTTCCAGGTATTTTACATGCATTCAGGCATTTTTTTTTTAATTTTTTTGAGCAATGTTTTGTATATGAATATGATCAATATCATGAATGATGTGTTTCAAACACATCATTCATGATTATTGATCATGATCTAAATTTATTTTTAATATTTAATAATTTATTTATTTTACGGTTATTAAAATATAATATATTATTAATTTTTCCGTATTTTAAGTTTAATAGTGAAGTTTTATTTAATTAAACGTCTACCCTCTGTGTATGCTCTCACCTCGCACCATTTATGGCGAACTTGGTGATCAGAATCAGAGATTGACGTGTAGGACTAACTGTTTAATTTTTTTAGTTAGTTATGTGTTCGTTTTTTGAAATTTTAAAGTTTAAAATTGAATTTGTTAAAAATTTAAACGTCTACCCTCTGTGTATGCTCTCACCTCGCACCATTTGTGGCGAACTTGGTGATCAGAATCAGAGAATGACGTGTATGGGTCAACAAATTATTTTAATATTTATTATTTAGCAATGTTTTAAAAATATCTCTTATTGTAGGTTATTGAATTAATCCTACAATCATGGCATCCAGTTCAGCTTCAGTGGGGCAAGAGGGGGAAAATGTTTCGGGTGGTATTGCAGTGAAAATGGATCCGAATTATCCTTTATGGAGACATGTGGAAGTGACAGAGTTTGTTGCCGGTGGTGGTGTCCGTGTTTGGACGTGTCCCCATTGTGCCGCCTCATTTAAATCCTCATATACCCGTTTGAGAGCTCATTTGACTGGGGTATCGGGGACGGGTATTAGACCATGTAAGAAGGTGGAAAAGAAAACCATAGCCACGTACCTAAAAGAGCAAGAGGATGCAAACATTGAAGCAGCAAGAGCTCGCTCTAGAACTGTTTCTTTACAGCAGAGGTCCATGGGAAAACCACCAACATCAACACCATCATTTCATCCTTTCATTGAGACTCGTGCTGAAACTATTCCAGTTGATGACCCTTTTGATGCAGATACCTCAGGGCCATCAAACAAGAGAACAAAAGGCCCATTAGAAAAAGCATTTAACATCGAGAAGAGGGATATTGCAGATGAATTGGTGTCTCGGTGTATATTTGCATGTGGACTGCCATTCAATATCTTGAGATCACCTTATTGGCAGCAGATGGTGAGAGGCATTAATGAGGCACCACAGGGGTATACAAGCCCTACCTATAATAAGGTTCGCACTTCTCTTTTGACAAAAGAAGTGCAACACATTCAGACATCTCTACAGCCAATTAGAGATTCTTGGACTACTTCAGGAGTCTCTATTATATCAGATGGATGGAAAGATGCCAGAAATAGACCTCTCATCAACATTATTGCAGTATGCCCTAAAGGGCCAATGTTTCTGAAGGCTGTTGATTGTGAGGGGGAAGTAAAAGATGCCCAATTCATTGCAAATATTCTCATTGAGGCTATTGAGTCAGTGGGTCCGCAGAGGGTTGTCCAAGTCATCACGGACAACGCCAAAAATTGCAAGGCAGCGGGATTGATAGTTGAGGGTAGGTATGAGCACATATTTTGGACACCATGTGCAATACACTCCCTGAATCTAATGATGCAAAAGATTGGGAAAATTGCATGGATTGAGCAAATATACACGGAGGCAAACGAGATTCAGATGTTTGTCACCAACCATCACATGTCTCAAGCCATATTCAGAAGATTTTCAAAGTTGGAGCTGTTGAAGGTAAATGAACAATTCATTTTAAATTTAATATTTGATTTTAAATTTTTAAATCAATTTCAAATTGTGTTGTTATTGAATTGTTTCCATTCTTTTTTAATAGGTTGCTGAGACTAGGTTTGCCTCTCACACACTCGTCTTGAGACGACTTGTGAAGGTGAGACGTGCTTTGGGCATAATGGTGATTGATAATGTTTGGACCGTCTGGAGGCAATCAAACACAGAAAGAGCTCAAAAAATAAAATCATGGATCCTTGATGAGCATTGGTGGGGAAGAGTTGAATATTTGTTGAGTTTCACAGAGCCTATTTTGAGTATGATACGATTTGTTGACAAAGATAATGCTTGCATTGGAGATATATATGATGGCATTGACTCCATGCTTGAAAAAATCCATGATGTCATACAGGCCAAAGAGCAGGACCCTGAGGAAAATTTTTATAATGAAGTTAAAAATGTGATCGTGAAAAGGTGGAACAAAATGACCACCCCATTGCATCTCCTTGCTTATGCTTTAAATCCCAAATATTACAGCAGTGAAATAGTTGGGAGAGCTGGTAGACAACGACCATATGATGACCACGAGGTTGCAAATGGGACGAGGGCAGCATTCAGGAGGTTGTTTCCAGATCCAACTACATCACTTGCAGTCCGCCAAGAGATGTCAATGTTTGTAAATGGACAAGGTAGCATGGGAGAGGTAGAGGCTATTTGTGACAAACCCACCACGGATCCAATCACGTGGTGGACTTGTCATGGCCATGATGCCAAGTTCTTACGACCAGTTGCGATCAAATTGCTCTCACAGGTATAAAGTTTGTAACTTGTTATTTGATATTTTAATTACCAATTACGAATTAAAATTCAAAATGATATCATTCTTTTTTTAATTAATAATTTATAATATTAATACTTTGCTTTTTGTGACAGGTGGCTAGTAATTCTTCTGCAGAGCGCAACTGGAGTACTTATGGCTTCATCCACTCAGCCAAACGCAGCATGTTGGCATCGAAGAAGGCTGAAGATCTAGTATACGTTCATTCCAACTTGCGCCTCTTAACCCACAAGACGCAAGAGTATACTAGTGGTCCTAACAAGCTTTGGGACCTCCAACCTGAAAACACAGACTTTGAAGCTTCAGCTGCTTGTTTAGCCAATGTTTCACTTCTTGGCATTGATGAGGAACTTCCAGGGAGCCCTTCACAAGTGTTCGAAAGTGGAGCTAGTGGGAGTGGAGCTGCAAGTGGCATCCATGAAGATGATTTTGACGATCATCTAGATGATATGCTCTAGAAGTTGAGAACTTGAATGTACTATCATGTTTTGATTCTTTGAACATTATGTCATTCTGAATCAATTATCAATATCTCAAAGTATTGGAAATTTCAATTTTGTTTTCATGTTCTATGAATGATTTTAAGTTGTATAAATCTATGACTCATGAGTATTAAATTTCAATAAGTATGTTGCATTTATGCAATGTATGAGAATTAAATTTCAATAAGTATGCAAATGCTTCTTTAAATTTATAATTTATATGCATATATATTTATATATTATATATATATATATATATAACGTACCCAAAATGTACCGTACCCAAGATTTTTAAAATTTGCCGTATCGGCGTACCGCACCGCACCCATATCCAGACTGCCTCTAGCAACTGTAATTATTTAAGACAACGATGAAGTCCAGAGCATGAATACTTGATTTTGTCACCAAAACTCTGGATATGAAGCCCATTGCCTTAAAATTTAAGGTTTTGCTTGCATGCAAAGCAAGCATAAATATTTTTAAATTCACCAGGCACTTATATAGCAACATACGATAATTATCATAGCATAAATCAAGTTATTCCAACCCTAGGCGTCAAACCTTGAAGCTTCCTGCAATGAAAAAAACACCTTGATGCACAAATCCACCTTTCTTTGGCGCCAAAATTGTACAAGCTGCAATCCTTAGCAAAAAGAATTAATTGCTTCTTCATTATGGCAACCCATGCTTATATAACCCTCAACATTCTATTTCTAATAATTGTCCATCCTATTCCTGGCAATTAATTAATAAACAAACATGCGTATTAACTTAAATTGGGTGCCTATTTTTGCATGCTGCTGGCTTCCATTAAATAAATTTAATTTATTTATTTTTAGCATGCTTCCTTCAGTTCTCTTTGGCTTATCTTCATGCATTGACTTTTCCTCCATCCTTGGCGCCAAAATTAGACAAAGCAACTATTAATAAATATCATTAAAAGCTTTGTTTAATGCCCAAATGGGTCACACTTTTTGGCAAGGGTGAATTCTAAAATTAAGAAGTCAACTTCTGATGGGAATTTTCACCCTGCACCGCAGCTCTAAAAATCCCTTCTTCCACTTAAGTTATTTGACTTTTATAATGGGAATTTTTACCCTGCAAGGCAGGTAATAAATTCCTCCGCCTACCACCTCCAATTTTCCCACTGCAGCTTAAGTGACTTCCCAAAAAGTGCGACTTGCATTAAAAATAGCTTCTTTTGAAAAAGTGCGACTTGTATGGGTGAATAAAACCTTCTGATGGGAAAAGTTAGCTTGCAAGCAGACAGAAAATTTCCATCGGTGCTTTAAGTGATTTTTCTTTATTTTATAATGGGAATTTTCACCCTGCAAGGCAAGTAAGAAATTCCCACCCTGCCGC
Organism: Taxus wallichiana var. yunnanensis; assembly: GCA_018340775.1. NCBI lineage: Eukaryota > Viridiplantae > Streptophyta > Pinopsida > Cupressales > Taxaceae > Taxus > Taxus wallichiana. Next base: position 811,337,194 of record CM031235.1, read on the forward strand.
CTCTAATTTTCCCATCGCAGCTTAAGTGACTTTGACTTCATGGGAAAAAGTACTTGCAAGGTAGGTAAGAAATTCCCGCCTGCCTGCAGCCTACCAAAAATCCCATTGCAGCTTACACTCATTAATTCCAGAAAATGCGACTTGCTTGGGAGAGGCTTTTTGTGCATGACTTCATCTTTTTGGTCAGAAGCTTGCATTTTGAGGCTGATTCCTTCTGGTGTTGTGTCGGTAGATGATCTCCAGATGCTTTAGGCAATTAAACAGACTATACTGGCGAAGGAATTGACCTAGGGGAATTTCACAGAGAAACTGAGGAGAAAACCGGAGAAAACGCAAAAGAAATAAATAAAAGCGAAAAACGCTACCAAAAGTTGCAGATAATGCTCTGAATTCATTCTTGGTGAAAACCCTAATGAGACGAGTGAATATTGGCATGCAAAACTCGCAACAGGATTCAACCAGAGCACAATTTACTTCAAACGGGGCATTATTTATTCAATAAATAATTAAATAAAAATTTCCCGCAGACAAAACTTGGCGGAGGGATAAAACGAGTTTGGGCATCTAGGTATTTGTCGAAATTGACTCATATGATTCACTGGGAATATCCTAACATAATACAGACATCTTCTAGCAATAAAAACACAAAAGACCCGTTATTTTAAAAGAACGAAAAAAAAATTCAAATGGGTGGTCCCAGATTTCAGGGTGAAATCTGGGAACACCAAGTCCTACACACAATCACTGCGCATTTTTCTTCCACACCTCGCTTCCTTCCTTCTCCACAACACCATGCACGCTCCACTTCTTCGCGCTTTGCCAAACCTTCCACGCACTAATGCGCCCTCTTCAACCGCACACTACACTCTTCACTACTAGCCATTGTGCAAAACCCTTGTGTACTTCCATGCGATCGCCACTTGACTTTGCTGTGCTTCCTCTCTTTATTCCACTTGCTCTCCATCCTCACATGCACCCACACTCTGCCAAAATTGTGGAGGATTCTTCTAGACGTTAGGTGCTCCTGCATCATTATGGCCTTGACTTGCTCATAAATTCTGTGTATTGCTGCCGTATAGTGAACAAGGACCCTTAGTTCCTCTATTTTGCTCCATAACTTACTCCTCAGAACTGTATTTAATGCTTTCTTGAAATCTACGAAACAATAAGACTTCACCTTTTTTATTGCAAACCTTTTGAACTAAGTGTCTTAGCGTGAGACAATGATCTATTTTTAAATAATTTGGTTTAGAACCTGCTTGGCCTTTTGCTCTCTTTTCTTTTTCGTCGGCCCCATTGTCGATTCTATGTTCTATCATGCACCCAAAAAGTTTTGCAAAGAAGGGATTAACCATGATGGTTAGGTAGTTTGAAGGGTCCTTAGCATCCCCACTTTTGAACAAGGGTATATGGTTGGACTAGTTGTCCCCTCTATCAGGAAGCCATTCTGAATAATCTGTTTAAATATTTCTTTGATGTGTGGTGATAGGATTGTGTTCCCCATTGCAGACCATCTATGATCTTTTACTGGATTTCTCTATTTGTGAAAAGTTCTTTAGCATTGACTGTAAGTGGTGAGTCTATCTCCTTTTCACATTCCTAAAACTGTTCTTAACTCCAACCACCTGCTGTAATGATATTTTCTGTTTGTGTCTTTTCTTTATGCAGCTCTCTTCAAAATCTTTTTGGATCATGTATCCCTAAGTATATCAGCATTGCTTTTATTGTTCTCATATATTCTTCCTTTTTTTTCCTCGCCATTTTTCCTTTCTGCCTTTCATTGTTCATCGTACCATAGATTTGTTGGAAGCCTGTTGGTCTTCTTCTTCTCAGGTTTAGATCTTTTACATTTGATTAGAGCTCCTGAATTATGTGCAATAGCCTCTTGCTTTTAATAGGATACGCACTCACTACAAATGGATGAGATAGAACCCTACTAATGGAAAAGCATAAAATACAATGGTATACATAAAAAAGGGAGATAACAAAGTAAGTACTGGAAGGGCTATAGACTAGGTTTGAAATCTTTGTGAGCGGTATGTCCCATGGGAAACCAAGACACCGGCCTTAGTATTATCACGATGAGGACTATTTCGTTAAAACAAATATGAAAAAATTGAAGAAGACAGGTATGGTAGCAAATGAAATTGGTAAAATAGGCAATGAAAAACTTCGTGATAGTGGGTAAAGAGATGTCGCCTCAGAAGATTTTTACAAGGATCACAAACATTGAAGTGGACCACAAGGCACTTGATTATAGGAATAGCGAAAAGTGTGAAGATAAATCAGTGGAAACTTAAAGTGAAAAATACAAGAAAGATTTTTAGATAATGTTGTCATTGGGTAAAAAGAAAAAATAGCTTGTAATGAAGGACAGAAACCAAAATGGACTTGATGTCACTAACATTATGAATTTTTATCAGTCCAGCAAGAGAGTTGGCTTTGAACTGTTGTCTCTGGATCATGTCCACCTCAACCTTGATTTTGACTGTTAACCATATTGTCCAAAAGGAAAAGTGGTGATTTCTCTAAGCGACGAATAACTGAACAGGAATAGGAAATGCATTATGCTACCTATGTATTTTTATGTTTATCATAGTCAACTGCCATTTTGGCATAGAGATTGGCTACAGAATGATAATGTTCCTTTCTATGTTGAATTTGCAGTTGCACTAACTAAACCCCACCATAATCTTCATTTTTAATTATTGTATTTGACATCCTCCGTCCAACTTGTGAATCCTATATTGAAGACCCGAAGTAAATTTTTTGAGTTGTGTGAATGAGTTTAATTAACATGTTTGAATCTCCTATAGAAATTTTTGGATTCCTGATTCTTTTTCCTGAAGGATCCCAATGTGCAAAGCCATTTTATTTGGTCATGTTTGTTTGGATGCCTACTCCTTAAGAGTACCCCAGAAGAGGTTCTCCAAAAGTAGTTCGAATGATTGCCGCCCCTATTCCTGCTCTGCCTGGGTTGTTTTTTGCTGCCCTGTCAAAGATAAATATAGAAAAATTAGCTTGTGTGAGAATCCATATTTTGCTTTGCTCGAATTCCAATCCTAGTTATTTTATAATGGAAAGGAATGTTCCACTTCTTAGTCAGGTGACAGTACCATATATTCATAGATGTCAGTAACTTTTGATGAATAAATGTGGGCCGTGCTCTTGACATCATTTTTATATGTGAAACAATTTGAACAAGTGTTATGTCCTTGTCAAAAATTCTAGAATTGCTTGCTGTCAAATATGCTGTATGAAAAGACCTGGAAGATCTGTGCATAGTTGATATGAAAAGTGCATAGTTTGTATGATTTTCATATCTGTTGTCAAATTTGTCCATTTTTCCAATGAAGTAGATTAGGTCGATCTCAGTTTGCTGTGAGTCTGTGACTAATCTGAGTAGCCATCAGTTCTCAAACTGATGGGGAAAATTGGTGTTGAAAAACTAAATGACGTATGTTTTCTACATTTGCTTGACAATTGGGACACATTGTGGGAGCAATCCATCCCCGTTTTTGCAATTGTCTGCATAAAGAAGAGTATCATCATCAAAGTGAAAATTGGAGTAGCTAGTGCCCCAATACACAGTCGGGATCCCATAAATCTAATTTTTTATTGCAAATCATATTTGCAATTGACTTATAAATTCTCTCCCAAAAGAACCAGCTTAATGGATCCCTTTGCTTGACTCTCTAGTAGTTGTGAAAGGAATTTCTGTGTTCCCATTGATCATAATAGTGAAAGAGGCAGTACGAGTGCAACTAATGATCCAACTGATAACTGACTGTTTAGAATCAGAAGGTGGAAGGGTTCTCTTAATTAAATTCCAATTGCAGTGATCACAAGATTTAGAAATTTCTACCTTAATTAGAATTCTGTGCGTATCTTATTTTTTAAAGAGTGAATTATCTCTTCAACGGCTAGAATATTATCTGGAATGTTCCTATCGGGTACAAAGTCTGATTGTGTATTTGAAATTAGTTTGGGTAACAAAGATTTGATCCAGGAGGCAGTAGGTTTTGATAGGATCTTTCATAATGCAATTAGATGGTATTAATCCATCTAGGCAATCTTGAGTGTGAGAGCCAGCTTGGTGAATTTTATCTGCTCTAGCATTTTTCTGTGCCTCAAGTCATTCCTCTATCAAAGCCATTAAATCCCTCTTTATATTTTGTAGAAGGGTTGATAAAAGAGGGCATGATTGCCATCAGGTCTTTGAGATTTATCTGGTTGAAAAGTGAACACTACGCTTTCATTTCCTCCTCCTTGGATGGCTGCATGATGCTTTTATTATTTGCTTTCTCAATGAGTTTAGGAATGTGTTGAAGAATTTCTCTTTGAGCTGCTTTTAACTTGTGTATTTGGGGAAGGTCCCATGGCGTACTTTCTAATTTCTTTTTCTGTTCTAATCTATCCCCCATTTGCAACTTGAATTCGTTGCACAAATTTTGTATGTGGTCGTCTGTTGAGGACAGATCAGTGGTAGAATTTTTTTGCACATCTTTTTAATCCATTGATCCCTTGATATTTCTATTCAATATTGTTCTTTCTTTCGATTGAGGGCCAATTGCTTTATAAGACATTCTTCTTTGTTTACGAGGTTATATGTAAGTCCATATCTTTGTTTTTTTTAATGCTCCCAAGATGATCATTTATTTGCTCTAACTGTGCAAATATATTTTCAAATTCTTCTTTGCTCCATCTCTTTAGCTTCATTTTGAGATATTTCAATTTTTTTGTGAACTTGAACAATATCATGCCTAGGAATGTTAGGAGCTTCTGACCACCATTTTTCTATGTTTTGTGTGAATCATGGACAAGACAGCCACATTTAAAAATCTGAATTGGCTTTTCCTCTCCATTGGAGCTTGATTAGAGATTTCAAGTGAATTTGGTGCATGGTCCAAGAGAGAACCGTTATTTGTCTTTTTGGTATGATCAGCTGCTATGTTATGAGCACTATATATTTTTTCTGCTATGTGACTCCTTCCTTTCCTTATATTACTCAGCCTTGAGAGTCACGGACTCCTTGTGCTTAATCTAGTTCCACTATTTGTGGATTTGGTTCAAGATTATTGAGTGACTCGGTTACTCTATGATTAACATTGAAGAACCATGTTGAAAGCTGTTCTATTACTGATACTTACTGACTCTCATTTGGGAGAATATATGTATTTACTACATTACAATTTTCTTGCAGCTCATTTGGGTTAAGGTTGTAAAAAAACAACTAAAAGTTGGATTAATTTTTTTGTAAAAAAATGTCAAATTGCTGCTTTAGTTGGCACAGACCAGTTCAGACTGGTTCAGGACAAAACTGGCCGGTTTGGACCGGTTTCGTACCTAACTGGCTGGTTTAGTACGGAACTGACTGGTTCAATTTGGAACTGTTCCCCGAGCCAATTTTTCTACTGGTTTGCACATTTTTGTATTGAACCAGTCGAATCGGCTGGTTCCAGTTCTAGTTCCGGTTTGATCAGTTTTTAAAACACTGATGTTTCGTTGGTCTTCCTTTGGAATTGTATGTCAAAATACTTATTGAAAATTTGATCACTTTCTTGGTAAATACTTTAAATGTGCATACTTTTTTCTCTGTGGTCCTACTAGATAATTGCATATCTTGACCTTAAGAATCCTCCATTGATTAAAATATATTTAAATATTTTACATAATATTTTGAACAATTTGTAGATTATGAAACTTTAATTTTGTGTGTTGCATATTACCATTTGATGCTTATCCTTCTAGGAACTATCCAAAATTAATTACAAAGGGATGGAAAATGAGTAAGCCTTCTCATGATAAGGAGACTTGGTGTATCTCCAACTTGCATGAACCTAATACATTGACTTCTGCTTTCGAGGCTGTAACAAATAATCATTTCTCCTCCTTAAGAAACGAGCAGTAATCTCTTATATGATTAGTCTTAAGTTCATGGAAGGTGTTACATGATGTTGCAACTCTTGAAGATGCAAGTGTACAAGAGTTCTTGTCAACAAGATGATTTTGCATTAATAGAGATTAGGTATTTCAATAAAATATGTTAAAAAGAATTTTGTAGAACATAGATAATTGATTTTGATAATGAGATATGAAATTCATTTAACACTACAAGTCCCCTACCCTCTTGCTACATTGATACATTTGGCTTCGACTATTTTTTGGCTATATCTTTAATGAAAAGTGATGCTCCTCATTACTTCCCTCAAATTCAGCATAAAAAGAAACTAGGTATATGCTTCTACCAAAGTTGCTTATATTGCATATGCTGAATAAATGTTTGTTTAAGCCGTATTTGGTTTGTTACTCGGTCTTCATCTGAAGTCAAGTTTGTAGATTTACTATTACAGCACCATAATTAATGGTACCACAAACATATATATTTCAATAGTTTACACAATGATTACTTGTCCAAATCAAAAGGTTAGGTAGTTTATATCAATGGAATGTTCATATATAAATTTACAATGTAAATGATCATATTATAGTACAAATACATGCTAGAGGGTTTTATCATTTACTTGTCATGGAAGATTATGGTTCGCTTTTAACAAAACATCGAGAATATTTTACTTATTTATAAAATTGATAGGTATGTGGACAAGCTGATGTATGGGGAGATGGAGGGTTCCTGAAATCTCATCTCATTTGAAAGGAGCAACAAACATCACCGTAGAAGGGGTGTATCATTCTCCTAATAGATTGAGTGATATTTCAAAACCTTGGTATGGTTCAAGTACTATTCTTGACAGTTGGGTTTATCACCTTTATTGAAAAGGTGTAGAAGCTTTGTTTAAGGTATGATAAGTAAATATAGCGTATAAAGGTTTTTATATGGTTTTAAAAAGAAAATGCCCATTTGGTGGGATTAGACGACATTCAATACTAAGCATATGTATTTTATTAACACATATCACTACTATCTTGCACATTTTTTAATTTTTAAGTTGTGGAAAGAATTGGAGGCAATTGTCTCTCTATTATAAGAAGTTTGGTAATGCTAGTGACTCAAGTAGCAATTTGAGTCTAAGTTTTGGAAACATATTGAAAAACATAGTATGCGACATTACTAGAGGCATCAATTGTTCGCCATCGGAACATAGCATGCCACTTTACTAGAGGCGTAAGTTATTCACTATTGGAACATAATATGCCACATTAATGGAGGCACAAGTCCTTCACAATTGAATCAGAATTTCAAACTTCTTAATACGTTAGGAAGCCTAGGTCATACCATACAACCATCAAAATGGTTGCACAAGACAATATTTTCCTAGAAAATTTTGACCCCAAATATAGACCAAAGGACCTCATAATCACGAAAGATCTTATAAAAATAAACAATTCTGATTTTCTTGGTAAGTTGAAATTTTCTGTTTAGTTTCATGTAACAAAATGTTCACTTCTTGGGGAAAATAGGTGGCTTTTTAGATTCTCGAGATAATGGTTTCAGTTTCTATTTATGAAATTCCCATTTCTTGCTTGAAATAGTTATAGAAGATTTGTTATTGAATTGTAAGAAATAGAAATTGCTAACATTGTATACTAGTTGTCACATATCAATGAAGATTGTAGATTTACATTGCAATTATTTTGTTCTTTCGTTTGTCATTAATCTTTGAATTTCATTTACATAAAAATCATTAATAGCATAAGCCTCGGGCAATTTGGCTAAAAATGGATTATTCAAATGAAAAGTGGCAAAAGAGATTATGGGAGTGTGTGACTTGAACTATTGCTTAGGCCGTGCAGATACAATATATATAGGAAGATATACGTCCTCCTCCTAGACATCTCATTCCCTCCAAAATCTTTAATTTGCAGTTCATGATCATAAAAATGAAATTCTCCTTGAATTGCAGGAATTTATTATAAAGTTTGTTAATTTGCCGAGTGGTTACACAATTGGCATTGGTTTTATTTATGGAATCTCCGCAATATTTTTCTTCTATATTACTAATAGCAATTGAGAGTATTGTCCTCCATATTTTCAATTATATTCAATTAACAATATTAGAGCCATCTATTCCATTTTGGTATGTCCCATTGAACAAGATTAGACTATAGGAAGTATGATCTTGAGATTTACAACCCTTTCAATTATCTTGCGTGTTAATTCATACAATATTAGATGAAATAATAGAGGGATAAGAGATCCTTCAAGGATTGCTAAAGGAACCTCATGCGAGAAGTAGACGAGGAGATGATGGAATAATTTGCTAATGTCATTTCACGAATTGACCAAGAAGCATCCACCTCTTCATCAAGTAGACACGTTGGGGTCCAAAGCGAATTTTAATGTTTGTCTTTATGAAGTCAATTAACGCATTTGCATCATATGTATGGCTCAACCAATTGGATCACATATGTTCTTAAATATAATTTTTATAATGAAAATATGGCATTTGCACTTCTCAAGGTCATGTCACATGTCAAAAATATAGTAATCATATTGTCTTAAAAACAATAAAGAAAAGGATGAAGACTGAGGTGACCTAACACTAATAAAAAGGGTGCTCTAGTCAAAATTCGATAAATTATGTAGAGGGGATCAAAGAGTACTACCTTGAGAAGAAATTTGATGGCCAATACAAAAAGTTTCGACAATAGCACTAAGGACAACAAACGGTGCAAGATTACACCAATGCATTCCATTACTTGTCAATGAATGTTGGCATATGTGATAAGCGAGAAAAGTTCTCAAATATTGCAATGTCTTAAAGTTTTGACCAATAAAAAATAGAATCCTTGAAGTTGATGTCATTGGGAGAATCCACGAGGTTTGAGGTCGAGATAGAAGAAAAACTCAATGTGAAGGCAACAATAAAAATCATGTTCAACAAGTCAAACCGCAAGAATGATAAGGGTGACATCAAGTCAAATGATACTATCACGTCAAGAACTCCCACAAAATCAACCAAAAATTCCTTTTCAAGAATTCCCCCTAATAGAAAACCAAATAATAAAATGTAGTGTGGCATCCACAAAAGCAAATGGCAATGATGTGATAAGTGTTGTACCTAAAAATACTATTGATTGTCGAGACTCCAAAACATATGCACCCACCTCAACAAAGGACATTACTACATATTGTGAACAAGGGAAATAAGTCACAAAGGAACCTTATGACAACATTGTCATGACATAAGATTCCCTCTCATACCAAGAGAAGGGAGAGCCCAATTGTTCTCATAATCGTGGGTGAAGGGGATGACTCTATGTGTCAATATTGTAAATTGTGAAAGTCAAAAGTATTTGATTTTGTGAAACCTTAGGATAGTGAACTGCCATTTAAGCCTCACCCCAACCATTTCTAAAACCTTAGGATGGTGAATCTATGAATGAAGTGTTACCCCAACACAATTAGTTGGTTGAATCAAGGTAGGGACATACGTGTTAATCAACTATATAGGGTCTCATACACAATCAAGTTGTTGTAGGATGACATTCTCTATGTAATGGAAACTTAATCATTAATGTTATGTTTGGGAGACTCACATGTGAGAGCAACACAATGTTACGAGTAAATGCTTCAAAGTGTCATAATCACCTTAAAATATCAACTACGAGAATACCAAAGGTAGCTCCGATATACAACAAAAAGAGCATTATTATAGTCCAAACTCTTGCAAATTGTCAAAGAGTGTGACAAAGACGTGAATTGGATGATGTATGAGTATAGGAACATCTTCACATCTCCCTCAAGGTTTATGCTACACTATCATAAAGGACTCAGTAAACCTCTTCATTATAATCCCTTTATCAAATGCCCCCTATGCAATGTTTTGTTTTGGAGAATGATGTGATCAAGTGGTATATTTAGGCATTGATACACAATTCACATTTGACAAAACATATCACCATATGGAAACTTGATCAAATTGGCTCAAAAAAATGATGTGACTTGGTGCCTCTTTATTGACCATCAAGTTATAAATAAAATCACTATGAAAAATAGGTGCCTAATTTTCAAGATTGACTATTTGTTAGATTAAGTCAAGTGCATAATAGTTTTGCCAAGATTTATCTCTCAAATTGATATGTCGTAGGGTACTAATCAACCCAATAAATGTGTGCAAGACTTTATTCAAGGCAAAGGAAGAATACTTTGTGTGGTTGATCATGTCATTTGGTTTGACCAATGTACTTGTAATGTTCATGACAATGATGAATGTTGTTTTTGGCCCTTTATAGACTTGGTTGCTTAGACTTGGACAACATACTAATTTTTAATTACACTTGGGTGGAGCACCCGCAACATGTCTAACATGTGCTTGACATCTTGTTTTAACACAAACCATATGCCAACTTGAAAAATGTTTGTTTGGCATGTAAAGGATCTATTATTTTTGCTACATTGTGTATGAAGATGACCTAATGCAAATTCAAATAAGATTCAACGGATTTGATATCGGCCAACACTAAGGACCCTTGGAGAGTTTCACAACTTCTTGGGATTGGCCAATTTCAACCTTAGGTGTTTGTTGGGATTCTCCCAGCATTGTGCAACCCTTGAATCAAGCCACCAAATGAGGAACAATGCAAAATTTCAGTTTGATTGGGGCACACCATACATTTGATGAGTTGTCAACTATGCTTAACACCATTGTGTATTCTTTTGAATTTGCAACATCCTTTTAAGATTGAGACACTTGAAAGTATGCGTTAGGTCATGTCCTCACTCAAAATGAGTATCCAACGGTGTATCATCGTGAGACACTCATTGACGTGATTCTTGTATTTCTAACATACGATAGAAAGCTCTATACCATTGTCTAAAGATGTCAATAATGGAAGCAATTATGTTTTGGGAAAACAAATTCATCCACATAGATAACAAGCCTCTAAATTCATGCAAGCTTAAGGTAAATTGCACAATGACCACCATCATAGGTGTTCCACATAATTGAAGTAGTTTCATCTTAATATCAAACACATTGTCAATCGGGTTGTGATTCTCTGAGCTAACCTACAATATCAACATTGATAAACATTTGACTCATGTAGATTAGAGACTCTAATTTAGCCCCAAGAGTATGGTCGTGGCCATGATTGAGTGGGACATATCGTGTGTTAGTGTCAAACAAACATTTCCTTGACTTTCGTATGTAAGATGGTTCTATGTCATCTAGAACATCTCTACATCATGTTAAGCATACACGCAAAGATGATATGGGGGACACCAAAGTCAAGTGGCATGGTACTTTGGGATGAAACAAATTGTCATAGTATTGTAGAAGTGCCTATCCTAACCAAAGATTCATGGTGATGTCAATTAATATTCTTAATGAAACACGACACATGCTTAGACAAACCATAGGATTGTCTTAATGGATTTCATGTTGGGATTGGTCGTGATTGTGTATCATTATGGTGGATAAGTTATTCCATATGGCAATTCGACAATTTGAAGGTAGGGTATTTTGATAGGAGGCACCACAAAGCTATTCTTTGAGAAAGCGAGTTCACTTCAGTTGCCCTGGGCCATTGTCTTTAATAGAAAACATGTTTTTTGTATTGCCCCTTTGTGCTTGTGTTGTCACCAATTCAGTAAGGATATTACTTGTATAAATCGAACATATACATTTGAATAACATGAGAGAACACCAAAATATAGATAAATGATGACAATATGCTCATATAATAGCTTTGTCACTTCGAGGGCAACCTCCAATACCACTTCAAGGGGTAACCTCTAAACCATACAATAACACTCCAATACTTAATATGATGATTAACTACAACCTTCTAACCACTATATATACCATTCTAACTTATGGCCAATACTTGAGGCCGACCTCCTAAGCATAATAAATCATAAATGAATGATATAATATGTAATGCCCCATCCGGGACATTGAAAATGCACCAAACAGATCAAATGTTTTTTTAAGTGTTTAGTTAATACTAATACATCTCTTAAACTCTTTCTTGATTACTAATTTTATACCATTTAATTTCTCTAATTTAAATTGTTCACTAACCCTAAACTCGAAATTAATTATTTAATTATATTTTAATTTTACTAGGGCCCTAAAAGAATAAGTCTACACCTCTTTTATTCTATTCACCCTCTCCTTAGGTTCATCACCCTTTCTTTTTTGATATATTTCCCATTAAAAACCCATGACAAAAGAAAGGTGCAGGATTGAATAATGACCCTTAGATTAAATCAATCTTGTCCCTTGGTTTAGAAGGAAGCCCTAAAGTTGCCCTAGCTATCTCTTTGTTATTCTTTTCTCCCTCTTTCCATTTCTCTTCTCATTTGTTTTGCTTGTTCTTTGCAGGTGGAGAACTATAAGGTTTTATTGGATTTGCATGGTAATGTAAGAGATTCAACAACATAATTATCCTTTTCTTATTTAGTTTTATTCCCCCTTTTTTTTTTTTCTTTTGTTTCAACACATGCAAATTTATTTTTGTATACCTATATTTTTGTGTTATTAAATGAGAAGGGGCGGCGGATTTGTAGAGAGACCCTATGTGAAGGTAGGGAGGTAGGATGGGGGCGCGCAGGCGGTGCCCGTGGAAATGCATGGGTGCGGGGCGGGGTTTTGGTAGAGGGGTGAATGTGGGGCGCGCCCCGTGAACAAAGTGGGGCGCAGGGGAAGGGGAAGGATGGCGCTCGGGGCGCGAGGAGGGAGGGACGGTGTAGTGGGGCGGCGGCGGCGGTTTTGTACAGAGGGGGAAGGGTCCATGGGGGCAAACCACCCACGGCGCATTCTGAGGGTGCGGGGAAGTTCCCCGCCATTACATTTAAAAAAACTGGGATAATCAGGTCACTGGGGGAGGGGGCCGACCTCCCCCCAATATATAATATACTTTTTTTTTCTTTTGTTTTGAATAAAATTTGTTTATAAAAACGTTTTAAATAAAAAAAAAAAATAGTGTATATTACAATTAGATTTTTATATTATAATATATGTCTAAGATATATGATATTATATATTTTATAGTATATATATATATATATATATATATATCACACACTCATATATACTACATATAACGTATATACAAAAATATATCTTCCATCTTTTACTTAAAAATCTGCAAAATTTTCTTGTAGGAATAAAGTGATTAAGCTATGATTTATACCTCCTTTTTTTTTTTGTACACAACGATAAACAATGTAGATTTCAACTTTAAATGAATAACCGATTTTAATCTTATTATGTGTTACCTAATGAACTTAATATTATCAAATATTTACTTCAAAAGATTTTCTAATACAACATTAGAAGATGGAGTATGATTATTTCAGATTTATAACAAAGGAAAAATATTCATCATGAAGTGTACATACATGTTAACATGAAGGCATATTTTCAAATGCATATTCTTTCTTTCAAAAGGAGATTACATATCAGATTTTCATATTAAAAAAAACAACAAATACAATATTTCCTTTTTTAAGATTTGGAGTTCACATATACCATCTTACACCAATGATTATCTACCCAAGAAGGTTGATCACAAGATTATTCTTTACAAGGTAAAGAGGTAGTTTACAAACTCAAGTATGACTCCAAATTTTGAGCTTGCAAATCTAAAAAAATATAGAGATTTTACAAGGTGTACAATTTAATTCCTCATGCCATGCTCAAGAGGTTACAACACAAGAAAAGTTTTACAAGGATTTGAGAAAACCAAGAATCTCAACAATTTCCAACTATCAACTTGAGCTCCTACATTCATGTCTTCAAGAAAAACATACAAGGAGAGAGAGCTTGTTTGCCACCCAACCATAGGCATCATCACATGCCTCTCCCAAGGTTGGGATGCATGCTAGCCTCCCCCAAGCCCATGGGAAAGAGGGCAACTACCAAAACTTGCACAAGATAGAGGGTAAACCAACAATGATACAAGCACACAAAAATGGTTCACAACAACACAAGACTCCAATTTACAAGGAGGAGAACCCATGTTCATCCTCCAAAAATGGGGAAGAGAGGAGAAAAGTTCTCCAAAATTATACATCAAAATTATTTGCACAAAATACACATCTCCATATCCTCCTTATTGCTCCTGATTCAATCAAAGCCCTCCTTATTCCTCCCCCTTTCTCCAAGTCCTCCTTGGAAGGATTTTCAAACCCCAAGGGGTTTCCTTACCAAGAATGGGGAAGGAGATTCAAGCCAAATGAATCAACTTCCCCACCTCAACCATTTGAGGGGGAAAATAATAAGACCCTACAAGGCTTGTCCATCAAGCCTTGAGGATTGAGAGGGAAAATTCCCTCTCTTCCCCACACTCCAAAACTCCATCATGCCATATGATGGAGGGAGTAAAACACACAAACAACAACTAAAAGCTACATACAACAATAACAATTTTCAACACCCAAACTAGCATCAAAAGGGAAAACAACACAACAAAGACATAAGAGCCTACCTCAAGGAAAGCTCTCCAAAAAGCTCTCCAACTTCAAATGTCTCCACACCTTGACTCAAGCCAATCTCCAAGCTCCAAAATCCACAAGCATCCCAAGCAAGAAGTTTCAAAAAAAGTCCCTTTCATTTCCCATGAATGAGAATTTGAAGAGGAGCAAACAAGCATCCTCACAAATGAGGGGGTGACATGTGTCACCCCTCTCCCTCATCAAGGTCAAAGATGCCAAAACAAAAGAGAGAAAGGGTAAAATTAACTTTTGCCCTCTTCTCCCAAATTCCCTTAAATGTAAGCAAGACAAAATAAGTGGAACTTTTGATAAACACTCAAATCCACATCCCTTACATGGATGTGACCAAACAAGAGGTAAAAAGGGAGGGAAAACTCCCTCTAGCCTTGAAAACAAGCCCCCTACCCATTAGGTAGGGTCCAAGGGCTCATTTTTATGATAGGGGGACTCCCAAGCTACAAAGGGGTCCCCAAAAATGCCCAAAATACCCTAATTTCGGGTTTTGCATTTTTGGCACAAGGGTAGAGGGTGTGGGGACCACCCAAGGGTCTCACATGTGACCCTAAACCCTTGTGATTAAGTGACACATTAAACATAATCAACAATTTAAATGAAAGTGGGATTATTAACTCCCAAAGCAAGTTTACAACTTCACTAGCAACCCTAAACAAAATTAATAATTCAAAGCACAATACATTACAAAATTGGGGTCACTCATAGTGCCCAAAATAATAATCTCCTATACTAAGGCTTCACATAATGAACATGGCTAGGACTCAGCCAGTGGGCTGCTTTGTGTAAGATTGAGTAAGGGCCTAATCCCACGTTCTCCTGTAAACCTGTCACCTGCACACTCATTGCACACATTAACCACACCTGTCCAATACAATATAATTAAATGACATAATAAGATATCAATGCGTTCTTAAACTAACCTAACATCCTACTAAAATCAAGATGCGACAACGTGCACAATTATACTTAATATTCCAAAAGTTAGACAAGATGATACGTGACATATAACCATAGAATTTCACATGCAACAACTATCCATTATCATAATTATGTTCCAAACACAACATCATATCCATTAGTATCCATGACATTACAAGAAAATGCGACAATATAGAAATTAAGCTAAATTGGCGCTATACGCCTAAATGTCCACATATGTCTAATAAGATCAAATATCTAAATATAATGTCCAAGATATAACCAATCACTGTCAAAACATGTCTATGAGCAAAGAAACAACAAGCTACTGAGCTATAAAAAGTGTGGGCACTACATAATAAGATAAGGGATGTGTGCCACATGTCGACATCTCCATCAATACATATACATCATAACATCCTTTCCCTAGGTGCATAGCATTGATGTTATGATCCTCATGTGCGGATTTCACTAACGCCTCGAGGTTTTGGTGTAACGGTTTGTTACATTTGGTATCGAGCAACCACCTGTGTTTAAGTCCCAAAGACGGTAGCTACATCGGCATTGCAGTGTTCGCCCGAGGCTCGTATAGGGCAAGGCGAGGTCCCGCTATACGGGCGCAAATCTAGCC
Source organism: Taxus wallichiana var. yunnanensis (assembly GCA_018340775.1). Lineage (NCBI taxonomy): Eukaryota > Viridiplantae > Streptophyta > Pinopsida > Cupressales > Taxaceae > Taxus > Taxus wallichiana. The sequence goes on from CM031235.1 coordinate 811,353,162, forward strand.
CGGGGTCCGGCTACAGAAGCGTGGTGGGATGTTATGATCCTCATGTGCGGATTTCACTAACGCCTTGAGGTTTTGGTGTAATGTGATTCGCTGAGTAATGTTATGCACCTAGGGAAAGGATGTTAGAATGTATATGTATTAATGGAGATGGCGACATGTGGCACACATCCCCTTATCTTATTATATCATTCATTTATGATTTATTATGCTTAGGAGGTCGGCCTCAGTATTGGCCATAGGTTAGAATGGTATATATAGGGGTTAGAAGGTTGTAGTTAATCATCATATTGAGTATTGGAGTGTTATTGTATGGTTTGGAGGTTACCCCCTCGAAGTGGTATTGGAGGTTGCCCCCTCGAAGTGGCAAAGCTATTATATGAGCATATTGTCATCATTTATCTATATTTTGGTGTTCTCTCATGTTATTCTGCTTGTATATGTTCTAATTTATACAAGTAATATCCTTACAAGTGGTATCAGAGCAATGATTTCGGCCAAAATTAGGGATAAAAACCCTAATTTTTTGTTTCAAATATATCTTGAAGAGGGTATCGAATTTTTTCCCAATTTTTGCATCATAATTTGGAAACACTCTAATTCAGAATATCTGAAAATTTCAGCTCCATTGGATCTGTTTTGCGGATGTTATTGGTGTTTTAGGTTTTTTCATAAATTCACTTTTCAGGAAGCAAATTGTGGTATTTTTTAGCAAAATTTATATTTTCGAAAGATCTTGAAATTTCAGTTAGGGTTTGTTCTTTGTGTTTTTATCCATCTGCCGAAATATTTTCAGAATTCCTAAACCCTAATCATGATCACGGGGATAACAAATTTTTATGGAAATGGTGAGATGGATGCTAAAGAATGGTGGATAAAATTTAAGAATATATATTTCTCATATTTCATGACAAGGAATAGGTTTTCACATTATCTTGGTGGTCCTGCATGGATTTGGTTTTCTAAGTTAAAAAATGACAGGAAGGATTGGTCTTGGGAGGAAATGGAACAACTTTTTATGGATAGATGGGACCACAAAGAGGAAGAAGAGTCAAAGGAAGATGATGGGGAAGAATATATTGAAGAATCAAGAGAGAAAGAAGATGAAGAGGAAGGTGAAGAATATTCAAGGGAAGATGATGGTGCAACATATATTGAAGAATCAAACGCAAAAGAAGTTGAAGAAGACTATGAAGAAGAGGAAGAAAAACAAGATATTGATGCAGAAGAAGATATTATAGCTCCCAAGAAGGAAGATACCATATTTCAGTTTCATGGATGCATTCAAAGGAATAAGATAATTGTTTCCATAAACCCTAACAGCAAGTATAACTTCATCAACAAGGATATGGCTCAACATCTACATATTCAAGAAAGTAATATCAAAGAAGCTCAAGTGAATGGTAAGAAAATTCAAGTTTTTGAAGATTTAAAACTTACTATGGACAAATATACTTTACATTCAGATTTTTTTGCCTTATATATGGATGGTTTGGATATTGTTCTTGGGTATCCTTGGTTAGAGACATTGGGGACAATTAATATTAATATGAAAAATAAGTTTATGAAGATTTGGTACAAAAAGAAGAAGGTCACTTTACAGGATATCAAGCTTAATGGAAATCAAAGAAAAGTCAATATAGACCATGAGGATGATTTAGAATATGGAGAAGAAGGGAATAAGGATGATTCAAAAGAGGAACATGAAGAAAAAGAAGGAAATGATGATTCATCTACTCAAGAGAAAAAGAAAATATCAAATGCAAAGGTGGAAGAAGAAAAGAAAGTTCAGAAACAAGTTGATAAGGTTGAGGATACTACAATTGCAGCATATGGAAATCCATGTCAACATGAGAGAAAAAAATCATGGAGATATCCCAGGGCACATCATATTTCCAACCAATATAGATATACAGGTAATTGGAGGAATAATCACTTTATTTATACAGGGGATCAATGGAGCAACAATTATGAAGCATGGAATCCTTATTATGGTTATCCTTATTATGGTTATACATGGAATCCTTATGTTGGTTATGCATGGAATCCAAGGATGATAAACTATGGTCACGAATGGAATCAGAGCAGCGATTTTGGAATATGGATATTAGTTCAGATATGTATCATCTACCAGGATCACATATGGATGGATGATCGATCATGGCACAAAGTGTGTAAAAATTTACAACACACTCATTACATGGTTTCTTCTTATGTTTTGGGGACGAAACATGTCAAGGAGGGAGGGAATGCTATGCACTTAGGAAAAGGATGTTAGGATGTATATGTATTGATGGAGATGCCGACATGTGGCACACATCCCCTTATCTTATTATATCATTCATTTATGATTTATTATGCTTAGGAGGTCGGCCTTAGTATTGGCCATAGGTTAGAATGGTATATATAGGGGTTAGAAGGTTGTAGTTAATCATCATATTGAGTATTGGAGTGTTATTGTATGGTTTGGAGGTTACCCCCTCGAAGTGGATTTCCATCTTGGGAGATCATGGAGTTACTCCTTCCTTAAGGAGCATTGTATGGTGTTGCCCTACCTTAAGGGTATTATTTACATATATTGATATTAGGGCATCTTGGCCCCACATATATATGTTGTTGTGTTATCTTCTGCAATTTATAGATTTATTGTATGCAAGGTTCTTATCAAGTGGTACCAAAGCATCGATTTCAATGAACAACAAAAAAATTGGGTCTAAACCCTAATTTTATTGATTCGGCTATATTTTGGAAACAGCTACAAATATTTTCTCAAATTTTTTACCATAGTTGTGAAATGGTTTTATAAATATACAGTCCAAATTTCAGAATTTTTTGAAGTGTTTTGTGGAAGTTATTGCATTTTTAGGGTTTTGCCTAAATTTGCTTTACAGGTTGAATTTTTGAAATAAATTTCTAAATTTTTACCAAAATTTAATCCTCTTCAGAAATCTATGGTAAAAATTTCATAATTTTGGATCTATTTTGTTTAAGTTATTACAGTTTTATGTTTTTTCAATATTTTTCTCCTCAGGCCGCAATTTGAAGAATTTTTCTGAATTTCTTACATTTTCAGAAACCTCTCAAAAATTAAATTGGGGTTTGTGTTATGTGATTTCTGAGTTTTGGCCGAATTTTAGCCGAAAGGGTTAGAACAAGTTTTGATCAAAAGGGTCTATTCCTAAAACCCTAGTTTTGTGGATCATGGGGATGGTAACTTTTTTTGGAGATAACAGATTGATGCTAGAGAATGGTGAAACAAATTTAGGCATAAATTCTCTGAACCATAAGATATTTGGTTCTTCAAATTGTGGATTAGTGGCTCTGCACATATTTGGTTTTCTTAGTTAGAAAAGGAAAAGTCTAATTGGTTCTTCGAGGAACTGGAACAAGTTTTCATGGATAGATGGGAAACAAAAGAAGAATTTAATGATAATAGTGAGGAAGAGGAAATAGAAGAAGAAGAAGATGATGATGATGATGATGATGATGATGAATCGAAGCGAAAGAAGAAGAAGAAGAAGAAAAAATGTTGATGATGAAGTTGTTACACATGATAGTGCATCTCCAAAGAAGGAAGCTTCAATATTTCAGTTTGAAGGGTGTATTCAAAGGAAAAATGTAATTGTTTCCATAAACCCTAGTAGTAAATATAACTTCATCAATATGGATGTAGCTCAAAATCTACATGTACAAGCAAAACATATTAAGGAATCTCAAGTGGATGGTAAGCATATTCAAGTTTTTGAAGATTTAAAGCTCTCTATGGATAAATATGTTTTACATTCAGATTTTTATGCTTTAGATATGGATGGTATGGATATTGTTCTTGGATATCCTTGGTTAGAGAGATTGGGAACAATTAATCTTAATGTGCAAAAGAAATTCATGAAATTATGGTACAAGAGAAAGAAAATTACATTGCAAGATATCACACTTAGCAAAGAAAAAAGTAATGTAAAATTGGATCATGAAGATGAATTTGAAGATGATGAAGAAGGGAATAATGATGAATCAGAAGGAGAGGATGAAGAACATAAAGTCACAAATAATTTCTCTACTCAAGAGAAAAAAGAAGTAACAAACAAGGTGGAAGAGGACAAGAAAGTTGAGGAAAAGGTTGATAAGGTTGAGTATACGAAGGAGGCACCATATAGACACCCACATCATCATGAGAGGAAAAAATCATGGAGACATGCTAGGACACACAAGGGCAGCAATCTATATGGATATACAGGGAATTGGAGGAGTAATAATTTTGGCTATACATGGAATCAATGGAACAATAATTATATGACACAGAATCACATGAATAATAATTATGGATATACATGGATGCCGAGGAGGAACACATATGGACCAGGATGGAATCAGATGAGCACAAGGGAATATGGAATCAGGTTTGGAGCAGCATCACCCCATAGGATTTCATATGGGTGGTTGGATGATCGAGCATGGCGACAAGTGTGCAATAATTTAAAGCGCACTCATTATATGGCTTCTTCTTATGTTTCGGGGACGAAACATGTCAAAGAGGGAGGCAATGCTATGTACCTTGGGATATGATAATATAATATATATGGGTTGATGGAGATGTTGACATGTGGCACACATCCCCTTAGTTATATGTATGGGTTCACATGGGATATAATATTATAATGTATATGGGTTGATGGAGATGCCGACATGTGGCACACATCCCCTTAGTTAGTTATATGGGCTCACATAGGAATTAATTATATTGGGTAATGGGTCGGCCTACATTGGGATTAGGTGTTACCCATCCTATTTAAAGGATGTGAGTATCATTATGAGGGAGGTATGTATGAGTTGAGTCTTCTACTTGGTAGAGGTATATTGGAGGTGTCCCCCTCGAAGTGGATTCCCATCTTGGGAGATTGTGGAGTTACTCCTTCCTTAAGGAGCATTGTATGGTGTTGCCCTACCTTAAGGGTATTATTCTGCATATATTGATATTAGGGCATCTTGGCCCCACATATATCTGGTGTTGTGTTATCTTCTGTAATTTATAGATTTATTGTATGCAAAGTTCTTACAAATTCCCGCGTGTCATGGGGATCATGATAACCCTATCTCGGTTGTTGAATAAGTGCATTTGGAACCCTTTCCCAAGGACCGTAGGATGGTCATTGAAGGTTGGGCTCATGTCGGGTTGTCAAAGGAGTGAGTGGGTCTGAAACATGTTTTTGTGGGAAAAAAGGGCTTTGGAGACTTTGGGGCATATGTGCATGATCTTGTGTAAAACCAATTTCCACATATGTGTCAATATTCTCTAAGCTTGTGCTATTTTGGGAGGCTCGAATGTGAAATTCGTGGTTATCTCTCGGTCGATTTGAGCATTTGGAAATGAATAGATTTGGCCAAGATAGATTTTTTTAATCTTAAAAAAATACATAGCATCTGTTTCAACAAAGACTACAACAAAGAAAATTTGAAGACAATTTTTATTTAGAGCAGTTCCTAAGGATGCATCTTCACGTTGGCTCATTGTTGTCGAGACAATTAGCAAGAAAGCGACAACCGGAAATGCTTTTGTTAAAGGATCCTAGGAAGTTCGACATTCATGTTGTTTTTGGCAAAAAAAAAAAAAGCAAAGTTTTTATTCTTTAGGTGTTCATATGGCTCTTAGAGATCCATATGAAACTCTTGGAATTCATAGAGGTGTCAGGAAAATGAAATCAAAATTGCCTTTTGGGAATTGGCAAAGAAATATCATCCAATTTTGACTAAGGGGGAGGGACTCCAATGTTAAACGTATGTTTCCGAAATACAAGATGCTTATGAGATTCTAAAATATCCCATGAAGCGAACTCAATATGAAGAGGTCAGTACAAGGGTTCGAGAAAGGAGCTTCACCTCATGGTCATTCAAATGATGTAGATGGCTTCTATACAATCTTCAATGAGTTATTTCAAAGTGAAGTAAAGAGACTTACTCATTGCAACAAACTGATTGATAAAAGATCTTAGTGAAGTACAATCTTTGGATAGAAATGATTATAGGGTATGCACAATATGGATCCGTTAAAAGGCCTTAGGGTCGTTTTTGCTAGGCAATGGGTGTAGTGCGTGAACATGTGTGGAGTGCTAAGCAATGGGTGTAGTGCGTGAGCATGTGTGGAGTGCTAAGGCAAAAGATGGAAGCATGTGCATGGCACATTGTCTGCTTTGGATAAAATTGGGACGACACAGAGGAGATTGCATGGCCTTATGCAAGGTTGGTAAATTGTTTGGTAAAATGCTTGGAATGTTATTTGGTTTCATGGATAACCATAATCATTGATAGTGCACAATTTGAGTTGTTGAAAATGGCTTTGGAAACCTTCTATCAAATGCAAATTAGCAGGTTTGAAGCCACACCCTACAACCTTGTTGCTATCTTCCTAGATTCTGCGAAAATCTAGAGCCAACAAGAGGCCATGGGCACCCGTAAAATCATTATGGGAAGTGTATTTGTTGATTAATTGCAAGTGTATAAGCAGATTTGTATGTGAATGTGGAAGTGTGATCTTGGCATGCAAACTGTTTGACGAAAAGCCTCTCCAAAATGCATGGTCTTGGCGTTGTTATGATGAAAGTTTGTGCACAATTGGAGCTTAGTGAAAAGGTCCTGGAAACATTAAACAATTTCCATTGACGAGCAAGCCAGCTCGACAATCTTTCCTTCTACCTTCTCGGCTTGTTTCCAATTGTGCAACGTTGAAATAAGGAGCAAATTTGAGAAAGGACTAGGAGTGGATTATTTTTTGAGAAGAGAAAATAAGGAAGCTTTCAAGGCACTAGAGAAATTGATAAAATCAATATTTTAGACAACCACAAACTGAGCTCTGTTTGAAATGTTACCTCACCAATTCGGTAAACAAGCATGGTCATCTTACCCTTCTTACATGATTTTAATGATTTTAGTTTTCTTATTTTAATGTAGTAGAAAATCAATCTAAAGTAGAATAAATTATCGGTGAACTAAATGAGACATAGTGCTTATAGCAAATTTACCTCTATTTTGTACGCAACTAGAAAAGTAATCTGGAATGTAAACTCTACTCCCAATCTACCTCATGAGATGTTGGAAAAATTTTATACTAGTTTTGGTTTTGGAAACCACGCGGTTGGCATGTTAAAATGGGAACTAAGTAAAAAAACCTCCTTGACGACACAGTGTAATGTTAATAAAAACTTGTTTTCAATGATGCGTAAAACATCTCATTGGCTAGATTTTCTACATAGCATAAAACTTAGGCGTCATGAGATAAATCTCCCTCATTTATCGGTAAGGCTCTCATGTCAGATTTGTCAATTAAAGTATGCTAGTATCTATATGGGGTTTTACTTTAATTGTTTAGCTCATGAACCATAGTTGTACAGTTTTGCAGCAAGTAAGCCGCTGTTTAAGAAAGAAAATATTTAAAGAAGAAGGGAATTATATAAACACAGGGAAGAAATGGGGAAGATGTGCATCCCAATCAATAGATAACAGAGTTGATTGCATGCACATAGAAGAAACCAATAGATATCAACACACATAATTATAAACAAAGGCAACTCTAGATCTAGATTTGAAATAACACAAAGTTTATTAAAATATCTAAGATAAAAAGCTAGAAACACAATACACCATGACACAAAGTTCTCCGAAACCTCGCTCCTTTATATTCTTTTACTTCAAGTGGCTATCGTGGGGTTTCAAAGACAAAGTCTGGAACATAAGAATGTCAACTTACAAATTCTGATTCTTAACCCGAAGCTTCTTCCTCTACTTATAGAATGTAGAGGGGCAATTACAAGTTGAAAGCTTTTAGTTGAACTAGCACATGTGGAAGTGGGAAAGGAAACAACTGGCAATCTCCCTCCTGGAATTTCTCTTTACATGACATGCATGATTTGTAACCGAAAATAGAACCTTTTATTTTACACGTCTGCCACCTATCTCCAAGTAGTTGACTTCTTCAAGTAATGGCTTTTAAACCAATCACTTAAAGTGTATAATTTAATTGATCACTCAATTACTTTGTCGGAGGCAATAAGAGAAAGAAGAAGAAAGAGGAAAGCTGCAGTCTTGTCCTTTTTCATATTCTGCATGCATCTGATTCTTTTGCCTTTGATTCTCACCAAACTGGACCTGGGAGCAGCTGGATCTAGAAGCAAGCTGGATCTGGAAACAAGCTGGATCTAGAAACTTGCTTACGAGTGTTGCCTTTGCCTTGTCTTCCCTCTTATCCTTGAAGCTTTTGCAGTTCTTCTCCTGTACATGCATCAGTGCAATGTCTGTCAGTAAATAACTCATCATTTTTATTTTTAATTGCATATGAGCAATTAAAAAATCTGGAAAGCACTCCGGGTGAATGCAACTTCAATGAAGGCTTCAACTGGAAGATTGGGAGCACATGCACAAGATCCTGAAAGAAATTTTCCACGCACTGACTTCTTCACAGTTGCGTTCGAAACAAGAGGATGAAGCCTTTGTGCTGGAAGCTTTTGCAATTATGAGATCTGGATCTGGATCTGTTGACTTCAGCAAATCTGGAAGCTATGCATGATTTTGTTGATCCTTCCCTTTCATCCCGCTTTGCCATGGCAGTATCTGTGTCTATCTTTGTCTGAACAATTCTTTTTCTCCTTATTCGGCCGGAATTCTTCAAAACTAGTGCAGATCTGGATAATTCTTCAGATTCGAGGATATGTTCAATGTATTGGACATTGATTTAAGCTCCCTTTCTCTTATAAAGCACCTGTAATGAATTCCTGCAATTAATTCAGACAAAGATGGCAACCGGAACATGAACAATGGATTTTAATCATAAAAATCTACATAATTCAAGCTTATTGCCCCAAAATTTGATGTTTTATTTACATGCAAAGCAAGCATGGATTTTACCAACTTCACCTGAGCACCTGTATCACTTATGCAAACAATTATCCAGACACAAATCAACCTCCTTCAACTTGTGCGCCAAAATTGGAAGCTTTCAGCATTAATTTCACCTTCTTCTGAGCAAAAATCCTCTCCAAATGGGGCGCACTTTTCCTCTGGGCTGCACTTCTCTGCCTGTGAATTAATTAATTCATCCATATGGCAACCTCTAGCTTATATAATCTTCACGATTCTATAATTAATTAATGTCTTTCCTATTCCTGACAATTAATTAATTAATTAATAAGTTTCACTCTTCAAATGGGGCGCCTATTTTGTGCATGCTCATGGCTGCTATTAAATAAATTAAATTTATTTAATTTTAGACTTCTGCTTCCAGTTAACTCAAGCCTCACAGTATGCTTTGACCTTAGCCACTGAAAATAAGAATTAATTTAATCATTTAATACTTTAAAAAGTATTATTTCTCTCCCAAATGGGGCTGCATTAAATAAATTAAATTTATTTAATTTTGGAATTCTATTTTTAAATTTCTTTTGTCCATTTTCCTTTACTTGACTTTTCCACAAGCCTCAGGCGCTAAATTGGGTGAATAAATATTAACAAATATTTATTTAATGCATTATTATTCACCCAAGGTGGGTCGCACTTTTGGAATAAGGAATTTCTATTTTTAAAAGTCACATGACAATGGGATTATTTACCTTGCAAGGCAGCCCTGAAAATCTCATGATTCACTTAAGTCATTTGACTTTCATAATGGAATTATTTACCATGCCATGCGCAGGCAATAAAATCCCATGATTAACTAGTTGTTTTTTTTTAATTCCATCATGGAAATTTTTACCCCGCAAGGCGGGTAAAAATTCTCGCTTGCCTGCTACCTCTAATTTTCCAATCATAACTTAAGTGACTTTGCCTTCATAGGAAAAGGTACCTGCCGCAAGTAGGTACAAAAATTTCACCCACCTGCTGAGACTAAAAATCCCATGATCCACTTAAGTTGTTTGACTTTCATAATGGTATTATTTACCCTACAAGGTAGGTAAGAAAATCCCATCAATGCCTTAAGTGATTTTTTTTTATTTCACAATGGGAATTTTTACCCTACAAGGCAGATAAGAAATTTTCGCCGCCTGTCAGCCTCCAATTTTCCCATCAGTGACTTAAGTGACGTTGCTTCCATGGAAAAAAGTACCTTGTTAGGCGGTGTACAAAATTTTCATCTACCTGCTTTGCTTCCAAAATCCCATGATTCACTTCAAACCCTCTTTTTCCAAAAATGCCAGCCCAGAAGAAGCTTTTTGGTGCACGACTTCATCTTTTCCAAGAGAACCAGACCTCCGATGGCGAATTCCTTCTAGCACAACGTGCATATGTGATCTCCAGATACTCCAGGCCAAGAATCAGGCCAAACCAGCAAAGGAATTGATCCAGAGAAATTTCACAGAAAACGAAACAGGAAAACACTAAAAACACAAAACATTGCCAAAAGTTACAAATAAAGCCCATAATGCATTCCTGGTTAAAACCCTACTGGTATATGGGAAAAATGACATGTACGATCACAACAGGTTAAACCGAGCACAATTTGCCTCAAATGGGGCTCAAAATAATTAAATACAAATTTTCCCATGAGCAAATTCCAACGACAGAATATAACAATTTTGGGCATCTAGGTATTTGGCGAAAATGGCTAATACGGCTCTTTGGGAATATCTTGACACAATACAGAACTTTCTGGCAATAAAAACACAAAACAACCCATTATTTTAAAAGTACGAAAATTTTAACATGGGGTAGTCTCAGATTTCAAGGTGAAATTTGGGGACACCAACATCCCTATAAACCCCGAAATGAAAAAACAAACTTCACCATCTACCTTGTCATGTGGAGTGTCCAATGGAACACTGGGTTGTTCCTTTAAAGTTCATTTGACATTGTTTCCTAACGTGTTTAGGGCCCATTAGGTTAGTTTGCAACTTTAAACCGCTAATGAAAGTGAAAAAATGCAATTTGGTTTTGACCCGTCGTTTTGGCCCTAGGTGTCGAAACGGATTTTGGCTTCCACATACCTCTAATATTTCTACGAGACAATTACTACAAACCCTTAGTTTGGAGAAAAACATCCACAAGCTAGTTTTCCTGATAGGTTTTGTAGGCCTCCAGTCATTGGGCGACAAGGCTACTTGAGTGCATTTACGATCGGTAGCTCCGGAAAGTCGAGCGCCATTTTCATCTTGTTTGTCAGTTTGGGGTTCCGTCAGCTCTGAGTGTTTCCTTGTATATAGGGGAATATGTAGGAATTTGTTTTCTTGAACGCGTTGATTCTTGAATATGGTTTTGAACGTTGGTTTGTGAGAAACTTGTCTAAATTTGACGTTTTGGAAACTTGCGACTAATTGGTGAAAACTATCATATGAACTTATCCAAGAAAAATAACGATAGAGAAACCTTGTAAACATGAATACATGACTGTAGAAACTTTCTTTTGACATTTGTTTGTTAAGAAATTGATTGTGAAAAATAATTATTTTCTCTCTCCTCTCTCTAACTCTCTCATTGGTTTTGGAAATGAAATGAAATGGCATTGCATCTCTTACTCTCCTTTGAAGTGTGTTAAATATAGTTTCATTATTGTTAGAAAACTATGAAAAATTGTAAATTGTAGTTTGATGCCATGCCAGTTGTTGTGTTGACCATGCGATGGTGGTTTGCAATACACGGGACAAAAAGCAAATGGTAGCATTGTTGGTGTGTTTTTGTAATATGGATTATCATTGAAATATACATGTAATGTTAAATAGATGTATCAACACTATGTTATAATCATGAATGTTATTTATGGATTATGTTGTGATGAGTGAGATCTTGTAGTGTATTGGTATCTTGGGGAAATGGGCATTCTATTTTAGGGGTGATTTTGATTATAGGTATATATCTTGTTAATGGTGTGGATGTACATTTTAACTAGAAATGAAATGAAAATGTTATAATTGCACTCCTATGTAAATGAAGTGATTTTGTATTCTTGTGTGTGTTACTAAAATGTTTGGAACACTCAGAAGTAATGAAACCACCTTATTTAAGAATGGTTATGGTTAACCACTTTTAGGAGGTTATTATTTTAAACATTACCCAATTGATCCCAATCTATCAACCCTTAAGAAGGTTACCCTTGAGCATTGGGTTATTTGTGTGTCGTCTTCCTTGTCGGGTTTAAGAGAAGTTTCGATCTCTAGATGGTTCTCAAAAGGATTGTATTGCTAATAGGCATCTTAGTGTTAGAAACCACCTCTCTTCCTTCGAGAGATATGCCTTGAAACAAATCTTCTCATGTGTTCCTTGAGGCTTAGTAGTACTTTTTAGGCATGTGTGTCAAAAGGATTTCTTATGTTCGTGGAAGTATGCATGTTATTGTAGTTAAGGGTGCAATACCCCTTTGTGACATGATTGATGTATTGTGTATCAATGTTTTTGATGGTTGCCTTTTTATGCTAAGTCTCCCGAGAAGGACCAATCTTTGTACGTGTATGGGATCTTAAGAGTAATAAAGAAGGTAATGTTTATTATTGAAATATGATCAAGTATACTTTGGCAAACCACAAAGTGAGGGGGTACCTCACTTAGTACCTTTATTAAAATCCTAACTCTCTTATATGTGAGCGATATAAAATGGACACACAAGTGAAACTTAGAATTACCTTATACTTAGTTAGGCCTTCTTTTGTTATTGAAAGTTCTTATAAATTACTCTACGAGAGTTCGAGTATTCAAGCATCTTAATCTCTTGTCTAGAAAACAAAACTTATGGCACATAACTATTTTGGAAACGACACTAATCGATTATTGAACCATAGTGACTAAAATGTCGGGAAAATGTGATTTTAGGTGAAACGAAACTCTAGTTTGGATACCAAGAGCTAAGAGACTCTCACATGTGTGATAAAATGTTTTAATCTATTATTGAGTTATGGAAATAATAGTAATAGAGAAAATAACCAAATAAGTGTATTTGTTATAAGTTAGTTCTAAACTAAAATGAATAATGTGTAGCCTTGTGAATGAGATTATATGTTTGTTTGTTAAGTGCTCTTCAAACCTTCAAGGAAAAAAAAGGGATATGAATACGACAAAGATTTAACCACGAAAATGTAATATTGTGAAAAGTGCCAATTCATGAAACTCATGTTGTGTTGGGTCATGGTTTCATTCTTGCTCGTGTATATAAGTGTGGTGTTGGTTTGCATCCTGTGTCATCTTACTAATTGCATGTCCTTCATGTTGGTGTAAATGTTGCAAGTGGTGTCATACAATCTCTTGTGAGTCTTCTTGGTGTTGCATAGTTGTATCAAGTAAAATGTATGTAAAAAAATCCTGGTATTTTGGTCATGTGTTTGGGTCCCACATGGGTAGGCACTACACTTTTGAGTATCTTTTAGTCCACTCACGAGTTCTAACAAATATCAAATTGATCAAGTCAATTTTCTTCCGAAACAAACAAATGGACAAACAAAGGTAGTGAATTCACATGATTGTACATCCATACAAAATATGTCATTCTAGACATCCATACATTTATTGTGGCTATAATCAAGCCTTCCAAAACTCTAATAGATATAGTGGATGTAGCCCCTTTAAGGGGTTAGGTTCAAACCATTGATGCAAATTTTCTTAGCTCCACCTTTTGCCTCCATGGAAGACGCTTCGCACATAACAACATGAATCTAGAAAGATTTGTGAAAAATTCAACACACTTAACTAATACAAGACATTTTGTAGAAGGTCAATGTCATGCATAAGCAACATCATCACTAGAAAAGGGATCCAATTTTTTTTAGTTATTGGTAAAAGGGGGCAAATTAACGTGGCCCAACCCCATTACATCCAAAGAAGAGGACTTATTGCCCAAATATAACCATACATCCAACAATAGATAAAGGGAAACATAACTACCAAGAACAACACCATAACAACAAAGAAACAACCAAACTACAACACTAGAACAACAAGCGAAATAGAAAAAAACATAGGAACGATGTGGACATTTCAGTAAGGACCACCTTCATGTTAGATACAATTGTTTCTAATTCTTTCAACAAATTTTGAATATGCTCCCTAATCCCATTTGTACCATTGTTTTTGTGCTTTCTACTTGTAGTAGCTAAAGTCTCTTGATCGACAATTGAATTGAGTACGAACAAATCCTTTACGCCATGGAAATATTCTCCTCAATCGACAAGCAACCTTCTCTTCCTAATTATTCTCCCCAAGAATGACCTTCTTGTCTTTACCTTTCCTAGATCGAGCCAATTCTTCAATTATTTTCCCATATCCCGCAAAAATTGGCAACCTTCTTATCCCTATTGTTTCCATTCACTAAGTCTTCACAATCTATATTCCCCCTCTCATTTCGAGTATGGCTTCGAATATTATTTGAGAAGTTGATTTACCTCCAACAAACTTGTTAGACTTCTCCTTAGATTTAAAGGGATTAAACTTAATCCTAACAAAGGGTTTGGGGATCTTATCAAGGACATGGTTATAAATGAGGAGAATGAATGCTTGATGTAGGGGAACGATTCTTTTTCCATTTAATCTCCATATTAGAGGCTTGCAATGAAAGGAGGATAAAAAAAAGAATACTAACTCGATATTGATGCCCTAAGTGATTGAGAAACACGAAATGGTGGGCTTTGACAACTGGAAGTGTCCATCCATGTGATATACTTCATTATTAGCCTAGCCACTTCATTAAAATGTCTAGGAGGGAATCTCTCATAAAGCCACTTTATAAAGGGTTAAGTTGTTCACCCTCCTAGAGAAATTTGCTTTCCTCTTCTTATTTGTTGCAATCCTTCTTCTGAAATTGAATGCCATCCATGTTAAGACTTGTGAATGTGGCAATCAACTCTTCAGATATTTTAGTGCCTAGGCCTTTGATGGATACCCATCTCTTCGTCCAACTCTTGGAGAACTCTAGCGAGATACGGGGATCGTATCCCTTGATTCTTTCCAAACAAATGGAAAAACCATCGGTTTGCAAGATACTCCAAAGGATTATGTCCTCTTTCCAAGATTTGTTCAAGATTGGTTCAACTCTGCAAGGATCATCTCCCATTGTAGACATGGAGCCCACTAACTTCTTGCAATGTTGGTCATTGGAATGAAATTGAGGAGGGAGTCCTAACTCAATAACATGTAGAACTATTCTTGGAAAAAATCAAAGGAGAGAAATATAAGCCCAATTAACACCAAAACAATAAGCAATACACTTCATAAATACAAATACATGTCACATCAATTTGGAGGGATACGAAAAGATTTGGAATTATTCTCCTATGATTGATTTACTCATAATTTCATGAGGAATATCCTCCTTTCCAAACCATTTTTAAAATCGGGGTCTCAACACCAATATTAGCAAAGCAATCGGCAATGTGATTACCTTATCTATAAGTATGTTGAATATGAAACCCCTTAAAAGAATGAAGAATGTCAATAGCTTCCTCAACACTATTACAAATAGACCAGCTAAGTTTACTCTTTCCCTTAATGTAATTAAAGATGTTTAGAGAATCACCTTCCACACAAAGTTGAGAAAGGTTCATATCTCTAGCAAGTTTAATGCCCCATAAAGCCACAAGAACCTCAACCATGTGATTGGATTGAATGCCCATGTTCCTAGTATAAGAATCTATTATAGAACCAAAACTATCACTTAATCACTTATTTTATCCCCATACTTCAAGCTAAATTTCTCAATATAATCACTTAACTTTATCCCCATATTTCGAGCTAAATTGCTCAACTAGATTCACGTCAGTTGTAGTATCCTTTAAGGTAGTCGGAAGAATCCATTTATCATGCGAAAAAGAAATCTGAACTCCAGTGCGAATGTTCCATTTAGTGCCTTTATTAAGGATCTTCCAACCTACTAAGAAGAAAGTTCCCATATATTTAACTTGAAGAACGCCCATCCATGAGTTAGATTCTTTAATAAATCTCTAGCCCATTTTGGCAATGATAGTTGAATTCATTAATTTAATGCTTTTGATTGCAAGGCCACCAACACTTTTAGGAAGACATACCTTTTTCCCAAGCAACGAGCCGGATCTTCCACTTCAGTCCAAAGAAATATTTTCTATCTTATCCAGGGCCGAATTAAGGTTTCAAAGTGCCCTAGGCAGTACTGAGCGTACGCCCCCCCTCCCATCCGGGACCAGTGACCCACCTGTATGTGCATGTTTTTAAACAATTATAGTATAACTCTTAACACATTTTATTACTACAATATCAAATGTAAGAGGCTAGAGCAGTTAGGGTTTGATCACTTAGCTTTATGTTCTTCCCCAAGATGAATGACGAGTCACGATATACATTACCAGATCCGGTGTTGAACTTGATTTAAAAGGAACTTTAGGCTTTGGACTTTGGAGAAATATCTGATGCAAGGCCAAGCTCCTGTTGAATTTTGAAATTAGTAAAGACTAAACTTGTTACTTAAAGATTTCTAAGTTGAGTAATAAATACGTTACCCAAATAGACAAAGTTATGTTGGTGGGAGGATCTATGCGCTTTCCAAGGTTTCAAAACTTCTTAGTGCCTTCTTCGATGGCAAAGTAAGGTGTCATAAAAATCAATCAATCACGACGATTGCAATCTCAACATTGCCATTGCTTACGACCAAGTGCACAAGATTGCTAGGGGTGATTCTAGGCGGCTCGCTCCGTGTATTTCAAAGGCAATTTGAAATAAATGGTGTCGCGCCTCTCAAAGGGGCCAAAGAGCACAAACGTGCTCACTACACTTCCGTATTGACCAATCAATGCTAGTGCTAGTGCTAAATGATCTATGCTTCCTCAATTTGTAATTGTTTTTATATATGTGAAATAAACATCGAATCTCGACATTGTGGTTGAGTACTCCTCTAAGCCTTGGAATTAAAACTAACGGTGTCATGGATGTCGTCGTTCCAAAGAATTTAAGCATTCCTTGCATCCACACCAAGTCCTTCACCACTATTTATGACAATCAAAAAACCGCGATATTTCAATTCTATGAAGGGGAGAGAGCTTTAACTGCTCACAATAATTTGCTAGCTACGTTTTATCTATATATATATGATTTTGAGATTCAATGATATAGGTGGGATTCTAAATATGATATGTATAAATGTATATATACACATTTATAAGTATGGCTCGCTCTGTGTATTTCAAAGGTGCAATTTGAAATAAATGGTGTCGGAATTCTCAAGGTTTCAGCGAAGTCAAGCGCTCTCAAAAGGGGTAAGCAATGAAATAACAGTAAGGAGGGAGGATTTCCAGGTGAGGAAAGAGGAGATGGAATTTGACAAAGGCACAAAGTAGCACACGAGCTCACAACCCATATGTACTATGGAACCATGTACTAAGACGTATGGCTCTCTTGGTTGCTTCTTGCTAATGCCTACACGTAAATATATATTTAGGAAATCTAATAAGCGGTTAGTACAGCAATGTGTGTGTGCCTCCAACACTCCAGTGGCAGTCTCGACTCTCCCTTTAGGCTTCACGGAGGTCCGAGGACCATTCTTTAACACCGTAACACCTCGAGGACTGATGTTTTTTTATAACGGATGAGGATCATCAATCACCTGTGAGTCTTTGACCTTCTGCTAGTGCTAGTGCTAGTGCTAAATGATCTGCTTACCTCAATTTGTAATTGTTTTTATATATGTGAAACTGAAACAACGAATGCACTGAATGGGCTGTGGGCGTGCCGGTTCGGGGATTAACTATTAATATCAATTTTTTTGCAAAAATTTAACAAGCCGACTACCGACATGATTTTTTTTTAAAAATATGGCGCCCTCCCTTTTTATGCGCCTAGGAAGAACTGCCAGGTTGCTAGGGTAAGAAACACCCCGATCTTATCAATGATCAAAGAATGGATTTTGAACATGGACATCATTTATATAAGAAAAGTTTGCAAAGTGCTTTGGATCAATAAACACTTACCATGCCGGAAAATGCGATGAGAAAGAACAACCCCCTTCCAATCAATTAATATCTTCCGAAATATGCAAGTGTGCTTATTGCATTTTGAATGTCCTCAATGGAAGTAGTTTTTGGTGTTATTCAATCTCTATGTTAATCTTATCTCTTTCATAAATAAAAACTCCTAGTTTATCTATCTGGTTATGTCTTCTTACTTGGTTTCAAAGGAGTATATACGACTCATTAACTCCATGTATGAATCTCAAAATCATATATATATATATATATATATGATTTTGAGATTCAATGATATAGTTTTATGTGTGAGTACGTAGATATCATATGGAATATGATATGTATAAATGTATATATACACATTTATAAGTATGTTTAGAAAATAAAATAGAGGATTTAAATTATACATTTTTACTTCTAATTAAATGAGTTGTAAAATATGTGTATTTTTGTAAATAGGCAAATACTTATTTATTTAAAAGAATTTGGTCTTCTTTAAAATTCAAATTAATGTCATGTGAAGCAAATCGCATACCTGCACTTATAACAAGGCGACAGCCATGTCTGCAGGATAAATATGGGACCAGATTACAAATAAAAATGTATTTGGTTATGTGTGTGTGTGTTTAATTATTTTTAAAATTATTATTTTTATTGGGAGATTGGGTTTTGTGACAACTCCCCATCACAAAGACTTACCATTATCCAAAGATCCCTCTTTTGGTTTTACAGTATGGGGTTCAACCCTATTATTTACTATATGTAAAACTCTGCTACTCCAAGACCGTATGGCCCTTGGTTGCCCCTTTCTTTGCTTAATGCCCACACGTAAATATATATTTAGGAAATCTAATAAGCGGTTATTTTAGATTGCAAAACATGTGTGTGTGTGTGCCTCTGTGAATATGGTATTTTGTTTTAAAATAATAATAATAATAATAATATATGCATATACATGGGTGTGTGTGTGTGTGTGTGTGTGTGTGTGTGTGTGTGTGTGTTTCTCTCCCATTAATCCTAATGAAGGGTTTCAAAACCAAACGGAAATAATTGGAGATTGAACACATAAGTTAATGTGCGCTCCATGAATTCATCATCCATAACCTTCTCCAGTATTCAAAAGAAACCAAAGATTTGAGAAGAAAACGAGAGAAGTGAGAGTATAATGAAGTTAAAGAATAAATTAGGGTTTCACAAAAACCTAGGACAATGGTGAAGAGTCATTTGATCTTGGGGGCCTCTTTCAACCTAGATAATGTCACTTGCTCATTAGGGCTTAAGGTTGACATTGGATGAACAAGTGGGCTCACCTTGCCCTAAATGTTGGGTGAATAAGGTGATTTATAATTAATTAAATAATAATTTTTAACTAACCTAAACCGTGTTTAACTAACTTCATATCTTGTTAAACTAGCCCCTTGGTGGGGAAAACGCAATAATCCTATAGCCTCTAATTAAATTTAAGTCATGTTTAATCATGCAATATTATTATGGTAGTTCGAAAAACATCCCTAACTCAAAACAATATTTCAGAGATAGAATTGGTTTAGTAACATTTAATCAATAGCACAATAAGATGATGGTGATATTTCCACAAATAACCTTAATAAGTACAAGTAACACTTGATTTATTTATAGACATCTCTTATTAGAATCATCTTAAATTGCATAAAATAATACGATAACCCTGATGTTTGGGTGTGCCCTCACGGCACTAGTAAATAATGAAGATTTGAATGGTGACCTTAAGATGTGTAATTAGATCTACGATATCTAATTTCACCCTTGGTTAATTTTAACTACTCAAGATAACAATTAAAATTAGCATCCCTACTTTGTTCGACGAGGTCACTTGGTGGGGAAATGAAATTGAAACCTAGGTGACTCCCAATTGCATAAACAATAGTATGGACTATCTTCATATCTCGTAACTAAGTTTATAGAACTTGGAGTTAACTAAACATAAGTAACCTTAGTTTTTACGCAAGAGGTACTTGGATTGCTTTTTATCACCTTTAATAAGACTAGTGAGTTGGCTTATTAATGGTTTAATCTTGTCATAATACTAAATTGTCCCAATTTGTACTTGGTTATTTGGATGGTTATTTTGGGTCGTGAAATCATGGGTACGACATCCGGTATTAGAACTTTGTTTCAACACCACGTGCACTAGGGATTTATTAAGTATGAAATTAATAAGTTTGGATTAGTTAATTTTCCCATTCAATGAAAACATTTCTGCTAAATTTAATCACTTCCTTCCTATGTTCGCAGAGAATGTCACGACAAGAAGTTGGATTCCACACAACTAAAATGATCGTTTTGGAGTGTTGACCCTTCTCACGAGATGTGTTTCGAGACTAATTTTAAGCTTAGATGCGTAAATTTGGAAAATGTGGTCACCAAGTAAGATTTGAACACAATTTTACGTTCAAACATTATATTGTAAAACACTTCTCTAAAAGTTAGAAAATGACGTTTGAAAACAACATGCAAAATGCCTCCATGACTCTCGTAGCGAAGATGTCAAGCTTTGATTGTGTTCCTTGGTGATATGGAATGTCACATAGACATTTAAACCAGCTTGAGATGATTGTTAGATAACTTATCGGCTTGTGTTTGAGCCTAAATGCTATTTTTTTGTATGGGACAACTATTAAAAATTAGAAAATTATTTTGGTTTTGACCCGTGGTTTAGAGATTCATGGTGAGATACTGAAATGTATCACCACATACCTCTAGAATTTCTCCATGAAATTTTCCATGACCTCTTAGTTTTAAAAAATTGCTTTCGGAGCTAGTTTTTCAAGCATGTTTTATAGGTCACTTGTTGTTTTGCAGCAAGAATGTACCGGGTCAACTACGACAATCACTCCTGAAAGGTAGTCGAAAATACACCTTGGTTGTCGAAATGATCTCAATCAATTTCTATGGTTTCTCTACATATAGTGGAGTAGATTGAAATCAACCTAATGTGTTTTTGAGTTGTGGATGCTTGTTTTCAAACCGCATTTCTTAGCCACTTTGCTTAGGATGCTGAAATGCAATAGCAAATTTTAAATAAATGGATCCATAGAGATGCTTCCAGGTTTGAAATCCATTTGTAAGTTTCAATTTTAGTAAGTCTCATTAGATTTTCTGTATAACAAAGAATATGTTAGATGTTTTAGTTCTATCATTTGGGTTATTGACACTCTTCTTGTTAGGCATTTACGTAACCTTTTGGGTTAGTTCATGTAATGGGGAAATTGGGTCCTACTGACCCGTTTGACCTTTCGAGACACCTTTGGTGAGTGAAACTAATTTAGCGTTTTAAACGTGATGTGTTATATGTGTGTTTTGGTTGAATGTTATCACCCATAAGAGTATAGTACAAGGAATTGTTTTTGGTTGTTGATTGGGTTAGTTTTGTCATTTTAGACATAGTAAAGAGCCTTGGTTTATTGTTGGAAACACTTGGTAATCATGACGGGAGTGAAAAATTATATCCCTAATTTTGAGTGTGTGCTTTTGTTCATATAGATTCTACATTCCTCTCCAAATTAGATCATTATCTCTGAAAACACTTGCGTGTGGTGTTAAAAACACCTCTTTTTGACCTTGCAAAACCCATTTGGAATAGGTGTGAAACGAATAGTGGGCACGATTTTTGTGTAACCTATTTCTTGAATGTTTTTCCCATGGCTTTAAATTTTTAGAATATGACTTAGAAAAAATATTTCCTTGAGAATTTATTATTTGAGCTTGACTTCTAAACCACTTTGTAAGAAATGTCAACAAAAGCAACGTTTAAACTTTGCAAATTCCTTTCGAAAAGTATGGCTCAAATAAGTATTACCTTAATAAAAAATATTTTTATCAACCCGCCTAACTTTTCATCTAATTAAAAAATGATTTGGAAGTGATGATTTCGGTATCCTCTTTTTCAAATTGATTTTATTCAAGGGTTAACCCATAGCCATTTTATCTTCTTGGAACCCATAATCCCTTGAACTGGTAGAAACAAACTTTGGGCTCCACAACTAAAATTTCATCAAGATCGTTAGTGTGACTTATGAGGGATTTTTTCAATACATCAATGATGTTTGTATTACTTGAGAACCCTTTTTGAACTTGGTATGTTCGGATATTGTTAGTGGTCACTTGTTAAATCTTTGCTACTTTGGATGTGGCAATGCAACTTGGTTGGACCTTGTTACTCATTAGATGTTAAATTTTTGAATGTAATAAACATGAATTTATAAGAAATCTATTTAGGAGATGTGATTGTCAAGGTACATAATGCCCGAAAGTGAACTTTGTGAGGTTGTTTCCTCTCTCTAACCCTATCTCTTAGATTGAAAAACTATGATTATGTGAAAATAACAAAGTATTATCTCACCCTCTTTCTCCCTTCTCTCTCTAGAAATCAAATGATATATTCAATCGCTCACGTAGTTGGGAGAAATTCCATGCCAACCTTGATGTTGGTCCATGATGTCGCAATTTTGTGGAATAAATATAAATTAATTAATAAAATGTAATAACAAACCAACTAAAATAAAATAAATTTATATCTATATTGTACTTGTAGAACGTGTGTTGCTTTCTTGCAAATTAAATGTGGTTAATTGCAAGTGTTGAGAAAAAGTAAAATTATATAAAGAAACAACCTTGGTTGTATGTCCATGTTTTCATCTATGCCCTTGAATCAGGTAAAGACATGACCTAGTTGCATTGAATCAATGTAAATGTATATTGTCGTTCTCTTCGATTGCATTATAGACTTTTGGTTTATGTTATATACTAAGTTATGGTCATGTGAATTCGGTTAATGCAACTTTCAAATCTT
The DNA here is from genome assembly GCA_018340775.1 of Taxus wallichiana var. yunnanensis. Taxonomy (NCBI): domain Eukaryota; kingdom Viridiplantae; phylum Streptophyta; class Pinopsida; order Cupressales; family Taxaceae; genus Taxus; species Taxus wallichiana. The sequence continues at coordinate 811,375,875 of CM031235.1, forward strand.
TTGTTAATTTAACTAGGAAAGATAATGCATATAATATGGAGGTGTCAAATTGCACTTTAGATCTTCCATGGGTTTCATTATCCTTAGGATACCTATATATAAGGTTGTTAATTAAATTCAAAACCCTTATACTTTGTTATAGTGAAAACTCTTGGGCTCTACCTATTGAAATGCTAAAAGTGACTATTCTCCAATTCTCCCACCCCCTTGGATGATGGCATCTTGCGAATCAAAATTCCTTTGATAGACATTGTGCCTCCGATTTTGGAATGTGAAATCGTACTTGTTGGGGAATTCTCAACCAATGTAGCCCCATTATTTATACAACTTGATGAAATTGTAAACTTGAGTTACTTATTATAAAATGGACTTATACCTCTAGTTTTTAGGGAATTACCCTTCCTTTGGAACTTAGTGTGTGATTGGTGACCTAGATTAGTGGACAAGTTTATGGCAACACATGTTAAGGATATTGAGAAAAAAATTGTGAAAGCTCTTTCTTGTTTGGAAGGAATGTTTATCGTTGTCTTCTTTGGAAAATGTGAAGAGGAAAGTCATATCATGTTTGTCCAAGGAAATATTGTGGGATTTCCTTAAGAACTTTGTGAGAAATGAAACCCCCTTTAAATACCTATTTCATCTCGTTTATTTGACTTCTCTTTTGGCTATAATAGTAACATTTGTGATCGTAATAGAATTTTTTTCTTATGTCATGTTGAATTCAAAACCAATTAAATGGGTTCAATAAATGGAAGTGGATTTTTCAGGATATTATGGAGCAGCTTTTGGGTTAACATGGCTGAACTTCAATTAACTTTTAAAGAAAAAGAAAAATGTCCTTTCCTTGCTTGGTTTTCTAAATCAAAATTATCGAGTGTGATATATGATCGATGAGAAAAGGTAAAATCTATACAAAATCTAAGACAAGACTAGTAAATGATTTAACTATAAGGTTATATGTAAGATATTTATTATATTGTGTACTCTCAATGTGTACTGTAAACACACTTGTAGACATTGTTGTCGAATCTAGTCATCACCCTTTCAGTGATATGTTGGTAAAGTGAAAATACAAGTGCAGTTTTGTAGGGCATGTGAATAATTTATCTTTTTGTAAAAATGTGAGCACGGATAAGAATCAAAACCTTTCGTAAAATTAAAAATTTACCTTTCTCATTGGGTGTATGTGACACCCATGAGCGGCCTCACAGAGATCAAGTGCATGTAACTTGTCAACCCTTATAGAAAAATATAATGTAGTGCCTTTTACTCTCCCATTATGTGTTTCCTTAGGTTAACCTTTGTATTGAGCATCCAATTATTTTGAACCTCGTAGAGATTTTGGGTGATGATATTGACGAACTATTTGATAGCTTAGGTTTTTCTTAACATTCTCATATTCCAAAAGTACACTTGATATTGAACCAAGTAGGTTTTAGTGGGACATGTTTTGATGAGACAATCAACTTTGTGGGAGGATGTAACACCTTTGAGAATTCATTATTCTCACCCCTTCCAGGACGAGGAAGTCTATTTCTAGGGGAGAGGGATGTAGTGCCCACTAGTTTTGTTTCCTTTGATGATAACGTTGACTCAATGTATTATTCATGATTGAGAAATTAGAATTAATATTATCGTGGCTATTTGATTTGAATAATTTTGATTTTTTCATCATATTAGCACTAAGTTGCTAACTTGTTCTTGGTTGGATGATGTATGTGGCATATGATGGCAATTCACATATTTTATCATTATTGATTGGTTTTGATATGATGATATAGATATTGTTAATATGATATTTACACGGATTGTATTATGAATATTTGTCATAATTTTTATACATATCTCATTGATGGATGGATGTTGCGTAATTAATTTGGATAGATCATCATATGTTTGATTTTATCATTTTGATATGTGTCTTATCGTTTTATTTGGTTTTTGACATCGAGCAGGTATGATGTGTGAATTGAGTGTGCAAGATACAAGTTTTGCCACATGAGAACGTGGGACTCAAGGGTTACACCTCTAAGTTACACAACGATTTGTTTAGGTCGAATTTGCCCCCTCATTTGTTATGTCCTTATTCTATTATATTGTAAACCAAGGATGGGAAATGTGAAAATTATCCCTCTTGGCATGTGTATTTAATTATTTTGGTTATTTTAGCTCACTTTTTCTCCACTTAAAATTAATTTGGTTTTATCTATTCTAATTGTCGGTTTAAGTCATTTTTCATGAGTTAATTTTTTTCCACTTGATTAGGGAAGGTTTAATTTAGTTTATCCTTGATTAAGCGGGTTTTTGGCCACTTAATCACGGATGACACATATCATCTTGCCATTGATTTATTGTGTTGAGACTTTTTCTTATTTAACCCTCCAATTTGGAGTGTGGAAGGAAATCTTGGTTCATTTTTGCTTGGAGCTTGTGAGAGCTTTTGGAGAAAAAGAGATTTTTTTGTTTGGACTTGTAATTTGGTGTTGGAATCTTTTGCTTGTGAGGTAGGTCTCACATCTTCTAATTTGATCATTGTTTAAAATGAAATATTCTTGTTATCTTGTTTGTTTTTGGTGTTGGAATGATATGTTGGATTTGTTTTAGTTGCCTTTACTTTCTTATTATTTTTCTCCATCCATCCCCTTTGGGAGTGGACTTTGGAGTGTTGGGGAAGAGGGAAGAATCCCTCTTACTCCCACAAGGCTTGATGGGAAAGCCTTGTTGGGATTCCTACTAAATTCCCTTCATTTGGTTGAAGTGGGAGATAAGTTTCCATATGGTTTGGGATCCATCTCCCATCCTTGCTAAAAAACCTCCAAGGTTTGAAAACCTTGGCAAGGAAGAGGCGAGGAGATATAAGGCCTATGGGAGGGATAAGGAGATTTTGGTGGCTTATGGATACTTGGAAAAGATATATACTTATTTGGTTACTTGATAATTTTTGTTATATGGGACTTCCTACCTCTCTTCCCCACCTATTGAAATATGTAACTTCTTGGGTTTGTGTTGCTTTCACCTTACCTTGTTTGCTTGGGTATTATTGTTTTGTATTTTACTCCTTCATTCCTCATTATGCAATCTTGGATGCATAATTCCCCTCTCTCCCATGGGCTTGGAGGGATGCTAGCATGTCCTCCTTATTGGAAGTGGCATGTAATGTTTCCATTTGGTTGGGTAGACAACCAAGCCATTTCTTCTTGTGATCTTGGAGGTTTGCTAAGGGAGTTGGAGCTTGAATTTTGGAGCTTGCATAGAGATTGGTCCTTGCTTTGGGTGAATAGAAGATTCATTTGAAATTTTGACAAGTTGTTCCCACTTAATGGGATGCTTATCCACTTTCATTTAAGGAATTATATAGTTTCTTGTTAATTTGGGAAGAGGGGGAATGAGAAGTTGTGTTGTATTAGAATGGAAAATCTTATTGTTATTTAAATTATAAATTTTGTAATGAGGAAAAACTAGTTTAGATTTGCATTGTCCTTGGTTAAGATAGGATTGAATCTTATGTATAAATCTTGTCTTATTGGAATGAAGGAAATATTAACTTGTGCAACTTAAAATCCTCCAAATTGGTATTGTCTCATAAAGTAAATTGTAGTTATAATTTGGGCTTATGGAACTTGTGATAAATTGTAAATTTTCCTTTAATTAATTTTTTTGAGTTGAGCCTCTCAAGAAATATAACATTGTGTTTGCATTTGATTTGGGTTTGTTTGATGCATGATTAGACTTTGTTGAACTTGTAAATCATTATACTAGTGTTGGGATTGATTAAATTTGTAAGCATGTTTGTTGCATTTGGAATGTCCTTAATGGAAGTAGTTTTATGTATTATTAAATCTCTATAGTAATCTTATCTCTTTCAAAAATAACAGCTCATAGTTTATCTATCTAGTTATATATTCATTTTTGGTTTCAAAGGAGTATATAGGACTCATTAACTCTAGGTATGAAATCAAAATATATATATATGCCTTTGAGATTCATTGATATAGATATTTATGCATGTATGTATGTATCGATGGAATATATATATATATATATATATATATATATATATATATATGGATGTGTGTGTATATATATATACACACACACACACACACACATATATATATGTGTGTGTGTGTGTGTGTATATATATATATATATATATATATATATATATATATATATATATATATATTCATACATACACACACACACACACACATGGATGTGTGTGTGTGTGTGTGTGTGTGTGTATATATATGTGTAGATGTATATATACACATTTATAAGTGTTTTTAAAAAATAAAATAGAGGATTTAAATTATATGGTTTTGATTCTAATTAAATGAGTTATAAAAGACTTGTATTTTGTAAATAGGCAAATACTTAATAATAAGAATTTAGTCTTCTTTACAAATAATACAAATAGAAATGTCTTTGGATATATATATATGATGTGTTTTTAAAAATATATATAATTTCTATTGGGGGCCGCGGCTGCCGCAACCGCAACAAGTTGCTCTCCCCCACCCCATGTCACAAAGCCTTGCCATTGTCCAATGTCCCTCCTTTATATGGGGCCCGACCCCATTATCTATTATGCTTATTGTTCCAAGGTCATATGGCCCTTCCTTACCCCTATTAACTCCTACATACGGACCCTTAGCTGCCCTATTCTCGATGTTAACACAAATATATATTTTGGAAACAAAATAATTTATTGTATTGGGTGTGGGTATGTGCGCGTGCGCATATGTGGTCATATGTGTATGTACGTGTGTGTGTGTGTGTGTGTGTGTGTGTGTGTGTGTGTGTGTGTGTGTGTGTGTGTGTGTGTGTGTGTGTGTGTGTGTGTGTGTGTGTGTGTGTGTGTGTTGTTTCTCTCCCAATAACCCTAATAAAGGGTTTGAGAACCAAATAGAAATAATTGGAGATTAAACAAATAAGTTAACATGTGCCTCTATGAGCTCCTCATCCATAACCTGCTCAACTAAAAAGAAACCAAAGAAATGAGAAGCAAAAGGAGAGAAGTGAGAGTATAAAGAAGTTAAAAGAAAAAATTAGGGTTTTCACAAAAACCTAGGATCAATGGTTCGTGAGTCATTTGATCCTATGGTCCTCTTTCAACCTTAGATAATGCCACTTGCTCATTGGGGCTTATGATTTGACTTTGGATGAACAAGTGGCCTCACCTTGCCCTATATGTTGGGTGAATAAGTTTATTTACTTGCAATCGTATGTGTATAATGCAATGTGAACATCGAATGGTATATGTTATTTGATTTAGAGGGATACTTATTACTTTTGTGGCCGATGTTGATAAGGGGTGTGATTGATAGTGTTAGTGTAGGAGTATAAATGAAGCTTTACATTTAAAGGTTTTATCCAGTAGATTTCAAATTCATACATATACAATTGCAAATCTTATATCATGAGTGGTAGCATTTTGAGGACTATTTTATTTGAACTAAACATGAATACATGAAGATTTCTATACATTTGCTTTTATATCATGAGTGGTTGATCTGTAAACTCTTCAACTTTGGAATTATCCACAAAATCACAAATTAAACGTTGTTGTTCTACTTTTGATTAGAAAATGACAGAGATAGCTAGTGAATGAATTTTGCTTATGCTTAGAATCAACAATTGTAGGAAAGGAAAGAATATAAACTCATAAACACCAACAAGTTTTATCCTGGAAACCTCCAGAGGAGGAAAAACCAAATCGAAGGGCAATTGCTCTTTCTTCCCACTTTTATTGGCCAATTCAAACAATAAGTATAGAAATTACAATAAGTATGAAAGAGAAGTAGATAATATCTCACACTTCCTCCCAATTACTTGCTTGCTCTGTCTCAACACTCCTTTCTTCTACAAAACACAATTCCAACACTAAGAACTTCTTGCTCACTTGATTTCATGCTTTGATGATCTTATTCTCTTCTACAAACATGTATTTATAGCCTTTCTCATGTCCTCCCGCACTTTGGAGAATGGGAAAGGTCATGGAGGAGAAGAGACATGAACAACCTTTCAAATTTTGAGGTTGTTCGTTTCATGTTTTATTTTCTGTCTGAAAGAGCCAGGACCGCCACCCAATGCAAATTGGCGGTCACATGACCACCACCCTAGGCTGGGCGGTGGTTTTGTAACCGCAGCCTCACGTACACAGAGGCGCATTCTGTTACTATAAAGACATAACCTCTGTGTATTTATTTTCCTTCTTCGTGCTAACTAATCTGATGAAGTAGAGTCCTTTTGGATCCCTATGGATCACACCTCCCCTGCTTAGGAGGCTTTTGGTCCACAAAAGCTTAGTGTGGGAGTAGATGAGGAAATAATTCCCTCACTTTCTCCTTCGAGTACCATTGGGCCTACCTTGGTGTCTTTCCTTTCAGTCCAATCTACCAAGACTCCTGCGGACCTCTCCTAGTCTCTCTAACCTTCTGTTGCAACGACTACATCCTCCTCCAATTCACCTCATGAGTCCAAGACACAATCCTCAATGGAAGGTAGCAACTATAGTCCTTCATCTTCATCTAGCATGGATGGCTCATATAGGTGCAAGTTCTCACAGTTTACTACAGAGTACATCCTCATAAATGACAATAAATCAAGTTGAAAGGCATTTTCTCCAACCTGCTCCAATATGGTGAAGGGCCCATATCATAATGTTTTGAGCTTTTGTGCTTGACCTTGTAGTCTCTCCTTGCTCAAGTAAAGCCAAACTCTATCTCCAACATGAAGCTTATGTTCCCTCCTATGCTGATTGTGCCTAGCTTTATACTTGGCTTGAGATTTCTCTAGCTATTCTTTGACTTTGAGATGGATTTTCCAAATCCTCTCAATGAATTTGTTTGCTCTAGTCACCTATGTGTCTCATGTCTCATCCTCATCCTACTGCCCAACTACTATGTCTAGCGGATTTGTAGGTAGATATCCCAAGCATGCTTCAAACGGTGATTTCATAGTGGATGTGTGTACTACCCGGTTATAGGAATGTTGAATGTAAGCTAAGGACTCATCCCAAGTCCTTGGGTATTTGTTGTTATACCCTCTGATCAATTATATCAAATTTCTGTTCACCACCTTTGTATGTCCATCTTTCTGTGGATGGAAAGTTGTGCTCCTCTATAACTCTGGTATCCATCTTGTCCCACAAAGTAGTCCAAAACTTCCCCAAGAACCTAGAATCCTTGTTAGAAACAATAGAATTTGGCAAACCAAAATGCACCCATACATTAGCAAAGAAAATATCTATTGCCTCATGTGTTTTTACTGTATTTTTACATGCCATAAGAATACACATCTTACTGAATCTATCAAAAAAAACATAGAGATAGTCATGGCCATGTTTAGACATAGGTAATCCTCCTACAAAATCCATAGAAATGTCCTCCCATGGATGAGTAGGTACTGGAAAAGGCATATACAAACCCTCCTTCCTAGTCTTAGGCTTGCTGGTACAACAAATTTTACATCCACGTATAAATTTTGATACTTCTTCTTGCATATTGGGCCAATACACGTACCTTTGCAAGTGGGCTAGGGTCTTACCAACACCGAAATGTCCTGCTACTTTTGAGGTATGTGTTTCCCTCATCAATAGAAGTCTTTCTTCTTTAGGCACGCAAAGCTTCCCCATCGGTAGAGTAGCCCGTCCTTGAGATAAAAATCTTCAATCCCTGTCCTTTTAGTCCCTTGGGACTGCAACTGCTAAAATGTCACCCCAAAGTCTTTGTCCTAGGCATATGCCTCTCCGTAAGCTTCCTTCGTGAAGGGCTCAATCTGAGAGATAGTGGCCAAACAGAGAACTTCTCCTGTGTGGGTGGCCTAGACAACATGTTTACCACCAAGTTTGTACTACCCTTCTTGTATTTGATCACCAAATGGAACTATGAAGGAACCCCATCCATTTGTAGTGCCTTTTCTGCTGCAATTTAGACTGTGTTTGCAAATAATGGAGAGGTTTGTGGTCAATGTGCACAATAGTTTCTTTACCCAACAAATAATGCTTCCATTTTTTAATTGCTTGAACTAGTGCATACATTTCCTTATCATATATTGAATATCCTTTAACTTGCTGAAGTGAAAGTTTCAAAATGATAGCATATGGGTTTACCTCCTTGAAGCAACACTACGCCCATAGTGTAATCACTGGCATCTATCTCTACTTCAAAAGGCTCACTGCAAATTAGGAAGAGCAAGTACTGGAGCATGACTAATCTTGTATTTCAATAACTCAAAGGATTTGTCTTGTTCCTTACCCCAGTCAAAACCCTTACTCTTTACGGCCATTGTGTGTAGAGGTGTTGTAATCAGAGAAGCCCGGAATGAATTTCCACATGTATTGTACTACTCCCACAAAACTCCTAGTCTTTGTGGCTTTGTTGGTGTTGGCCAATTAGTGATGGCTTCCACCATATTTGGATCCACTCGTAGCTATCCTCCTCCAACCACGTGCCCAAGATAGACAAGTGACTGTTTGAAAATTCACATTTCTTCATATTACAAAGCAGTTGTTTCTCCCTAAGAACTTGCAAGACTTGTTGTAAATGAGTTAGATGTTCTTCCCATGTGGCACTAAAAATCAAGATATTGTCTAGATATACAATGACACATGAATCTATGAAATCCCGCAATACATCATTCATCAATCTCATAAATGTAGCGGGTGCATTGCATAACCCAAAAGGAAGTACTAACCATTCATACAAACCCTGTTTTGTCTTGAAGGCAGTCTTCCATATATCCTCCTCCTTCATTCTGACTTGGTGATAACCTAACTTGAGATCCAACTTCGTGAAGAATTTGGCATGCTGAAGCTGGTCCAAGAGATCATCTATGCGGGGAAGTGGATATATGTTCTTAATGGTAATCTTGTTTAAAACATGGTAGTCGATGCACATTCTCCAATAACCATCCTTCTTTGCACCATCACAATAGGTGAACTACATGGTGAGGTGCTCAAACGTATCACCCCTTAGTCTAGTAGTTCTTGAGTTGTTTCTTTACTTTAGTACTCTCAAGCAAGGATTTCCTATACAACCCGATGTTCGGTAGAGGGGACTCTGGAAATAGTTGAATCTCATGCTCTACTTCCCATTTTGGTGGTAACCCACTGGGAGCCTGAAATACTTCCTGAAAAGACTGAATAATACTATCCAAATCATGCTTTCCTTGGTTAGAAATCTCTGAAACTTCTACCCCATCTTGTTTATCCTTTAACAAAAGTAAACAAAACTGATTATGATTTGCTTGAATAAGTCATTTTTCTTGGTTAGCACTCACCATAGTAACTCGTGTCTTACGCTAGTGTGCCCGGATGTTGTAGCTGATCCCATCCTTGACCCATCTGTACCATTTTTCCCTTCTCATAAATATAGCATCCCTAATATACAAGTAAGGAATCCCGAATACAACATCAAAAGCATCAAGTGGAATAACGTCAGCTTCCAAAACATCAATATACTAGGAATTTATCCCAAACTTGATCTTATATCTTCTTGTTACATGAATTTCAACACCCTTCTTCACCCAACCCAAAGGATAAGGGTGTGGATGCTCATAAGTCTCAAGACCAAGATTCTTTACAACTACTTCAGAAATCAAGTTAGATTGAGAACCGGTATCAACCAAAGCATTTACCTTAGTTCTCTTGATCTAGATTTTGATCTGGAATAGTCTACTCATCTCCTCTTCCTGGTTGTCCATGTTGGTGGCCATGCATCCAAGCCTTTCATCTACATCAGAGTCATCTTTGATTTCCACCTCCCCTTTGTTTTTACAATTATCATGGACTTCTTTGAGTCCTTGGTTCGGTTCTTCGAATGTAACTTTGGATGCAACTTCCAACATGTAGCATCAATATGACCATTGATATCACAGTTCTTGCAAAATATCTTAGGATCTTTACAATTATTTAAAGTAGTGGCATTATTTTTTACCTTTCCCTTTTCACTTACCCTTGTTACTCGTTTGCACATACTCTTTTTTTTGATTTTTCGATTGCTTTGTCCTTGGGTCCGCTTCTCCTTTCTTCTTTTCATCATCTATGTAGTATGCCTAGACACACGCCTCGTTGAGATCTTTGGGCTTTGTGGAGATGATTTTCTTTGAGGTGAGTGTGAAGTCCTCCCAAGTTCCATGTTTAGCAACATGGTCTCGCCTCTGAAACCTCGTAGTATAGTCATGCACACTTTGACCATTGCCTTGTCTAAAATACTGCCATTTAATCATTTGGTCAGTCTTGTGGCCAATAGGATAGAAGTTAGCTCTAAGTAATTCTTTAAATTCTTGCCAAGATTTCACAATAGGATGCTTCTTCTTTTCACAAGTGGTTAGATGGATTTCCCACCAAACTAGAGCGTGTCCCTCCATTTTGAGATGTGCAAAGGTGATCCTTTGTGCCTCAGTGACATTATGGACACTAAAGTAGACTTCTAACTGTTTTAACCATTTATCAAGCAACTTTGCATCTACTTATCCTTCAAATCTTTTAATCTCAACTTTCATCTCAACTTTAAAAGGAGTATGATCAGATTTTACCTTTTCTCTTGCGTTTGAAGTCTCTTCTTCATGCTCTTCCCCATAATCTTCCTCATGGTGGCTCCTCCCTATGCCAAACTTTTCAACTAAGCCTCGAACCACTGATTCCATGGAGTCTTGCTTGAAAAAAGTTGTCTTCTGCAAATCTGCAAGTTCTTCTTGCCTTCTAAACATCCTATCCATCATGGTCTCCAGCATCTCGATTCTACAAACCAAGTTCTCTTCCTCCATTTGTCCCTGAATTCTCTGTTTCCACTTCCTTGTAGAAATTTTTGGATCGCAAGGTAAAGCCTCTTCACCTTTAGATCTTGTCATTGTCATACAAATCCAAGAACGAATACCACAGTCCTAGATACTTGTTAGCTCTGATACCAAAATGATCTGTAAACTCTTCAACTTTGGAATTATCCACAGAATCACAAATTAAACATTGTTGTTCTACTTTCTATTAGAAAATGACAGAGATAGCTAGTGAATGAATTTTGCTTATGCTTAGAATCAACAATTGTAGGAAAGGAAAGAATATAAACTCACAAACACCAACAATTTTTATCCTAGAAACCTCTAGAGGAGGAAAAACTAGTCGGGAAGGGAAATTGCTCTTTCTTCCCACTTTTATTGGCCAATTCAAACAATAAGTACAAAAATTACAATAAGTATGAAAGAGAAGTAGATAATATCTCACACTTCCTCCCAATTACTTGCTTGCTCTATCTCAACACTCCTTTCTTCTACAAAACACAATTCCAACACTAAGAACTTCTTGCTCACTTGCTTTCATGCTTTGATGATCTTATTCTCTTCTACAAACATGTATTTATAGCCTTTCTCATGTCCTCTCGTGCACTGGAGAATGGGAAAGGTCATGGAGGAGAAGTGTTGGCTAGATTTTCTGCTTAGCATCAAACTTAGGCGAGTCATGAGATAAATCTCCTCATTTAACCGGTGAGGCTCCCGTGTCGATTTGTCAATAAAAATGTGTTATTATCTATCGTGGGTTTTTACTTTAACCACTTAGTTCATGAACCATAACTAAGAAGTTCTTGCAAAGTAAGTAAGTTGTTTAAGAAAGGAAGTATTTTATAGAAGAAAGAAGTAAAGGAAATATAGAGAAGAAATGGGGAAGATGTGCATCCCAATTAGTAGATAGCAGAGCTAATTGCATGCACATAGAAGAAACTTAATAGATATGAACACACAGAATTATAAAACAAAGGCAACTCTAGATCCAGATCTAAAATAACACAAAGTTTATTAAGAGATCTAAGATTAAAAGCAAGAAACAAAGTACACTGTGACACAAAGTTCTCCGGAAACCTGCTCCTTTGTATTCCTTTGCTCCAAGTTGCTCTCAGGGGTTCAGCACAAAGTCTAGAACACAAGATTGCTTCTCACAAATTCTGATCGATCCTTAACCCGAAGGTTCTTCCTCTACTTATAGAATGTAGAGGGGCAATTACAAGTTGGAAGCTTTTAGTTGAACTGGCACATGTGGAAGTCGGAAAGAAACAACTGGCAATCTTCCTCCTGGAATTCCTCTTTGCGTGACATGTATGATTTGCAACTGAAAATAGAACTTTCTATTTTGCACGCCTGCCACCTATCTCCAAGTAGTTGACTTCTTCAAGTAATGGCTTTTAAACCAATCACTTTAAGTTGTATAATTTAATTGATCACTCAATTACTTTGTCGAAGGAAAGAAGAAGGAAGAGGAAAGCTGACTTTGTCTTTTTCATGTCTGCATGCAGCTGATTCAAACTGGATCTGGAAACAAGCTGGAATTAGTTGGATCTTGAAGCGGCTGGATCTGGAAACAAGTTGGAATTGCAAGCAGTTGGAATTGGAAGCAAGCTGGAATTTTGCCTTCGCATTGTCTTCTCTTTTATCCTTGAAGCTTTTGCAGTTCTTTTGTTGTACATGCATCAATGCAAGGTTGGTCGTAGATAACTCATCATCCTTATTTTTAATTGCATATGAGCAATTAAAAATTCTGGAAAGCACTCAGGGTGAATGAAAATTCAATGAAGGCTTCAACTGGAAGATGAGAGCACATGCACAAGATCTTGGAAGGAATTTTCCATGCACTATCTTCTTCTTCATGGGCTGCATTCAAACAAGAGGATGAAGCCTTTGTGCTGTAAGCTTTTGCAACTATGAGATCTGATCTCGATCTCGGGATTTGCATCTCGCATCGATTCTCATATGGATTTGCACTAACAAATTATGGCAATTGGCTGTGGATGGAAAAGTTGCAGCTCGAATAATTCCACCGCTTAATCACACGCTTTTAATGCACGCATGAGTGAAGTCTTTCCCGCTCCGGATCTCGTCTATCAATTTAGCAAGAGGTTCCGAGCCTAGATCCGTGTTTCAATATCTACAAATTTAGAATTGATGCATGACTCCGTTGTGCTTTCTTTTCATCTTTCTTCGCCATAGCTTTGTCTATCTTTGTCTGAATATGTCTTTTTCTTCTTTTATTTGACTCGAATTCTTCAATAATGGTGCAGATCCGACAATTCTTCGATTCGGAGGATATATTCAATGTATTGACATTGATAAAAGCTTCTTTTCCTTTGTAAAGCACCTAATGAATTCCGCAATTTATCCAGACAAAAATGGCCACCGAGCATGAATAGTGAATTTTAATTGTAAAAATCTGCACTTTTCAAGCCTCGCGCCCAAAAATGGTGTTTAATTTGCACATAAAAAGAGCATGAATCCTTTCAACAACACTCCGAGCTCCCGTAACACTCGTGCAAACAATTATGCAGACAAAGATCAACCTCCTTCAAAGCATGCGCCAAATTTGGAAGCTTTTAGCCTTGTTTCCACCTTGCCTGAGCAAAATCCTTCTTCAAATGGGGGCGCACTTTTCCTCTTGGCTGCAATTCTTTACCTGTGAATTAAATAATTCACCCATATGGCTGCCCATGCTTATATAACCCTCACAATTCTATAATTAATAATTGCCCTAACAATTAAAGGCAATTAATTAATTAAAAATCAAGCTCTTCTCTTTTAAATATAGCATGTTTAAGGACAGCCATCCAATCAATTAAATTAATTCAATTTAATCATCCACACTTCACTTCACTTAAGCTTCACAGTGTGCTTTGACCATAGCCACTGAAAATAGGAATTAATATAATCATTTAATACTTTAAAAAGTATTAATTCCTTCTCAAAAGGGGCTGCATTAAATAAATTAAATTTATTTAATTTTGGAATTCTATTTCCAATTGATTTATTCCCCTTTGCTTTTGTTGACTTTTCCACAAGCCTGGGTGCCAAAATTGGGTGAATAAATATTAACAAATATTTATTTAATGCATTATTATTCACCCAAGGTGGGTCGCACTTTTTTGCATAATAGAATTCTATTTTTAAGAATTTCTGACAATGGGATTTTTTACCCTGCAAGGCAACCCCGAAATCCCATGATCCACTTAAGTGATTTGACTTTGACAATGGGATTATTTACCTCGCAAGGCGCAGCAATAAAATCCCATGATTTCACTTAAGTCACTTTTTTTTTATTTCACCATGGGAATTTTTACCCTGCAAGGCAGCAATAAATTCCCGCCTGCCTGCAGCCTCTAACTTTCCCACTGCAGCTTAAGTGAATTTTATATCACGGGAAAAAGTACCCTGCTAAGCAGGTACAAAATTCCCACCTGCCTGCTGCTTCTATTTTTCCCACTACAGCTTAAGTGAATTTTCTATCATGGGAAAAAGTACCCTGCAAGGCAGGCAATAAAATCCCACCTGCCTGCTGCTTCTAATTTTCCCACTGCAGCTTAAGTGAATTTTATATCACGGGAAAAAGTACCCTGCTAGGCAGGTATAAAATTCCCATCATGCCTGCGGCTTCTATTTTTCCCATTGCAGCTTAAATCCTTTGTTTTCCAAAAATGCGCCCATCCCCGCAGGGGCTTTTCCGTGCACGACTTCACTTTTTCCCAGTGATCCAGACCTCCGATGGTGACTTCCTCCGCATATAATGTGCGATATATTTTCCACCGCTCTAGGCCAAAATCGGCTTACCCAAAGAAAGGAATTGTTCTAGAGAAATTTCACAAAAAACGAAACGGACAACACAAAAACACGAAAAATTGCCAAAAGTCACAAATAAAGCCCAAAACTCATTCCTTGTTAAAATCCTTCTGGTACAAGGGAATAATGATATGTTCGATCATAACAGAGTTAAAACGGAGCGCAAATAGCCTCATACGGGCTCAAAATAATTAAATACAAATTTCCCAGACAAATCCCGACTAACGAATATAACAATTTTGGGCATCTGGGTATTTGGCGAAAAAGGCTAATATGGCTCTTTGGGATTATCTTGATGCAATACAAGAACTTTCAGGCAATAAAAATACAAAACGACCCATTATTTTAAAAGTATGAAAAATTTTCGGATAGGGTAGTCACAGATTTCAGGATGAAATCTGGGTGACACTAAGAAGAGACATGAACAACCTTTCAAATTCTAAGGGTTGTTCATTTCATGTTTTATCGACCGCCGCCCAATGCGTAGCCAATGTCTCAGGACCGCCGCTGCTTGGGCGGTGGTTCTGTGGTTCTCAGAATCACCGCTATACACACAAGAGTAAAGCAATCATGTTACTATAAAGACATAACCTCTATGTATTTATTTTCCTTCTTCGTGCTTATTGATCTATGAAGTAGAGTCCTTTTGGATCCCTATGGATCGGTGGTAGCATTTGTGGCCAATTTTTTGGCACTAAACATGAATACATTTGATACCGCTTTCCACACTCACAAATCAATAATGACGAAATATTTACACTTACAAACAAAGGCTGAAACTGTTGATACATAAGTTGCATAACTTAATACCTTCAGCTACTTATTAGTATAGTTTATTTTGTTTGCAAGATGTGTATGTGTATGCGTGAGAGAGGGGGGAGAGGAGGAGGTTCTCTTCTGTGATTGTAAAGATGAAACAAGACAACAAAAAAGAACCTAACCTCCACATATAAAGAGCCAACTTTTGTGAGTGTCATATTAGTATAGTTAGGAATTTTAGAAGAAATAATTCTCACCGACACGAGCAACTTTTCTAAATCATGCTACAAAAAACATAGTACCCTTGAATCATTATTCATTGGAGTAAAGAAGTATGACCAATAGTTGGAATGGTGGTGACGAGCTTCCCACTTGAACATGTATAAAATGGTAGTTTTACCACTGTCAAGCCCCACCAAAAAATGTGCATCTCCTTCTTGGAAAACAATCGTTGAAAAAGCTTGGTAAAGGTCAGACCCATCTTGAGAACTGCCAGGCATCATAATCATCATCAAGGATCAAGACTTTTTAACAGAGGAAAGAAATCCGGATTCAACTGCGCCTAAGCCTAAATTTGTTGTTTGAAGCATTGTTCCAAACCATATGTTTTGGGATCATTGGCTCTGCTACTTTTTTGCCAAAAGCATTGATAATATTCTCAAGACTTCCTTTTCTTCAGTGACAACTCTGCTTTGGTGTAATGACCCACTGATTGTAAGGGTTTGCATTGTTCCTTGAGAACAATTTGCATTTTGGGATTAGAATTTATAGAGAAATAGATAGTCTAGCTGAATTTATACAATTTATCAGGGGAAGTGCCATTGCAGTTAGCCAATTGTTTCAGCCTTACTACATTGTGAGGATTCCTTTTTCCACCTGTTTCTTTGTGAAGTTTTGAAAGATAGGATTTGTAAATTTAATTCCCTTTCCCTAATAATAGATGATATTGTAATTGGCTATGGTGCTACAAGCATTGTTTATAAATGTATTCTAAAGAATTGTAAGCCAATTGCTATAAAAATATTGTATAGTTACTACCCACAAAGCTTGCATGAATTTGAAACTAAGCTGGAAACAGTTGGAAGCATCAAGCATCGGAATCTTGTGAGTCTACATGGATATTCGCTTTCTCCACATGGAAACATGTTGTTTTATGATTACATGGTAAACGGAAGTTTATGTGATGTTATGAGGGCTAATAGAATGGTACAAATGAAGCCACTTATTAATACAATTCATATGAAAGCATTGAATGCATTTGGGCAAACGTCTGCATTTATCGCCATCCTCAAATTCAAAGAGGAAAATTACACACTAGAGCCCCCGCTCTTTAAAGCTTTGTTCTATCATAGCTAAATACACAAGCAGAGGCAGAGCCTCTATGACTTGCACATCCAATACCCTGTGAGGAAGGGCAAGTCGATTTAGAACTTTGTCAAAATGCTTAATAAAAGCTTGAAAAGTGCAGAAGGGTATGCCAAACACAACTAGTAAGCAGATGGGATGAATGATTATTGGGGAGTATATATCCATGGCTATTGGAAATCTCATGTGAAAACGAATTCGCATGGCAATATGAAAACTTTGTCCATAAAAAAACCAACAAACAATTGTGATTAAAATTATTTTGCATAATATATTTTTAAAATAAAAAGTACAACTTTTTTTATAGAAATAGACTACAACTTATAATTTGGTAAGATTACATTGTATTTAATAATAATTTTAAAATGTGTTGCATTAATGATAATTTTAAATTACATTGTGAGAAGTCATTGGTAACAATTTCCTAAAATCAAGCACAAGAAACTCATAAGGGAAAGGTCTCCTGAAAGCATTCAGATTAAAATATTTGATGTCTCCCAAAAGGTCATTCCAATAATACCACCATCTCTGGTGTCTGAAGCAAAGAAGACACAGAAATATGCATTTGATGGAGTAAAGTTTTATTTATCAAAATTGGACATATCAGAAGAATTGTCAAGTCCAGATCTTTATAGTCAATGTATCTCTCTACTCAGCAAAGAATGCAATGTTGATTATTGCAAAGCCAATTTCAGCACTAATATGCCCTCTAGAAGACCACCAGTTAGAGGTGTTACATTATTTATCACACTCTTCATTGATTTTAACAATTGTTTATTGGATGATTATTTATTTTAATATTATTTGTTGTCTTTGATACGATGCTTTGACCTTACATTATTTATCACACTCTTCATTGATTTTAACATTTGTTTATTGGATGATTATTTACTTTGATATGATTTGTTGTATTTGATACATTGCTTTGACCTTTCCTTTTGTTAGTAAGTGAAGTTTTTTTGGTTGTCATCATATGTAATGCTAGGTCAATACTGATGCAGAGAATATCATTTCCAATTTTGATTCACGGCGAGCATATTTTTCCCTACATTTCCTGAGAATGTACATTATGCTCATCTTCTACCCCCTTTTATTTTTGTTATTTGCATTTAAATAGTTTAATAAGAGAGTTGAACCTTTTTGTTCTGATGAGCATATAACAAGTGTTGCATAGAAATATCGTCCTAATTTTCAGTACAAAATATGTTATTCTGACCATTGGTGCTTAAATATGCGGTGAGAAAGAAAGCATATTCAAAATGTTGCCACTATTGATATTTCTATGAATGTTCAAATTTTACTACACATCAAATTGATAAGTCATTTGATACTCATTTGTAAGGAGTGGTGACTCATTTATGGCAGATAATGGGAAGCCCTTGTTGAATCAACTATGGACTAGAACTTGAAAGTTCATCCTACAACATGCATACTTTAACTCAGGGGCTAAGATATCACATTTTCTTAATGTTGCACCACGGAAAGATATTAAGAAAGGCGAAGAAGTTTCCAAAACAGATTTTCAAGTCATGGTTTGTCATGATCAACACAAATCTCACTATGATGTGGATGGAGGAGAAATTTATGAACAAAGCAATAATTTTTTTCCAGTGGAGAATATAAAGCAAGCAAGCGGGGTAAGATGATAAAGCATGGGGGCAATTGCTTTGAGGCAGGGATGGTAATTGTTCCTTAAGTAATTTTCCAACCACTGATAATTGTACCCCTCGGGGCAATGCAAGGAGTTCTATTGTGGTTGTATATATTAGAAATGATGTTGGTGACTGTCTAGGATGACTTGGAAAAGCTTGGTATGGAACATGGAGGAGATGCCAGCTATTGATGTTATGTAGGGTTCGGTGGATGTTGTTTTAGATGTCAGAGTGTAAATCAACTAGCTGCAGAAGAATGTCACAGCACTCCAATCCTACAAAGTGAATCGCCGGAATGCACAAAGATTTCTCACAAGGAAGCTTTGAAGTTTGACTTTGTTGATTCTAAAGGTAAGAATAGGGAATGCCAAAACTAATATAGTATTGCTGGAAATTCAAGTTGAGACAATTTAAATATTTTTACCCTCTTATGGCCTTTTCCCTCATAAGAGCATGTCTTGTATGCATTGCTTCCCTGGCCAACTTATTTTTAAGGTCACAGAAAGCTTTCTCCTTTCTTGGAGTCTCTCATAATTGTACATAACCTAGTTGGGAGAGGTGTAATCAATTCTTTGTTGATGTTGCATGGTTTTGTTTGGGTCATTTATTGGTGCAAAGAAAGGCCAACTGGAAGTTTTTTTTTAAATTACAAGATCCTCGCAGTTGTTGCAACTTCAGATTTTTTTCAACGCTTTCCATGACTGTGTTGTTGTTGGCTTTTGATAGTATTTGCGTTCACATGCCAATGTCAAAGACAACTCCATCCACATTTGATTTCTCCATGCTCCAGACAACAAACCTTAAAAATACTTAAACAAAGGTAATGTGTAAGCTTCGAAAGAAAATTAACAAACAAAATCTTACCAACTAAAGCAAATTTGAGTCATTGTCCACAACTTCCCTTCCCGTCAACAACTCCAGAAGAACAATTATGTAATTGTATACATCAGATTTCTCATTAAGCCTTGATGTTCTTGCATATTCAAGGTTAATGTAACCAATGGTACCCATAACATAGGTAGAGGTGTGGGTTTTGGCCGAGGAAATGCACTTGGCAATGCCAAAGTATGACAAATGTGCTTCAAAATTATCATCCAAAAGAATGTTAGAAGTCTTCACATCCCTATGAACAATGCATGGGTTACAGTCATGATGAAGTTATGGTAATCCTTCTGCAGCACCATGAGCAATCTTTAGCCGAGTGTCCCAGTCTAGCTTAATCTTCTTTGATGATCCTATATAAAAATAAAAATTAAAAAAACACTTGTTAGATTCTCCAACAATCCATTTTAATAAGAAGGTTAGAGATTGATTGGATTCTTCTATTTCAACATTGAAAAAAAACACACTAAGTTACAGTTTCCCTTGAAATGAAAATACATAGCATATAGATCCAAAAACATGACCTTGTGAGTTAAATAATCAGATTTTTAGTATAAATAACTTACATATCCACTATACTCAGATTTCCAAACTCCTATGGCAAAAACCCATTCAATCTATTTCCACTCAAATTCCTTGAATTTATAATTGAGATGAATCATCAAGTCAATATAATGTTCATTCATAGAAACTGGACTTCTTGTTTATGCTCTATAAAATCCTATATGGACAAAACTTACAATTTCAGATGTTCCAAAGCCCCCACAGATCCCACCAACCAATAAAATGGGAAGCCCAACAAAACCACCTTTGTAAGCCCCATGCAAGCTTTGACACAAAAGCCAATACTGAAAATGTAAATCAAAGATAAATGCAAAGCTCACTAACCACAAACTGTAGGACAAGATGAAATTCTATATGATAGTCACCCACAAAACTTATAAAGAGATTTCTTAGTAATCATTAATATATACAAAACTTGAATCAGGATTTTGTAAGTTAGAGACAAATTTCTGATTGAAACAGATCCAAACAGAGAATTATTAGATTGTCATAAAAGTTGAAAACCTATAAAACTTAGGATGCATTAAAAATATATATCCAGAACTCATGGATCCTAAGATAGAAATCAATCTCATATTCCATACGCATAAAGTTCATGCACAAACTTAAACCTCAATCCAACTCTGGAGGAAAAGGAAAAACCAAGAAAACCAAAGCCTTTTAGGGAATTGCAAGAGCATTCAAACTATGCAAAGTTTAAAGGAAGTAAGATATTTTACCTCCATGCCCTCGATCTCAAGATTGATTTTTTCTCCACCCTTGATGGTGAACTGTGTTGCAGGTTTGTTGGGACCAAGCTCTCCATCCTTGGGCCTGCTCAGTCCACCATACTGTATGGGCACATTCTCTGGGGATATGAATCTGCAAATAATAGTAAATATTTAATAAGTTTCTAAAACAAATTGTAAGTGCCTCACCAAGCACCCAGGTTTGGGGTTTTGGTGTGGATTTACATTTCAAGTAAATTGACAAACCATGTACTCAAACAATGATCTGTCAAAAGACATAGACAAGACAATACATAAAAGCCTCCTCCATAATGAATTATATTTGGGGATTCTTCATATGATTTCATGGCTACATTTCCAATAAAAAAGGGAAATACTTCGACAGTTTGAATGCAGATGTTGGAATTGTGAAAACAAATACAGTGAAAATCATAATAGCTCAAGTCTGCAACACAGAAATTATGATTTTTACTTGATACCTATTTTGATACACTCAAACTGGAGAATGATATATTTAATTACTTGGTACTCCCCTTAACCCTTGATTCAACTTTCTTTTATTCATTCATTCTTTCTGACGATAAGTATATTGTTGGTCTTAAGTTTGATTTTCTCAGAGAATAAAAATGAATAATGTTCATTAGGAAGCAACTGTGTCAAAATATGATCTCACTAGTGGATCTTTTTCAAGGGATAAAGAATGAAGCCAATTGCACTTTAGAATGAAGCATATTGGTTTATCACAACACAAATGTACAACATTCTTTTATTCGTTCATTCTTTACAATTGAAAAAGAAGAAAGGGAAGAGCTGAACATACCTGTTAGCCATCCAGACAAGAGTCCTATTGCCTGGAATGTTTGCATACCAAATGCCCAATACATAGTGATCACGAGACACCTGCGAAAAGCCAAATGCAAAGGTCCCATTTTCTGACATCGACACTTGCTTCCCTTCAAGTAAATCTTGGAATTAAGATGAATGTTTCCCATAGAGGACTCGGTAATAAATTTGAGCAATGAAGAAAATAGATGAAGAATTATGTTTTCTCTGTTATTACCATAACAAAGGTGAACAAATAGCAATATGTGTGCATTTAACCCAAAAATGGCTACCCATTTCACTACGATCATCTCACATAATCACTATTTAGTATTTTTTAATTAAAAGAGAAGTGTTGGTTTTAATATAGCAAATTCCCCAAATTGGGTATCACGATTTATGGCATACCATCTTCTTTTGTATTGGAGATAGGTGTCTAAAAATTGATGAAGGGAAACATCTGTAACAACTGCTTTCCAGAAATCTATTGTTGTCATCTTCAACAATGCAGAGAGCTCATGGTTCAAAAGATCAAACACTGCCTGAGTCTCCTCTGCATCAAGGCCTCCATCTACAACTCCCAACCCCACAACCGCATCACCAGCACTTCATATGTCTAGATTTAGGGTTGAGCACATAGGCCCCTTCGTGGCTTCTTCAAAAGGAGTTGGGATTAGAAGATAGTGATCTCTCGGCTCATAAAGCTAAAACCCTAAAAACCCGTAAAAGCAACAAAAAAATGTCAAACCGTCGTTAAAATAAAACGCCTTGAAAAAACATCCAAAAGGCCGTTAAATTTAACATAGTCGCCTTGAAACGACCTAATGGCGTTTCCCATATGCCCTTCAAACGTAATAATTAACTAAATAACGATTTTGGTGCAATGAGCATAGCTCCCGTTATCACCGAATCACAAAGACTCTGGTGTTTATACAAGTGCAATACTTGAACTCACGGTGTGATTGGATAACATGGGTACTATCTCCAAGTTGTGGACTTGCTACTTGAGATAGACCTCCAGAGAAAGCCGGTCCTCGCTCCTAAACTACTCCGCCACAATCTACTCTAATGCAGGGAAACTAACTATTCTAATCTAAATTTCCAAGGGACCAGGGAGAGAGAATGCATAAAATGAAAGCCTACACTAAAGCGGTGATACACCAAAAAAGGAGGGTGTGAGAGTAGTCTCCAAATGTGTGAAATACAGAGGCAAAGTGCACACTAGAAGAGGTGATGACAATTCTCCATAATCTAGCAAAATGCATTCACAACAATATTCCAAGCATACACAATGATAATGAATCCTTGCAAGAACATAATAATAGACACAATATTCTTGTAGAAAGATTAAAGGGCAAGAAGAATGCAAGAAAACACAGCAGGGGAAGATACATCCACAAACCGATATTTTATTGCTCCATGATATGCACACGACTTCAATCTATTACAAGATAAGGGCCTGGATCACCATGCAAGGAGTCCACTACAAGGGCCTGCAGCACATTGGCTTCACAAAGCAATTTTGATAGAGCTTTGCTACAAAGAACTACCTCCCTTTACAATGAGCCCAACACTCCAATTTATAGAAAAATAAGAAGGAAAAGAGAAGGGAAAATGGAAATCCCGAAATCTGTCCTTCAAACACCTGTAAGAGGCATTAAATGGAGTAAAATGATTATATATTACTTGCAAAAGGCTCCCATACTTGTCCCAGTGTTTGCGCAGAGAAAGAATGATGACCATGCCTCTTAATTGCACTCCAACCACCAATGAAACATCATATGAACTCGGCCACGTTTTATAAAAATCTCCATCGATATCTCACCAAATCTAGAATTTCTTGATTGTTGTGCGTCGGGCTCGGAGCCACGATTCCAACGGTACCAATTTTGTGCGATTTCGTTGAGAAATGCAAAAGTTATGGCCTTCTCGAGCGGGCAATATTTTGGATCTCGGGCGTTTTCTGTCATTTGACGGGAATGAGCATTAACTGACTAGAGCCGAATATGTTTATTTTATTTAAATATATCTACCCTCATTAAAAATAAGATTGTGGCGTAGAGGACGCCGTGCTCGTCCGTAAAAGTCCAACTTTGTGAAAATCGAGCTCGAGTCAAAAGTTATGGCCGTTTGAAGTTTCACGGGTCAAACGTTGACTTTTCTTCTTTGCCTTCAGCCGCTTCGGCTTTTCGCGTCCCGCATGTACCTTTGGCCTGGATGTCCCAAACTGCCTTGGACGAAAGTCTCATGTTTCAGCCGACCGGCGGTTTCGTCCTCCGCATACTTTTGTCCCAGATGTCCCAAACTTGACAATTTTTTCTCTCGGCCGGTTCGGATTTTCGCGTCCGTCCCGCATGTACCTTTGGCCCGGATGTCCCAAACTGTCCTTCGGCTTTTCGGCCGGTTCGCGTCCCGCGTGTACCTTTGGCCCGGCTGTCCCAAACTGCGCGAAAACAACACTTAGTCGATTTTTCCCACTTTTCGGCCGGTTCGCCTTTTCACGCCCCGCCGCCCCATGTCCCAATCGGCCCCAAATGCTTTGCGTGCAGATCTGGCGGATTTTCGGCCGATTCGTGCCCCCGACGTCCCAACTGTCCCGCAGACCGCCTGGACTAGGACTTAGCCGATTTTCTTCATTTTTCGGCCCCAAGCTTGGTTTTTTGCAATTTTTTCACCTTTTCTAACTCGTTGGGTTTTCTTCTTGGATAGGAGAGTTAGAAGGAAGCCGAGGGGGCCCCAAAAACATGATTTCGGGCCCTAAATCAATCTATTTGCTTGGGACTAAAGAATTTGATGCATGTTATCAAAATTACCTTGAGGGGTGAATTTTGGATAACAGTCCATTTAGATGGAGCCAAATGGGACCCATGTCCAAATTAACTAGCCTAAACCATGTTTAACTAATTTCTTATCTCACTAAACTAGCCCTTTGGTGGGGAAAACACAATAATCATATAACCTCTAGTCAAATCTAAGTCGTGTTTAATCGTGTAATATTGTTATGGTAGTTCAAAAAAATCTTTAACTCAAAACAATATTTCAGGATAGAAGTGGTTTAGTTTGTTTAATCAATTGCACAATAAGATGATGGTGATAATTCCACAAATGACCTTAATATGTGCAAGTAACACTTGATTTTTTTCTAGATATCTTTGATTAGAATTCTCTTAAATAGCATAAAATTATACGACGGTATTTGGTTTGCCCTCATGGCATTATTAAACAATGAAGATTTGAACGGTGACCTTAAGTTGCGTAATTAGATCTATAGTATCTATTTTCACACTTGGTTAAATTTTAACCACTCGAGCTAACGATTAAAATCTTCCCTACCTTGTTCGATGAGGTCACTTGATGGTGACAACCAAATTGAAACCTAGGTGACTCCCAATTGTGTAAACAATAGTATGCACTATTTTCATATCACGTAACTAAGTTTATAGCTTAGAGTTAACTAAACAAAAGTAACCTTACTTTTTGTGCAAACGGTACTTAGATTACTTCTTATAACATTTAATAGGACTAGCAAGTTGACTTTTAATGGTTTAATATCATATTAATACTTTAACTTATGTTGTTAAAAAAATGTCCCAATTTTTACTGGTTATTTTGAGTTGTGAAATCATGGGCACAACAGCTAGTTTGGGGGTTTTGATTATGAATGGTTGATAGTGTGAACTACCTAATCGAGGGCCCCATTAATCAACCCTCTCTTCACCCATAGGCTAGATGTAAGCATAGTTCCATCCTTTGTACAAAATGACATTTGTCTCAAGCTAAATATCATTGAGGTTTGGTGAGACTCAATTCGAGCTATATTCGACTATGTTTATCGCATATTCGACTATGTTTATCGAAATAGGAACATATAGCACTCTAAGCATCTCTTTGTTATGTATTATAACCAATTTTTTTGTTACATCAATGTTTGAACCCTTTAAAGATCTCTTATTATTCTACTAACATGTGCAAGTTTGTTCTTAACATGAGAATTTTTAATCCTCTATTGTTGTATTTGTGTTTCTTATGTTGGATAGCAAATGTCTAAATTACATACTAGTGTGTAGTGAATCCTTGTTGACTAAAATTGTTATCCAATATTTAAAGCTAATTATGTTGAGATTAAACCCTTGAGAAATGGCATGTCTACATCAAGAAAAATTTAACCTCTATTTAGAAGGGATTATATTAATTCATACACATAAAATTGTTGGTTAAATAGTCCGATCATACATCCATATAGGTTGAGGTTGGGCCTTGAGATCCATCATAATAATAAATCAATAATATTGTCAAGTTGTTGGCTTCCACAAACAATTTAACTAGAATGTTTACAATATTTATACGCTAAAATGAACCCTCTTACCTTGTAAATATTACCAAACATACATTTAAAAGGGTCATTTGAATGGATATCATTGAAATAATAAATAAAAATGCATGCATAGAAATCCCACAAAAAATAAATATCTCATTAATATCATGATATTATAAAATTTTATCGAGCTTTTACTATGGACAAACTTTTTTTAAAAGGGAAGAAAAGAAAGGGATGTTATGGAACTTACAAACTCCATTTCACAACTTTTCCTCCCATTATTAGTGTATGTTTCAAACACCCCCTAGTTGAAAAAATAGTACATTAATTATCGAAGTTCAATATCTATAAATCATCGAAAAGAAAAAAAAAGGGGGCAAGGGAGGGGAGGCGCTTTATTTAATAAACCAATACATTATGAGAAAGATCAAGATTATTCTTGAAAGCTTCTCGAATTGTATAGCCCATAGGGGAATGTGTAATGTCCCTCCTTCTCGAGTGACCTTTATTGAAGACCTTTGGCCTATTTTGTCTACTTGACGGCCAAAGGGTGAGCTTAAGGGTGACTTAAGTTTATTAACTTTATTATATTGTGCTAAAATTAAAATATAATATTATAAAGAGCACATATAATAAATTAATAGACTTAACTTTAAATTAGAACTTAGGAAAGTGCAATAAAATAAAAGCACTTAATTAAAATGTACTTCCTAAGGGAGAATGTGATTTGGAAGTCCAAGGGTCACTTTCATGGGAATTCCAAAGGTCACTTTCATGGGAAGTCCAAAGGTCACTTTGGGTCCCATTTCCTATATAAAGAAGAAGGTGATTTGCCTAGAGGTATCCAAAAATATTTTATGACATTTTCTCTTGCATGAAGCTTCAGCTTTTGCAATAAAATTCCAAGGACGAAACCCTTTAGGATTTAATCTCTTGTGGACGAAAACCCCAAGAGTTGAGAGGGTTTTTCACTCGAAATTCGCATTGGTTGTAATCAAATTTTCGTGAGCTATTTTCGGTTATTTCCAATGAATGTATTTTGAGGGTATTTTGGAGAATAAATTGCATAAATGTTCTTCTTCTTCTATTGGATCGACCCAATTTGTGACTAATTTGGCATGTTCTTTGAGGTATTTAAATCTAATTTCTATTGTCAAATAATCTACAGATTTTTGTGAAGTGAAGCAAAGCAATTTTATAATTTTTAGAGGGTTTTCACAGTGGTTTTCAAGTAGTTTTATAATCAGATTTCATTTCTTATTTATGATCATTTGTGGCTTCTAAAAAATCTGATTTTAATATATTTGGGCTTCAAAAAATATGGAAATTAGTTTGTGAAAAGAATACAATTGTTTTAGAGTGATTTGCATTGGTTTCTCATCCAAACCCTAGTCACATTTCCTCTATTAAATTCAGTTTTGCCCTAGTTTAATTACCATAGCTTTCAAAACTTATATCTTGTTATTTGTGAGTGGGAAAAATTCAGATTTGGGCAAAAGATTTATTGGGGATCTTTCAGTGTTATCAGAGCAATGTTCCTCCCACCTGGAGGGTTTTGATTTGATGCAGCCACCAGAGTTTGGAACACACAGGTATTACACTAGGAGACAGGCACGACTTGGAGCTGATTTTGGGACAGGTATTGGAGCTATGGGTGACAGAAGAGAAGGGTCTTGTAGTCCTCCCCGGGATGAGCAAGCAGATCCAGACCGAGAACTACTGAGAGCCATGGTAGCTTCCCAACAAGCAGTTGATTCAGTCCATGGAGCGTATGGGCTCCACTCTTGATAGATTGGCCTTAGGTGGGCCACGAGATAGACATGATAGGAGAGATAGATCTGTATCTATCAGGAGGCATAGTAGATCTCCTTCTGAGATTGGCGTGAGGGGATCACCTCACCGTGAGAGGAGGCACACTCATACAAAGGAGAGGAGGCCTACCAGGACAACGCAGATAGGCCTATGCAACCTAGTTTCTTGCCTAGAGATGATCCACCAACAGTTGAAGACCCACTTGAGGGAGTGGATTTCCAGGACAATGTTATGACAGCTACTCGATGAGTGGAGGAATTTACCACAAAGACGTCGAGATGCCTTTTCCTTACCTCAGTATTGTGCACAGAGGAGAGATAGTTTGAGGGCCAGACAGATTAGATACCTAGAGTACAGAACCAGGAGCTAAAGTAGGCCACCAATAAGGCGACCCTATCTACCTTTGAGGGTAGCGGAAAGATTAGTGCCAGAGCTTGGATCCATAAGCTTGACACCTATCTGACCCTCATACCCATGCAAGAGCAGAGGCCATTCAATTTGCCACTCTCCATCTGAGGGAGTTACATACAATTGGTGGCATCATGGACTAGTCACACAGAGCCACGGTCTCATACAGTCATACACAGGAGTTCAGCGAGAGGTTGATTTTGATATTCGACCGCAAGGATGTGGAGCTTTACTATAGAGATTTGGCGCAGCTTCGCCAGACTGGACACATTGATGCCTACATCAACGAGTTTCAATGGATAGTAGTGATGGTTCCTGAGATGCCCGAGAGGAGGGTAGTGATGCTTTTTATAGAGGGCCTTCATGACAGGATGCGAGGATTGGTCAAGGCTCTTAAGCCTAGGACGTTGCATGATGCCATCCAAATGGCATTAGATTTGGAGACATCCCCCACTTCTTATCATCCCAATAAGAAGTTTCCCACAAGCTCCAAGCCATTCCAAGTGATCCACTTATGCAGGTGGAAGAGTGCTCCCCCTCCTAAGATGGATCAAGAGACTCATAATGAGTTAAGGAGGAAGAAGCTTTGTTTTCATTGTAAGGATCATTGGGAACCTGGACATAATTGCCTTGGTAAAGGCAAGGTGCACCTCATTGAAGTAATTTCAAATGAGGATGAGGAGCCTTCACCAGATACAGATACAGAGGACAATGATGGTGATCATGGTGCACATGAGGAGCAACCCCAGATAGAGCTTAGGGAGAGTGAGATACCATATTCAAGCACTATTGCCACACTTTCTGGAGTCCCTAGGTACCATCCCTTTCGACTGAAAGGAGTACTTAAGGGGCAGCGGGTTGTTTGTTTGATTGACAATGGAGCTACACACAACTTCATCGACGAGGGGTTTGTGATGAAGCGTGGATTACAGGTTGAGGAATTTGAGGGGTTTAGTGTGTTGCAGATGGTTTTGTTATGAGTTGCACTAGGAGGATTCCTCAACTTAGTATTCAGTTGGGGGACTACACACTAACCAATGATTTCTATGTTGTTGGTCTTGGTGAGATTGATACAGTTTTGGGCATTCAGTGGCTACAGTCCCTTGGGAGGTATGTGCAAGACTTCAAAAGGATGGAGTTGGAGTTCATGGCGATGGGAAGAAAATTATGCTTAGGGCTCTTTCAGATGGTGGGCCTAGAGTTATTTCAGCACACAGAGATGGAGTCCCTTGTCAGGCATGGAGAGGTTGCATGGGCAACCCAATGCTTTATTTCATCCAAGTCTTCTTCAGATAGCGGGCAGCCATTTCATGTGGATATCCAAGAAATACTAGATAAGCATGGTCCAATTTTTGGTGATATTCCTCCAGGTAGACCACCAAACAGGGATTTGAGCATGTCATCGAGCTAGAGGAGGGTGCCAAGCCTGTGATCACTATGCCCTATCAACATCCTAAGAAGTTTAAGGATGAGATCGAGAAGGCTATCAGAGAGCTCTTGGATATGGGGCATATCCGTCCTAGTTCGAGCCCCTTCGCTTCTCCGGTTGTGTTGGTGAAGAAGAAGGATGGGACCATGAGGATGTGTATTGACTACCGGGCACTCAATAAGAAGACCATCAAAAACAACCCCATTCCCCCGTATAGATGAGTCAGATAGACCCATCTACTTTTCGAAGATCAATCTTCGCTTGGGGTATCATCATATTTGTATTCGGAGGAGGACATCCACAAGACAACATTTTGATGTCACTACGGCACTATGAGTTCTTGGTGATGCCATTTGGTCTCACCAATGCACCTACCACTTTCCAATCATGCATGAACCATCTCTTCAATAGGTAGTTTAGGAAGTTTGTGCTTGTGTTTTTTGATGATATCTTGATCTACAACATGACCTGGGAAGATCACTTGAGACATTTGGATGAGGTTCTTGGCATCATGGAGGTTCAGTCTCTATTTGCTAAGATGTCCAAATGCGAGTTTGGACTTACTGAGATTTTGTATCTTGGACATATCATTGGGGCCAACGGTGTCAAGGTTCACCAGAGAAGATACAGGCTATGCAGGATTGGCCACTACCAAGGAACATTTCAGATTTGCAGGGATTCCTAGACTATGTGGCTACTACAAGAGGTTTGTTCGAGGCTACTCCAATCTTGCAGCTCCCTTGACAGATCTCACACGGAAAGGAGCATTCAGATGGTCAAACGAGGCACAGGTAGCATTTGACAGAGCTCAAGGAGGCTATGAGCACTTGTCCAGTATTGGCTCTTCCAGATTTCTCGCGGCCTTTCATTTTGGAGTGTGATGCTTCGGGTTCATGTGTTGGTGCAGTTTTGATGCAGGATCGTCATCCCATTGCCTACGAGAGCAGGAAGCTAAGAGAGAATGAGATATTGTACTCCACTTATGACAAGGAGATGCTCGTCATTATGCATGCTTTGGCGAAGTTCAAACAATACCTGGTAGGAGGGAAGTTTGTGGTGAGGACCGACCACAATAGCTTAAAGTACTTCTTGGAGCGAATGGAGCTTAGGTATGTATTAGAATAGATGTTGTTAAGTATAATTAGTAGTAGCGTCTGATAGAAGATAACGGCACCACAAGATGGTGCCGCCAATAATGTGGAGTACGGTAATACCAAAAGTACAATAGGAATGTTGTAAAAAGTAAATATTTGTCGTAAGTGGTCCGAATGTTAAAATGTCAAAGTTTGGGTAATTAGAGAAGTAGGGTCTACATGATTAGGAATTAGAAATATTATATTGGTAATAAGGACAAGGAGTGAGGTCATAAATATTTTGTGTATTTTATTTGTAAAAAGTCTAAAATGTGGAACCCATGTAAAATGATAAGGTTTATCTTATCTTAAAAGATAAGCTTACATGTACGTATAAGAGTTAAGGTATGGAATATGATTCGTCAGAGTGGATTTCTTATCCTATCTTAGAGATAAGATGGATAAGCCTCGAAGTTCTATAAATAGAGAGGCCACCCCCTCATTTAGCATAGAAGGAAGTAGTGAGAAATATCAGTAGGAAGTGTGCAAAGGAAGCCATCAGCTTAAAGGTGTGTCAAGAAGCCATTAAGAGGTGTAATTGTAAAGTTTCTCCCATAGTCTCTTGTGAAAGGCAAGTGAAGTCAATAACACTTCAAGTACCTCATGGGTGAGATTGTAAATAATTTCATGTTAATATTATAATTTACTTTGATATTTCAGATTTGTCATCATTCCTTATCATAGTCGATGGTATTCTTGTGTTATGTTGTTGTTTTGTTTCCGTATTACATCCACCAAACTAAAGGTCAGTGCATTAGTAAATAATCATAAAGACGAGGAGTTCCCGTGTGAAGAATTATCATAGTGCCGGATTGGTGATGACATTTTGGTTCCGCTGCCGACCATTCCTCGTTGGTGGATTTTCCGAGAGATATTCCCACTTAGTCAAAAATCAATCGAGGGTAACCTTGTTTTTACCGCATGCATAGTAGCTTACCATGGTAAAGTCATTTTTACCATGAATAGTAGTTACCATGGTAAAGTCATTTTTATTGAATAGTATTTATCACAAGAAAGTCACTTTTACCGTGAATAGTATTTACCGCAAAGAATTTCACTTTTACCGTGAATAGTGTTTACCACAGTAAAGTCAGTTTTTACCGCAGAAGTCAAGTTTTACCATAGTTTACCGTGGTCATTTTTATTTTACTTGTAGAAAGGTGTAAAGTCACTTTCTAGTATAGTGATTCCAATTATTTGTGCACATAAGTCTTGTTGATCAGACTTTCTTGTGGGTTGGTATTTCACTATGGTTACTTTTGAAAATGGGAAAGATTCCTGTTTTTTCAGCTCAATCTAATGAAGATGCTTCTTCTTTCATTCAAGAGTTTAAACGATCTTGTATTTGTAATGGCCTTATAAGAAGGGAACAATGGACTGAATTTTTTCCTACCTTTTTGGATGGTTCAACACTTAGGTGGTTTGAAACACTAGGTGATAATGTGAAAAATTCATGGGATTTATTAACTGAAAGTTTTCTTGAAGAATTTGGTGAACAATAGAAATATGCAGATCTCATGATCGAGATCACAAAGCTATCCCAAGGAGAGAAGGAGAAGATAAGGGATTATCATGCTCGTGTTCTGTGAGAGCTAAGGAGGAAGCTCGATGCCCGATCCTAAGGAAGGATTAGCGGATGGGTCATGAATGGCGTGATAATCTCCTCTGTAAGCACTTCATTCTTGGGATGAAGCCGCAGATCGATAACGAGTGAAGTATGACCGCCACTACCATCAACAAGCAAAGGAGATTGCAAGAAGGCAAGAAGAAAGCATGGAAGAGGAGCCCAAAGAAATTGTTGCTAAAGTAGAGCCTACACCAAAGACCTTTTTGGTCCAAATCCACAACCACTCCCGTGAGCACAAATATTTCTCCTAGTACATCTACCGAGTATGAAGATCTCGCTCAAAAGATGGGTCGGGCTTAACTATTAATCTTCTTCAAGGAAAAGAATTTAGTTCTCAGTGAGGAGATAGAGGTCCAAAAAGAAATATTTCTCAAGTCAGATGTTATGGTTGTTATAAAAAGGTCATTATAAGTATAATTGTCCAGATAGAGCTTCTACATCCGTAAAGGAGATAATGATAAAGGAAAAGCACTCTCGTGAATTCTTTTCATGTAGTAGATAAGAGCAGTAAATAATGAAGTAGATGTGTTTGTAAATAAAAAGAAAGAAAGAAAAAGATAATCAAGATGGAAATGATCCTAAGAAGATGAAAGGAGAAACTAAGTAAGAAACATAGAGAAGAAAGTTGGGTGTGCAGGATTTTCCGATTTCACAGGGGCAAGGACCATACTCCATCTTGGAAGATCTCGTCCAAAAGGCCTCGCAAATATTACATATGGTCAACTCTGGCTATGTCTTCCGAGAAGAGGCGGAGTCGAAGTGGACTCAATGCTCGACGAAGGAAGGAGGTCGAGGTCCCTGCTTTTGGAGGCAGAGGCGATCCCTATGCTCCACAAGTTCGAGGTATTATGTAATGGTATTTCAATTCATGATGTCTTAGTTGATGGAGGTGCTGCAGCTTAATGTAATGACCGAGTCCAGTAATGAATATGTTGGGTTTAAAATTGATCGCCTTCAACACTTATGTTAAGGTCATTAAATAAAGGAAAAACTAAACCGTAAGGTGTAGTTTCAAATGTGGCAATATCTCATGGGTGTCAGATGTGTGGTAGACTTTTGTGTGATGAAAATGGTACATCATAAGTGCACTCCAATGTCTGCTGGGAAGACCATGGCTAAGGAGAGTTCATGCAAGAAACTACCTGGAATGAAGGTTTCATGACACTTGGACGTGGTAGAGAGAGGGTGAAGATAAACGTGATCCCTCGACATCATAAGGCAAGTACCTCGTGATTCAAGTGATGAAACCGATGATCGACATCCTCCGATTACTCTAGTACCAAAGTGAAGTGGACACCGAAGATGAAGAAAGTGAGGTTGATGTTTCAGGCCATGGATATCCTTCCACCACACCAACTCATGACCCCATAAAATTATCTCAAGAAGAAGTTGATGATCGTCTCCAACAAATAAAGATTGGTGATGTCATGATGGAGAGTGAGAAGGAATCCTACCTCCAAATTCTTTCAAGGTACATACACCTATTCACTTTTGATTACAAGGAACTCCGTCAAGTAAGTTGGGTAGAACATTCTATTGAGTGGTAGATGGTGCTAAGCCCATAAAGCAAATGCCATATAATGAATCCTAATTTTTCCAAGACCGTAAAAGAAGAAATAGATAAGTTGCTTTGATGCAGATTCATATTTGTGTGGAGAATTCGTAATGGGTTTCTCCTATCATGATCTCAATAAAAAGAATGGGAAGCTACGATTTGTGTTGATTGATTTGAAGCTCAATAAGGCAACAAAGAAGGATCATTACCCTCTTCCATTTTCGTATCGATCTATCTTGACGAAGTAAATGGCCAGAGTGCTATAGTTTTGCTGATGGATATAATGGCTACAAACAAGTTCGTATATAGCAGAAAGATCACCAAAGACCACGCTCACCACTCCTTGGGGAACGCTTGCTATAGAGTTATGCCTTTGGGTCATGTAATGCTCCAAAGAACATTCCAAATAATTTGATGAATAGGGTGTTCAACCCTACATCGGGACCTTCATCGAGTATTTCTCGGATGATTTTTGCATCTATGGAGCAAGTCGACCACCCGCACTAATGGAGACAACATTTCAAAGGTTAGATGAAGCACAAGCCTCACTAAACCCTACAAAGTGTGTCTTTGGATGTTCTAAAGGCGTTTTGTTAGGGCATGTCAGATCCAGAGAGATGTATTGGTACTCGATCCTCGATAAAGTTTCAAAATCAAAGATTTACCATTTCCTATGAATAAAGTAAGTTGAGATCATTTTTAGGCCATGTGGGTTACTATAGAAGGTTCATCAAGAATTTCTCAAAGATCGTGATACCACTAACCCAGCTTCTCAAGAAGGATGTTACTTATGAACCAGAAATAAGGCGCATGAAGCTTTTGACAATCAAGGAAGCCCCGTGTCTTCACCTATTTTGAAGAATCCAGATTGAGCAAGCCATTCATTGTGTACACTACATGCCTCGATGCAAAGACTAGGAAGTACTTTGAGCCAAAAGGATGAAAATGGGAATGAACATCCAATTTACTTTGGGAGCAGCATAAAAATGAGCAAAGCTTGAGGTAAATTATACTCAGAATCAAAAAGAGGCTCGCTATCATTTTTGTCAGAAAGAAGTTTAGAAATTACTTGCTAGGGCAAAAATTTATAGTCAGAATAGATCATCAAAGCTCTAAAATATATCAGTAATAAGCCTAACCCATCGTGAGGATAAAGCAAGATGGATAATTTTGCTACAAGAATTTGAATTTGATATTATAGATAGGCCAGAAAGAAGCATGTCAATGCAGATGCACTCTCTCGAGCCTATGATGGTTTAGGATCATCTTGTGATGATGATGATTTCCCGATGCAAAGATTGTTATCCTCGACACAATCCCTAGTGAATACATAGATATTTGGAATTATCCGAATGAATTCAAGTTTCCCGATGGTGCCAATGCAAAGACTAAGAGAAAGATTACTCAAGCCTGGTCCATATTCTATTCTCGTATGGAGTATTATTTCAATAGGACCTCGATGGACAAAGACAAGAGGGCAATGACGTGATCAAGGGAAGGAACTCTAGAAGAATTCCACAATGGTACATGTGGAGGGCACTTCTCTGACAACTTACAACAAGAAGGATCTTGATGCAGTTATCACCGCCCACTCTTTTAAAGATTGTTATAATTATTGTAAGACATGTGATATTTGTCAAACACATGGTAACCGTAAGACTTCATCACCCATTATGCCCTATTCTTCCACTCGTCCCTTTGAAAAGTGGGGAATAGACATCAGAGGTCCACTTCCAACTACCTCACGCCAAAATAAGTATATCAGAGTTGCTACATGCATTTATTTAACCAAGTGGGTCAAGCTAGGCCATCAAAAAACTTCCATGGATGAAGTGGCAAGGTTCATATATGAACGCATCATCACCAGATTTGGTTGTCCATTAGAAATCAGAATAGATCAAGGAAGCCACTTCATTAATGAGGTGGTAGAAGCCCTAGTCAATAAGTTTTCTATTAAGCACAGAAGGCAACAACATACAAGCCAAGCACAAATGGACATAAGTGGAACGAACAAATTTTGTGTTGTGTCAAATTCTAGCAAAAGATGCAATTGCAGTACATAAATGGGATAAAAGGATTCATGCAAAGATTGTGGCATATAGGGCAACATCAAAGTCAAAGCAACAGATACTCCCCATTTCAAATGGCTTATGGCATTGATCCAGCTTCTTCCTATTGAGTTGATATTCCCACCGTGAGAGTTATGAAAATGAAAGGATGGATGAAAGTGATTCAAGAAAAGAAAGGTTGGTACATCTTCATTTGCTAGAGGAAATGAGGGAAAATAGCAAAGGATACAAGCCATAAGAAGAAAATGAAGCAGTAAGGAATACTTTGATCAAAAGATCCGTGGTCTCCATTTCATGTGAATGACTTGGTTCTAGTATATGATTCCGTATACAAAAAAAGAAGACAGAGAAAATTTCTTCCAAAATGGATGGGGCCCTACAAAATAAGAAATTGTCATGAATGAAAATGGTACGCACTGACTGGAGGAATTGATGGCACTCCCATTACGAAATGGGTCAACCACGACAAGTCAAGATTTTCCAAGCACTAGTAATAGTCTACTCCGAGGACGGAGTAGAAGCTGTGAGGGGGGAAGATGTCGACACTAAAATTTTCCTCCGTAATTTCTATTTCATTAATGTATGTATTAGAATAGGATGTTGTTAAGTATAATTAGTAGTAGCTAGCCTCGATAGAAGATAACGGCGCTGCCACAACGGTGCCGCCAATAATGTGGAGTACTTAATAATCAAAGTACAATAGAATGTTGTAAAAAGTAAATATTTGTCGTAAGTGGTCCGGAATGTTAAAATGTCAAAGTTTGGGTAATTAGAGAAGTAGGGTCTACATGATTAGGAATTAGAAATATTATATTGGTAATAAGGACAAGGAGTGAGGTCATAAATATTTTGTGTATTTTATTTGTAAAAAGTCTAAAAATGTGGAACCCATGTAAAATGATAAGGTTTATCTTATCTTAAAAGATAAGCTTACATGTACATGATAAGAGTTAAGGTATGGAATATGATTCGTCAGAGGGATTTCTTATCCTATCTTAGAGATAAGATGGATAAGCCTGAAGTTCTATAAATAGAGAGGCCACCCCCTCATTTAGCATAGATGAAGTAGTGAGAAATATCAGAGGAAGTGTGCGAAGGAAGCATCGCTTTAAAGGTGTGTCAAGAAGCCATTAAGAGGTGTAATTGTAAAGTTTCTCCCATAGTCTCGGTGAAAGGCAAGTGAAGTCAATAACACTTGAAGTACCTCATGGGTGAGATTGTAAATAATTTCATGTTAATATTATAATTTACTTTGATATTTCAGATTTGTCATCATTCCGCTTATCATAGTCGATGGTATTCTTGTGTTATGTTGTTGTTTTGTTTCCGTGATTACATCCACCAAAACTAAAGGTCATGTGCATTAGTAAATAATCATAAGACGAGGAGTTCCTGAAGAATTATCATGGCGTAGAATTTATTTAGTTCCTGAATCTAAACTCAATGAGAAGATTCCTCGTGCCTTCCATGATGCACCACTTGCAAGACATCCCCGGTACTTCAAAACATACGAAGGTTAGGGAGAGATTCTCTTGGAAGGGTCTCAAGGAGAATGTTCTTTGCCATGTACGTGAGTGTGTGACTTGTCATTAGAACAAGTCAGAGTATACATTTCCTGCAAGTTTATTGCAGCCCTTGCCCATTCTCAGAGCAGAAATGGGAGAGCATTTCGATGGATTTTATTACAGGTCTTCCCGTTGTGCAGGGGAACAATCGCATTTATGCGGTTGTTGACAGTTGACCAAATATGCACACTTCTTCGCTATTCCCACCAGCTTTAAGGCACCACATGTAGCTGATTTGTTCTTTAGATAAGTATTCAGATTACATGGGCTTTCGAAGAACATTGTCAGTGACCAGGATAGCAAGTTCTTGAGCACATTTTAGCAAGACCTTTTCAGGTTGGCAGGTACAAAGTTGACTCAAGTACGAGTTACCACCCTTAGACTGATGGACAAACAAAAATTGTGAACAAATGGATAGAGGGTTATCTTCGTAATTATGTTTCAGGGCAGCAGAAGGCATGGGTAAGACGGTTGTACTTATGTGAGTATTGTTATAATACTACTTACCACATGTCTATTGGTATGACCCCCTTCCGAGCATTGTATGGGTATGATGCGACATCCTTTGTTGATTTGGCCTTTGGGGACAATAGAGCTCCTAAGGCCAGCAGAGTGTTTACAGGGACAGCTCAAGTTATCCTTAGAGCACTTAAGGGATGTATAATGACCTGATGACACAGATCGAGAGATCATTTGAGGTTGGAGACATGGTATTTCTGCGTCTACAACCATATAGACAAAGTACTCTCAAGAGGAGTGGTGCAAAAAGCTTAAACCTCGGTTTTACGGTCCATACAGAGTGGTGAGGAGAGTTGGAGAGGTAGCTTATGAGCTGGAGTTACCTTCTGAAAGTAAGATACACAATGTTTTTCATGTGTCTTGCTTAAAGAAGGCCTTGGGGCAGCACGTGGTTCCTTCTACAGAGTTGCCGCCATTGGATGATGAGGGACAGTTGGATCTAGTACCTGAGAAGATCCTGGATAGGAGAGAGAGGAGGTTGCGGAGTAGAGTGATTCGAGAGTACCTGGTTCGTTGGAGAGACTTGCCATTGGAGGATGCTACATGGGAAGGTGAGTCTATACTTCAACATCCAAATTTTATCGTGCACGATTCTTGTGGGCAAGCAACTGACTCTTGAAGGGAGGATTGTAATGTCCCTCCTTCTCGAGTGACTTTTATTGAAGACCTTTGGCCTATTTTGTCTACCCGATGGCCAAAGGGTGAGCTTGAGGGTGACTTAAGTTTATTAACTTTATTATATTGTACTAAAATTAAAAGGTAATATTATAAATAGCACATATGATAAATTAATAGACTTAACTTTAAATTAAAACTTAGGAAAGTGCAATAAAATAAAAGCACTTAATTAAAATGTACTTCCAAAGGGAGAATGTGATTTGGAAGTCCAAGGGTTACTTTCATGGGAATTCCAAAAGTCACTTTCATGGGAAGTCCAAAGGTCACTTTGGGGTTGATTTCCTATATGAAGAAGAAGGCGATTTGCCTAGAGGTATCCAAAAATATTTTATGACATTATCTCTTGCATGAAGTTTCAACTTTTGCATTAAAAATTCCAAGGACGAAGTCCCATGTGGATTTAATCTCTTATAGACAAAAACCCCAAGAGTTGAGAGGGTTTTTCACTCAAAAATTCCCATTGGTTGTAATCAGATTTTCAAAGTTATTTTCAATCATTTCCAGCAGTGTATTTTGGGGGTATTTTGGAGAATAAATTGCACCAATTCTTCTTCTATTGGATCGACCCGATTGCAGGGAC
The DNA here is from genome assembly GCA_018340775.1 of Taxus wallichiana var. yunnanensis. Classification (NCBI taxonomy): domain Eukaryota; kingdom Viridiplantae; phylum Streptophyta; class Pinopsida; order Cupressales; family Taxaceae; genus Taxus; species Taxus wallichiana. The sequence continues at coordinate 811,414,938 of CM031235.1, forward strand.
TGATTTGGCATGTTCTATAAAATTTGATTTCTATTGTCAAATCATCTACAAATTTTTGTGAAGTGAAGCAAAGCAATTTTATAATTTTAGAGAGTTTTCGGGTAGTTTTATAATCAGATTTCGAGCATTTGTGGCTTCTAAAAACTCGATTTTAATATATTTGGGCTTCAAAAATATGGCAATCAATTTGTGAAAATAATATAATTTTTTGAGAGTGATTTGCATTGGTTTCTCATCCAAACCCTAGTCGCATTTCCTCTATTAAAGTCGGTTTGCCATAGCTTTCAAAAATTATATCTTGTTATTTGTGAGTGGGAAAAAGTCAAATTTGGGAAAAAGATCAATTAGGGATCTTTCAAAATGAGCTTCATGAGATGGAAATAGGTCGTTAGCCTTGCGTTTGGAAAAGGGATTCAAGAGGAATTTCAAATTAATTGTGCCTATCAAATCAAAATTCACTAACAACTTAGCTTTTTCTTGTGGCTATAAATTGAAGTGATATATATATATAGTATTTTGTTTTTTATATATAAACCACTTTAAAAAAATTACAATTTTCAAAATTTGTAGCTATCATTATATACGGTTTTTAAAAATATTCACATGTAATATATAGTTAAAATCACAAAAATGGCCTACATCTTGTCAATTGCAAGCCTGCTACACACATTTGGTAAGACAATCTAATTTTGAATTGTATGATTAATGTTCTTGAAAATTTTGAGTAACAAGTGTTACACTAATTCCCTCCTTATTATCCTTCTACACTTTTTCAGATTTCATTCCTACTAATAACCTCTTCACAAAGCAAATCTTGTTGAAATCATTCAAGCTGTGACATTCCAACAAAGTAGTTTCGTGCCTTGGTGAATGTATAACCCCTTCAAATGTTGTTGGTGAATTCTAATACTTATTTTATAGCGTTAATTAGGTCCTAATACATCTTTTGTAAAAATACGATTTGCATACATACTAATTTGATTACAAACTCTACATTGAAATTGTGGCAATCTTGTTTAAATGCCTTTCCTATTTTCTTTCAAGAAAAAAAGTCTTTTAGTGGACTTTTTTCAAACTCCCCTCGCCAACTTTATTTTTCAATCATATGTAATATTTGACAAGACTTTTTTAATTATCTATTAATTTTTATGGCTGAATGTCTTCTTTTCCACCTTCGCTCCATACTTAATAAAATCCATTCATAAGATTTCATGTCCTATTGCGAAAATTCATGTTTGCATTTATAACATCCAACATTATGATTTCTTATCTGGTTTTAAGGATTCTGACTACTTTTATAACATACATTATTAAGACTTTTGTCCCATCTTAATTATAACATCCAACATTATGATTTTTAAAAATCTCATGTTTAAAAACATTCATTATTAAGACTCTGTCCTATCCTACAAATTCATGTTTAGCCTTTTAGCCTATTCTACAACTAATATGTTTTATATTAAAAAACATAGAAGCTCTTCCTTCATGGTTTTCTCCTCAATTTATCTTAAATATTTGAGTTTCACTGGGAGAAACATTTGTTCTTCAATCTATTAGCTTTTTTTTGGTGTCTTTGATATATTACTAGTTACTAAAATTTGATTAAATTATCCTTAACAATCTTTTTAAAGTCATTATGCCATAAAGATATGACTTTCTTTTACAATACCTAACCTCATGTCTAATTTTCTTAATGTAAATTGTACCCAAATATAATAAAATACTACATAACTTTACTACTTATTAGTTATGGATTTGTTTGGCTAAATTTTACTTAAAGAATTGGTTATTTCTTTTTTTATAGGCTTAAATAACAAGATCTTTGTGGGGTTTTCCCTTAACCCAAAATCTAAAGGAAGCCTATAAGCCATCCATAAGAGATTTCATTATTAAATATTTGAAGGAACTAGATGAGGAATCAAAGCTCTCATTGATAAGTTTGTTTTTGCCAAAAACATCTTGTTTTGATTCTTGATAATCAATCTCAATCTATCCATCTAAAATTTCAATGTGTGATCAAGTTTCATAAATTTTTAGATTCTAGCTACTTTTTAAATTTAGATTAACCAACTTTTTAAAATATATTTAATAACCCTATCTACAAATTACATTTCAAACATTTTCTTAAAATTTATTCAGCTTTAATTTATTCAATTTATTTTATGTAATAATGACACTTTTGTAGTCCTATCTACAATTTATATTTTAAGAACTTTCTTAAAATTTCTAACTATACCTTCTCCTTATATAAAGAAGACACTTCTATAATCAGTAACTAAGAATTATATTTTAAAGATTTTCTTAAAATCCTTAAAACATCTCATTTCTTCTATATAAAAACATCTCATTTCTTCTAATATAAAAACATCTCCAAACATCTCTAAGAGAAATTTTATTTTTTCCACATTACCAATGTTCATCATTATGTTTTTCAAATATATGCCAAAACCACTCATTGCATTCTAACAACAAAGTAAAAAGGACGTTAAAAAAAACAAATTAAAAGGAAATATCTTGTTATAAAGAGCACATAAAAAACAAAGTGAAGGGTAATCAATATTAGAAAGGGCATACGAAGAATGTACACATGTTTCTAGGAAAATTATTCATAGGGCCTTTCTACCCAATCTAGTTTCCAGATTTTATCAAAGACAAGTGCTATTAATGATGCATAGGTAACATTGTTGTCCCAATTTTAAGAAGAAAAAAACAAGTCAAACTACCCACTAATACTCCACTAGGAGAAATCTTAGACATAACTTCAAATGTCACATGATAAGGCAAAGACCAAGTCAAAAATGCCGTTTCCAAACTACCCACTCTGCAAGCCCGCCTACACATCTAGAGAAATCATGGAGGTCATAAGGCTTCGGCAGGGCTTGGACATAGCAAAGTAAGGACACAAGTCCAAAATGCTCAAAACAAAGTTTACATTTAAGTTTTCTTGGATATTTGTTTAAGTTGGATTTCAATGATTTAGGCCGCAGTCTAATGTAAGTAGCAAGTTGACAATTTCGAACAGGAAATTTATTGATAGGATCCCATCATTGTTTATTATTCTCTTTTAAGATAAAATAGTAGTATTTGGTATAAACAAAAGTAAGATTCCATTAATTTTAAATTAATTATTAGAAAGGATAAATGAGTGAGAAGCTTAAACATAAATGGTAAGTATTAAAAAAACTCCTTAAAATTTTAGAGTGGATTTTTTTTTTTTGCCTCCAATTGTCGTATGGAGCCAAAAATTCTGTCCCTAAAATATAACTACTTCAAAATTTTAAAAATTTATTAAATTTTAACAAAAATAAATAATATTTTTTAGATAACACCTTAATTACCAAATAAATAGAAATACTAATCCCTGTTGGGGAGGTCTTTAATTGCACCTCGGTGTTTAATAATTAAAAATGTGTGTGGGAGGGGGTTTCAAGAGTAGAATTATGGAGGGAGTATAACTGTATTTCTATACAGGGATAAATCAAAGAGCCAACCAAAACTAAAGATTCCTCGAACCAGGGTGTCATATGGGCCTAAAAATTCCCAAATGTGTGTGTGGAGGGGGCAGGGGGTTTCAAGAATGTAAATCAAGGAGCCAACCAAATACCAAAGAGCCTATCAAAAACCAAACAGTCTACACATCAGGGTGTGATACGGGCTTAGAAATTCCCAAACAACAATGGAAACTTCCAACCCCGACTCTCAAGAACTTTAGCTGCATATTTTTTGGACCAGTAGCACCTCGATGGAACCTTCACCACATAAAACACCTCCACGGAACCTTACCCAATAAATATATCCGAGAGATTTTGAATTGTTTTGGAGAAATCTTATATTATGGAAAATCTAGAGATATACATATATAATATATCTGAGAGATTTTTAGCTGTGAAAACTTTGGGAGGCCGATATTGGAATGGGAAATATAGAATCAGACATTATAACTCATGATGTAATCAGGGTGACTATTCAAATATCTAATTCGGATGATGGATGGTATATACACAATTGAAATGCGACTTAAAAAATAATAAACACACAGTAGAAATCAGATTGAACAAAGAACCTGAAAATAACTTAAAATGACATAAATTAAAAATGATTAAGTTGTAATGTGAATGTTATGGCCTGTCCCAAAGGATCATAGCAGCGACGCCGCATTACCCAGGGCCATAGAATATAACATTCTCCCACTCGGAGCCGCCTTTTTGGATCACATGAAGTGTGATCCAGCAAACGGCATCAACGAACAGATTTTGCTCTGTGACGTTCACTATGGAATCTACGACACATAATCAGTCGCTTCAGTCTAGAGTCCCGTCGCATGTATTTCATTACCAAACCCTAACATATTTGAGAATCGGCAATTTCAATTTAGGGTTTCACAGTTGGGGTTTAACAGCCGCCTTACACAAATCTATACCTTGTTAGTGCTTGCCAGCGGCCCTATATAAATATCTAGTATGTTTAGATTCGATAGCCAGTCTACAAGAATTTATAGTATGCTAGGGTTTCATGATTTTTAAGTTCGTGTGTGATAGAAAGCCTACACAAACTTATAAATCCGGCACATACATTCGAAACTAAAACATTACAACAATTGTTAAAAGGATGGATCAGATAATCTGGCTTATCTCTAACGAGATTTTGCAGTGGATTGGAATCGTTGTCGATCATTCGGGAAAGAATCATCATCTCCATCCATTTATACTAATATATATCGTCTAAACAAATGCAACAAAAAGGAGTAGCTCGAGAGTTCGAATCTTACCAGCGCCTACACAGAGGAATACCAAAACAAATCTTTATAAAAAAATCTTCCCGTACCCAGCTTAGGTAGTTGCGGGATACAGGGGTTCGATATACGATAGTGCAATGGCTTCTAGCTTTATACAAACATTTAGGGCTTTTTAGTCGCTAGGGTTTGGTATGGGTTTATACTTTATAGCAATTAGCAGCAAATGCTCCGTTTGGGTAGGTCCTATGGTGACACGTATATTTATTTTTGTTTTGTTTTTTTAATTGGGAATAATTCAATATATTGATAATATCAATATAGGATAGTTACAATTATAAAAAGTAGTCCCAAAGAACATGGTCCAAGTGAAATGTGGGAAAAAATAAACCGTTAAATTAAAATGTTCGTCGATTTGGTAGTACTCACGCATGGTGCCTTTCAAATATTAATAATATCAATATAGGATAGTTACAATTATATAAAAGTGGTCCCAAAGAACATGGTCCAAGTGAAATGTAAGAAACAATAACCCATTACAATTAAAATGTTTGCCGATTTGGTAGTACTCATGCATGGTGCCTTTCCCAATGGTTATACAAATGTTATAGATTTTAGTGTTGTAAGTTGAATTTGACAATTGTTTAGATATTTTTAAAAATTTAAGAGTAAAATAGAACTAGATTCTATTATAAACCGTATTAATGGATGGGCGAGAAAATATGCTCTATCATATTGATGTTTACAATAAGAAATCAACTTTTTAAACATATATATTAAATGTAAATATATTAATAATATTACATATCAACGTTAATTAAAACTAATAAGCAAGGGCGAATTAAGGTTTCAAAGCGCCTGCGACTTAACATATGCCACCACCCTCTGGGGCCACCACCCACCTACGTGTGCATGTTTGTTATATAGCTATTACTATTAGTGCACGAAGATAAATATGAAACGTTTAGAACGTGGATTTGACATCTTATCACATTTTCTTCTTTTTCAATGGTTTAATTTCGCTTTTATGTAATCAAATACCTTAACCACAGTTCATTTGCCTATAAATAAAGCCATGACAAGAGCTTTTTATGAAGCATTTCTCATTAATGCTCTAACCACTTGGTGGTACTTGTAACTCGGAACCAAGGGGATCATGCGGTGATGGCTTACGGCAACCGACTTTGCTTTGGCAAGTTGTTTTCTTGGAAGAGATCCAATAAAACTAGGAGCAAAATCGTTGACGAAGACAATGGAATGGGGGTAGGAGACTCTATTAATGGGATTGTGTTCAAGATGCTCGGCATAAGTGGGTCTTTGAGAAATGTATCTTGTACATGTGGCTTGCTCAGAGCTAGTTAGTTGTTATATATACATCCTCCTCCATTCCTGTTTCATATGTTTTGTTATGAATGTTTTAGCTAATCGTTGTGTTCTTTTAATGCAGCTAAGAAATGCAGAGCACGAATGAAATTCCATGGCGTACATGGGCCTTGTCACACCCTGTAGGAGAAATGGTTAGCCTTTGCACATGCAATGGTTATGGCGATTCGCATACGGCATAAACACCGGAACCAATTGCAATTTTTTTCCTTTAATGAATTACCTTTGTTAATATATATATATGTGTGTGGTGAAGCGGTTACTTATTTTAATTTTTTTGCAAATGGTAGAGCCGATTATGTCTGAAAGCCTAGTTGACATTTTTTTTCAAACTATGGCACCCCTCTCCATTGTGTGCCCTAAGCAACTACCTAGGTTGCCTAGGGTATGAAATGCGCCTACTAATAACTTTTAATATACCAAAAGAGAGCACTCAATCTCCTAAGACAATATAGAAATTAGAGAAAATATAAAAACTAACATAGATAAAGACATAATTAATAGGAAAACAATAATAATAATATGAATGTAGTATTTTGTAATTTTTGTAGTGAATTCTTCTCACCTAGATTCTCCTAAATGTAAGTATAATGGTTTGATCATAATGATACCATATGCTCTGGTAAGAATAATTGAACTTTGATCCAAAGTATTCGTCAAGATGCAACTAAAATCGCTTCTCAAGGATTTATTGCAAATTTAATTTTCCTCTTATCATAATGTGTTTGGGCAAGACCTTGGTTTGATTTCGTTAAGGAATAAGGCTTTGTGCTTATAATCATTTTGCAACTAATTCATTATCTAAGCATTTGCCTTTGCCCATACAAACACTCGTGTGTGACGTTAGGAGACCCTCTTGTTTTTATTTGTTCTTATTTTCATAAGCTTTATCCCATTTTTATTGTTGCTCGGTCATTCTTGCTAATTATTTTTTATTTTTAATAAACATTTTAAATAATCAACTTTATCTCCCGACACAATTTATCTCCCTAATGCAATTTATCTCCTAACCCAAGAGGGTGGTCAAAGGTGGTATGGGAAGCATTTTCCTTTTCCCATAAGTTGTTATCCCCTTTCGAGAATGGATTTGGACATTCTTGCTTTTATGAATCCACACATTTTGTTTCTATTTTTTTATGAAAAGAGATCTTATATTATATTAATGTAATAAGATACAAGATAGCTTTCAAAAAAAAACAAACAAACAAACTAGGCAACGCTTTAGAAACCATCAAAACACAACATTAGAGCACGCCCCCCGAGCAAACCACAAACAAACTAGGTCGAGAGCATAGGAAAAAAACAAATGAACTAGGCAACGCTTGTGTGCGGAAACCATCAAAACACAACATTATGCAACAAAGAAGCAAACATTCCCGGCTAAGGGGGTGATCAAGATCATTCGAATGGTGAGGGTGGCAACCCAAGCAAGGTAGTCCTTCCGGGAGGTCCTTATCATTAGAATAACCAGGAATATCCCAACCAGGGGGTATTTTCTTCTTCTTTTTTCTACCTACCTCCTCTCCTAAGAGGGAATGACAAGAGAGATATGAGGAAACTTGTTAGAAGGTGAAATAAATGGCGGCGGGGAAAGTTCCAACCATCAAATGTGCACGGCTCGGGGCCGACAGGATCCCCACCCACGTTTTGGCCCTTGATTTGCGTGGCACCCCATGCTTTATGTTCCTCTCTTTTTTTTCTTTTTCTTTCTCTTCTCAGTTAGTGGTGAGTGACTCCTCCATTTGGTGAGGGTGGGGCGAGATGTATTGTTTGACGAGCCTGGTTAAAGAATGTCGGGGCGAGAGTGACTCCTCCATTGGTGAGGGCGGGGGCGGCAGTGAGGAGGGGAATCGGAGTAAAGGGGGTCGGTGGTGAACGTCGATAGGGTGGCTGTGTGGCGACGGCAGAGAGAAGGTCACAGGGGACCACCACGGCCATGCGCAGCGAGGCAGCACGCAGAGATGGTGAGGGTGGCTCTGGGCGCTGATGACCACATTGCATGGGGGCATCGCCCCCCCCAGTTTTTTTTTTTTTTTTTTAACAAAGTCTTTAAGGTGGTCCACTTCAGAGCCACTTTATTATCCTAGACTTGAATCTATAATAACACATTAGAGATAACCATAGATTTGTTAAACACTAAAAATTAATAATTATAGAAAAAAAAAAAATATATGTCATTTTTTTCTTTCCATATCCAAAACATAATTTCCCCACTTAAAATGAAAACATGTCAAATATGGGTGAACAACAATAGAAAAAGTTTGGGGTTATCTCCTAGGATATTTTGCCAAGTAAAAAGCAATGTGGTTTGAGAGGAAAGAAAATGAATGTATCCAATTCCATAAGAAAGTTGCTTTCTTTTCCAAGGACAAAACCAAAAAGATGCACTTTCAAAAGAGTTTCCAAGTGGCCATAGAATGGGCACTTGGAGTCACAAGAGATCCCAATTTGAACAAGTCAAGACCCTATGGGAAGGCCTTGGTGCAGTAACACACCAGAGAAAGTGAGTAATTTTTGACTTCACACAGATAGACCAGGAGACAAGTGTCAAATTGTTGACTCCATGAAGATGGAGTGGAATGAATGCCCCATTGAGTGTTGAGTTTTTCAACCATGGGAAAATGAGGCAAAAGCCAAGGTCGTAGCCTTTTTGGGCTGGCGGAATAATTGTAAAACAGTATCAACATACCACTTACAATCCAAGTCCACACCAAGGGTGAGAGGAGTGCACAGAAATTTTATGCATCATATGGTCAAGGACCGAATTGAGCACTTTAGTAATGCTAGCTTAATCCTAGTTTAGTCATTCAGGCAAAAATCGAGCTTTAAGCTTAGGCCAAGAGTATCAATATTGAGAGTGTTTACAAAATAAGCTCTTGGATGGTGTGAATTCCACACTTGAAGATTTTGAGAACCACAAACACAAAAACCCCTAGATATATGTGAAACACTTATCCAAGCGAGCCTAAAAATTGGTGAGCACCAAAGGGAATGATGGTTAATGGAAATCCCATTACGAAAGCCATCACCTTTCCATTGAAGCCATGGTTTGATACATTCCCAAGCCTTCCAAATGCTTTTAAGCACAAAAGTACCAACCACTTTAACAAGCACTGGAGCAATAAGGAGGTTGACAAACCCCAAATCCTTTTAATGTGGAGTAATCGTAAGGTGATCCTTCTTCTATACCATGGCACAAAATCACTTTCCACACTTCTTGGCCAGTGATGCATCAAACAATCCATTTGGCACAGAGTACCCACCCTTGGCATTGTATGTCAATAAGGCCTAAGCCCCCAGAGTTGCGGGGAAGGAAACAAATTTCCCAAGCCACTCGATGAAAACCTTTACCAGTGGAGGTGTTGGCCCAAAGAAAGGCTTTGAGGAGCTTTTCATGTTTTTGAATGGAGGCTTTGGAAGGCACCCAACACAAAGAGTAGTAAATGTGTGTGGCCGCATCAACACTTTGGAGTAAATTTGGAATTTCCTTACCAAGGATAGAGGTATGGTAATCCAATAGTCCAATTTTTTTCGGCCACCATGTTAATGACATATTATAGCTCATTGATGAAGCTTAAAGGTAAAGGGGATGCCTAGAAATTTAAACATTTTTGTCATGTGCGAGAATCTTCCACTCAAAAGAGGCGAGCCAAATGGGCACTGCCTAGGAAAATATTACTGTAGCACTTGATTTTTCCACCATTAAATAGAATAACCAGACACTAAACAAAAGACATCAAGGCAGTGCATGACATTACAGATATTGGATTCTTCCTCAATGAGCGTGAGAAATGAATCATCTGTGAAGTGATTATTGAGCAATTGAGAATTGTTCGTAGAGGGGAATGAAATGCCCCATAAATGTGTTGAGCCCTTGGGTTTTAGCGTGAGCCAACATATACCCAAAACCTTCAGCCATAAGCACATAAAGTGTCGATGCTAATGGGCACCCTTTCCGAATGGATCAGAACAATCCAAAGGACTCAGAACCGAGGCCATTAATAGTGATCTGAGGTAGAAGCATCAATAAATAGCATTATGATTGTTTAGATGAAATTAGGGCCGAACCCAAGAGCTTGTAGCATGACAAGGATAAACAACCATTCAATCCGATCATAAGCTTTCTCAAAATCAATTTTAATGAACATGGAAGATTGATTGGATTTATGAGCCCATTCCATGCCTTCCCAAACCGCAATGATGTTGTCCAGGATGTATCGCCCCTGAATGAACCCAATTTGTTCATTGAATCATAGCGGGGAGAATACTACGCATAGGCACATAGCTAGAGCTTTAGCAATTATTTTGTAGGAGACATTCAACAAAGTGATAGGCCACCAACAAGTAATTTACTCTAGATCCCCTTGCTTCGGGATGAATTTAATATTCCCTTTGTTGATACACGACCCCAATGACTGATTCTAAACCCTTCGAGGTAGACTTGAAGAAGGTATTACCTAATAGAATCCCATAAGGCTTTGTAGAATTCTTCCTCATGGGTAGTCATCACAACCCGGGGCCTTATCATTGGCCATTTGCATGACTGCATCATGGAGGTCATCAATGGTAAGCATTCGGTCGCAAACAACCTTCTGAGCTTGAGAAAGTTTGCTTGGACACAACAAACGAGGCCATTACATTGTTCAAGGGTTGTTTGTCTATCGGAAAGAGGTTGTTGAGCACTGAAGACCAACTTATAATGTCGCACAAATGCTTGTAGCATGCCTTGAGGATCAATGACCCTGAATGAATTTTTCCATCAAATGGAGCCAATTTTTGTTGAGAATTAAAGAATTCTTTAGAGACTTCGTGTGCCAACAGTAATTTTAAGCTAGATGCATGCGGCATGAATCTTTGAGCTCCCAATGAAGCATTGTAGTTATCAAGGTAATTTGAATTTGTATTGGCGAAATATTGCAACCTAAAGTTATAGAGTTTTAGAGAAGGGGTTGCCCTCAAGTACCACCACCGCGTAGAAAGCTAAGAGCAGGAGTTTGCGGAGGGTAGGAGCGACATCTAATTTTGTCGCCAGCTTTTGGCCATATATTATGAGAAATCTAGTAGTATGAGTGATATAGCATCCTCCCACCATTGAGTCCAGCATGACATGCATAGGTGGATGAAAGTGCTAACAATGACTTGGTCGCAGGGCTAAGTTCCACACACACTTGATATGATTGAGTGTGGGCCCATGCTGCATCAAGGCAGTATTAAGAAAGAATTGGCCTTTATGACAAAAAGTGTGTTTATCATGCCAAGTGATATGAAATTGTATAGGGGAATGATCAAATAGTATAAAATCAGGCATGACCTCCATAAGCATGGAATAAATGTCAAAATCAAAAAAATCTTGAGATGACAACATGGCTCTATCGAGCCATTTAAGAACCCAATCTGATCCTCCTCAGAGATTAGACCAAGTGTACCACGCTTCAGAAGTGGGAGTGCGAGAAGTATTAGGGTCATAAAACCCAAACTTATTGCGCATGTAAAACCATGCCTCCCTTTCGCTAGTTATCCATCTCATCGGTAGGTGACTCAACCATATTAAAATCACCACTTATGACCCAATAAGCGTCGAGAATTGTGCAATTATCCACCATCAAAGATCGGCCCTTTTGGCCGCATCGTTAGAGGCATATATATTAATGAGGCCAAAAGGGTAGTCATCAACATTAAATAGGACCCATATGGCATGGTTGGTGGGGTCGATGCCATGATCAATTAAAAGGGCCATCATTTGGGAGCAAAAGAGAAATTAAACCCCACGCCCCACTTCATGATTATTTGCAGAGAAATGCCAAGTTGTCGGGATGGATGGATTTACAAACCATCTATAACTGAAAACTTGGAATTTTCACCTCCTGCAAAAACAAAACATCTAAATTGACAAATCTTTTTGAGTCTCATGAAAAACATACTTATGATAGGAGTCTATTAGATCCCAAACATTCCAAGATAAAAATTCATGGGAGACGTTGATCAAGAGCCATGCCATCAACATCCAAACCATCAAGGGTATCGAACCATTTTTTAGGAATTGAGCGGTGTTATCTTTGCAAAAAAAATCATGCATATTGATTTTCTTCCACTCGGCATAGGTGATGTTGTACTCCTCTTCTTTTGAGTCCACACTGCACCGGGCTATGATCCCAAGATATGCGAGAAGGACTTCGGGCCGTTTGGTTGACCCCTGTGAGTTGTTTGTTAAAACAACGAAGGAAGGTTGCAGCATGGTGACATTATAAACAAAATTTATCTAGTCCATGAGAATTGAGGCTGCCTTGGGTGTGCTGGAGTATTTTGGTAACTGGAATGATGAGTTGGCAACAATGAATGGCTCCTTAGCAACACCAATTGACTCCTTATCTTTCAAAGCTATGTTCCTTAACAACTGGCTCATGCTAATTGTTTATACCAAAGGCCTTGGATTGCTGATTTTTATTCTTGTTTTTCCAGCCACCCCATTGTTTGCAAACCTTCCTCCTACGGGGGTTTGGTTGGTTTAGAGGTTGTTTTGAAACTAGGTGATTACGAGGAACATAAAGAGGGTAGTCTTTGATCTTATGATCAGAGGCATGGCAAGAGAAAGCAAGTGTTAGGAAAGTTGATATATAGAATACGTTGGGAGTAACATGTGTCTCCCATCTAGATTTCCACAAATTCTTTCAGGTCTTGAGAAAGATCTACCTTAATGCAAACATGATTTGTGGACGAGTGTGGTAAAACCAGATCTGTTTGAGGCAAACCACCCACTTGATGGAAGAAGCAATTTAATGCAAGAAATGAACACAAGGCAAGGGTAGGCCAGAAATTCTACCCAGATTGGCACTTTAAGTGTGGCATACTCAGAAACCACAAAAGTCTTTAGTCCATGAAAATAGGACTAGCAAAGAGTTATGGACATACCAAGTGGCTTGTCGTGCCAAAATATTGGGGGCATTGGTTAGGCGGAGAAGTGAGAAATGAAACATCCTTTGGTCATATTTTGGACTCTATCAATCCAGACCCATGAGGAGTCCAGGTTGTGTTAACCCAGGATTTGAGCATGCTCTCAGAGGGGATGCGACCCACAAAATACCCAATGAGACATAATTGTTCCAACCATTTACAAGTAACATTAAAGTCAGGAATAGGTAAAACCACATCAGGAGGAGAAACATTACCTCATGGAAGACCTTCGGGACAAACTTCTGAGGATGTTTCACGCAGTGTAGCGTCATTGCTCAAAGCTCCACTATCTCCAACCACGGTTGTAACAACCGGGCTTGAAGAGGAGAGGTCATTATATAGGGGTGCCCAACGGGTGGGAAACCCTAAAAAATGATGGTATTAATATCCCATAGAGCCCAAGAAGGTCGCAGAATGACAAGTTCGAAAGCAAGAAACCCTAGCAAAGCCGACTCCAGAGCGCATTTCCAAAAATTTTTCAAAAGTGAAGTCGACTCTTACAATTTTTTATTTGTGGGTAGTTTATGAATGCATGGGATGTTTTAAAACTTATTTTTAGCAAAATATTAGTGTTGGAGCATGACATGGGGTATCGATAGCTAGGTAATATCCAAGCATGTTCATTCATATTGAGGTAATTAAAATTGATAAAATCAAAGTCAATATATCGGTAGACATTAGGGGTTAAAGGGTTTAATTTATTAATATTTTGAATTATGTATTGGGGGTAGGTTAAGAGTTGTGCAGAGGATAGGTAGAACTAGTTTTAATATAAAATTGAAACACTTGAACCCCGATTTTAAAAACTAAATACCTTAAAATCACAAAAGGAGTATTCATAAAGTTTAATTATGATCTCTTTTTAATATGGAAATCTCGGTTAGGAGTTTTTAACCCAAAAATATTAAGACGGTAGAAAACTAAGATCAAGTATGTTTTTTTTCAAAAATTATATTATTTCACTATTTTAATTATTTGAAGAATTATTGATAAATGATTACAAATTAACATTGAGATAATTGGTAATGAGATATCTTTCTAGAGCAAAGGCATATTAAGAAAATAATAATTGAGTGGAAACATGATATATTAGGGTAGAAATAAAAAGGGGTAAATAAAATTGTAATGGAAAAATGGGTAAGTAAGGTACATGGAAAAATTGGGGGTATTTTCATTGTAATAATATAACAAGAGGGGGTATTATCAATTAATAACTAGAAGTAAAAACTAACATTACAAGAATTGTTTAATACCCTTGAACGAACGTGTTATCTCATACTTTTACTAAGTGAACCCCCAATGGAGCATGAGGGAACATAATGAAAAAGTAAAAGTTCCTAGGAATATATTGAGGTTGAAATTGGTCAAGATCTGGTACTTTGGTTTGTGAAGAACATGTTTTTATTGGGTTCTAGAATATGTATTAAGGGTTAATGAAGTACCCTCATCGAAAATAACATCTTGGTGGTCTTCAAGATTAGAGTGAATTGGGAGGTGAAGTGTGAAGTAATAAGTCTTTGGATGAGCATACATGCCCAAGTATTGTGCATCTTAGAGCAAACCCCTCTCACTTTGTGAGGTTGAGGGCACAAGTAACATCCTCAGTAGTGGATAATTTAAAAGACCCGATAAGCTTTCCACATGTTTCCCGATTACATATTCAATTTTTTTTATGATGGCTTTATTTTGGATTTGGAAGCATCTATAATATGTGAACCAATCATAGTATAGTGTTAGCTTGATACTTTTATTTTATGTTCAGTTTTCATGGTAGTTATATTGCACATAAAAGGTGGTAATCACAGTGGCAATAACTAGTAAATGATGGCCAAATGGCCTACCACTTGCCATTTGAACTTTTAGATCTATTGTACATTTTTATTGAATATTGAAGCATTACAACTAGGCATTGGTTTACATAGATTGTTAGCATCTCTGCCCATGTTTTGGAGGAAACATATATGAAATTATAATACTGAATAAGCCTACAAACTAAACCGATGAGCCATGAATTTGATGGCATGAAATTATAATACATGCCATCAAATTCATCCAAGGCACGATCCTAGTCTCAACCACTTGACTCTTTGTGTCGGGGTGTCGGGGCCTTTGCATTCAACAAGAATTAATCCCTGGTGGCACATGCAAGCCAAACAACTTCACCAATGGACCAAATGGTCGCTTGATTATAATAAAAACCCAAATTAATATATGTAAATGATTTTTTAAAATGAGAGGACCCATTTAACCCTCACTTTATTAGTTCATATATGTGTGAAGTAATAACGGATGGGGGCTTGTACACTTATAGGCTAACTTAGAGAGCTCAAAGACCTTGCTCAACAATCATGAAGCATAACTATGTTCAAATATCACTAAGATCAAAATTGTGATACTTTCAATACAAACAAAAAAATCCTTTTCAAGGAAGACCATTGAAAGTAGTGGAAGAATATAATTATCTCGGCTTGACTCTCACAACAAGCTTAGTTGGGAAACCCGTAGGGAAAAAGGTATTTAAGGTTGTTGGAAGGTGATTAAGTAAATATTGATATAAATAGATGCTTAAATCTAATTACAATGTATCGGTAAATAAATAGACAAATAAGTACAAAAATGACCAAAGTAAATAAATAATTAAGATTTAAAACCCTATGTGCAAAGAGGAGATAAAATGACTTAGATGTTTCACAATTAATATTAGGTTGTGTTGAAGTGACGAACTGGAAAATCTGAATTGCATACTATCATAATGAAACCCCAAAAATGCAAAGATGGATGAATATGTTGGACTGGGGTGCCTGGAGTGGGTTACGGGGTGCCTACGCACGTTGTAGACCGATTGGCACTGTGATCGCCGTCGAAAAACATCTTTGACTGGTCACAATGTGTTTGATGTCCTTCGCTTCTTATCATTAGTATGTCGCACGATGATCATTGATGTCATTGATAACATGCAATAAATAATTCACTGCAAAACCCTCAAGAGTGCATCAAATCCCAAAAAGAAAATAATGCAAATGAGGGGTCAAACTGTCCTCAACTATCAAACAAGTGATCTTATGACTAAGCATTGCACTACATTTTAGACCCAATGTAGTTCTATGTGTGTGTGTGAAGAATCGTGCCCTAGGTGGCTCTTGTGTGTGTCGCACTTGATAGTGAGAAATAACTATATGTAGAAGATGTAAGTAGATGTGTGTATGGAATAAAATCAACTTCCCCTCCTATAAAGTGTATGTAGAATAATGCAGTCCCTTTCCCTTATGTGGATGCTTGAATGCTCTTGAATAACCTTTGAATGCAACCTTAGGTGGTGATAGCTAATGCTTAGTGTTTGGTGTTTTATTATGGTCACATAACTTTATATTTATATGATTTCCTTACTTGAATTTTATAATTAACCCCGAAAAGGACAACTACCAAAAAGATAAGATGCCCAAACGGTTAGAAAGGACCCAAAATATGTGAAAAAAAGTATTAAAATGTCGGGCACCCGAGAGGGGACGAGGGCGCCTAGCGTTAGCGCCCTAGGCTGGACGCTAATGTCCAAACTCAGAGAAATTGAAGGGTCGAAGGTCATATTGGGAAAGAAGGCGTGTAAGATCAAAAGTGGCAATAGAAAGTAAGAAAATATGGCCAAAGATATGGGATGATTAGTACTCTTCTTACTTATGAATCATATGAATAGTAGTATGTGATCAGGACTAGATAGATACCCAAAGTGTGTGATTTTGTGTCTACATTCACCCCCACTTTATGTTTTTGAGTGAATGCTCGATAACATAAAGTAAATAGGAGATGCATATCTGATAACCATGTAGATTGATGGTGAAAAACATGCCAAGAGATGATAAAAAGCGTGGAGTGATAAAAATTTTAAGCATGGAAACTAAAGGAGAGGAAGTGCAGTGATGAAGATGATGACCCTAGGGTGAGAGCGTATGTATCGATGTTGTGATTGTACATGTTGTTCAAGTCAATTATTCTTGTTGTTTTGATTATGATTGATGTTGATGTGATGATGTGACTATCACTTCCCACAAGGATGCATGTGCAAAAGAGAAAAATGAACAAGTAGTCAAATACATGTGTATATGATCAAAATGTGTAAAAAGTATGTATGTAAGAAAAAAGTATGTAAAATGTGAAAAGGGATCTCGTGTGCACCTCCACTGATGAGAAAAGAGTGTAGAAATGATCCTCCTCCAAGATGATGTAGAACGAATGATTTTTTTGATCAGGTGATCTCCACGAAAGTAAAGAAAATGTTTGCTAGTGCAGTGCGAAGTTTTAAGCGATCTCATGGAAAAATTGTGAAGAAGAAGTGTAGGGAAAAATTTAATGTCATCCTCCCCAAGAGCTTTTTTTGGGCATTAGTGTCTACGTGTTGTGCTAAGGACTCGAGTCAGATATGGTCGTTGTTGTGGATGATGACTATGTTGTACTAATCTTTGAACTTTGCCGAATCAGTGTAAGACATTGTATGGGGTGAATGATTCACCCAATTATGCCCTATTTGGGGTGCATGCAACGTCATCGAGGAGCATGCAATCCAAAGAAGGACCGACCACCGAATTGAAATTGATGTAATGTAGGGGGAGTGTACTTAGTAGAGACCAAGGCACACCCAAACAAAGTGGATAGAAACAAGCATTAGTGAAAGAAAAGACAAACATGCATGTATAAGACAATATGTAAGCTAAGAAAACAATGTGTAAGCTAAGACGTAAGAAGGCAATATGCAAGAAGACAATGTAGAACACGAAAATCGGTTTCAAACACGGGACATCACTCACAATGTCAGCAAGACATGCAAGGCCGATATACCCAAAAGTAGATAATGTGCACACAAAACAAAGGAAAAGTCCACAAACAATGGAAAATAATCACAATCAATGGCATATAATAACAAGAAATGTAACAATGACAACCATCAAGCAAATAGACTTGCAAGACAAATGGTACACACACTGTTAGCATGTTAAAAAGATAGAAATATGTCAAAGTGTGTAATCGGATAATGATGTGCTATGAAAAATGAAACAATTGCACTGTAGTGTATGAAAGTGGATGCCCCAAGAGTTATTGTTGGACCGGTATGAGGTACTACATGCTAAGCATCCATGTTGCGTGTAAATATCTGTGTAAAGCTGCGATCACAACTAGAAGGTAAGTGAACACATACGTGTGTATGATAAGAATAATGACACACAAGATATCTAACTAACATATGTAATAAAGTGTACATGTAAAAACATAAGTAAGCAAGAATAATGTGACCAAGATATGTAATATGTTGTGGATAAGAAAGAATGGAATGTAGAGTGAATGGTAGAAGCATCGTGCCCTTGAATGAGTGTGAATGAATATGCATGTGATGATGTTCATTTATAAATGACCCCAAACAATTAAGAATGAACCATAGACAAGAGTGCGTCATCGGAAATGGTTCGAATGTGCTATGCTAGAAAGATGTGATCATGAAAGCGTAGAGTGTAGAGAGTGTGTGAGTGATTAAACTATGGTGTCCCCAAGATTTCACCTTGAAATTTAGGACTACCCCTTTTTAAAAAAATGTTCTTTTCAAAGTAATGGATCATTTTGTGTTTGTTTTGCCTGCAATTGTTTGCATTGCTCTAAGTTATCTCTAGAGAGTCATAAAATCCAAATTTGACAAATACCCACATGTTAAAACTCACTCTATCCCTTCACTGGGGTTTTTTGAGAGAATATTGTTAGGGTTAGCACAAGGTTGTACAAATAATATATCAGATCTAAGCATACATGCAATAAAAGTGGATATTCTACTAGAAGAAATATACAAAACAAGAGATATAAATCAACACTTTAACTTGGTTCACCCAATGGGCTACATCCACCAAGAAACAAGTCAATCTATTATCCAAAGCTTTCAAAAGATATACAATGAAGATTTACAATCTTCCACACCTCTCATATGTACAATAATTTCTTTCTCTCAAGCTTCTCCTTCTCCAAGAATTCTCTCTCTCACAATTATTTCCACAATAATCATCAACTCTCTCAATCCCTTTTCTAAACCCTAGCTTTCATGCT
Source organism: Taxus wallichiana var. yunnanensis (assembly GCA_018340775.1). NCBI lineage: Eukaryota > Viridiplantae > Streptophyta > Pinopsida > Cupressales > Taxaceae > Taxus > Taxus wallichiana. The sequence goes on from CM031235.1 coordinate 811,434,082, forward strand.
TATAAAGGCATATAAAAACTTAGGGCACTTAGCCATGCAATTACAATTAATAGATTTGTTTTAATACTAAATTTAGATCTAATTCCCGTGAGTAAAAATAAAACACCCACGCATGGTAACCAACGTCGGTTAGCCCTAACCGATGTCGGTTCCTACTTGCACTACGATGCCAATCATAGGTGACCGATGTCGGTCCCTTCATAACCAATGACAGCTTCTTTCATAACCAATGTCGGTTCCTTTATAACCGATGTCTCTGTTCTTGTGTTTTCCAACAAGTTTAATAAAGTGTGCTAAATTGAAGTAATTGAGTTCCACAACTCAACAATCTCGCACTTAGAGATAAATTATTGCACTATACATGTACAACATCATTCTTGGATCCTTTCCTTAGCTTTATTTCTTCCTCTTCAAGTCTCAAACTTGAAGACCAATAGAAGTGGAGTGTAGCTCCAACTTCTCTTTTGTTAATGGCTTCGTTAGCATATCCACAAGGTTTTCACTCATATGAATCTTTTCCGCTTAACCGCCCATCCTCCAATACACGCCGTGTGAAGTGATACCTCAACTAAATGTGTTTTATTCTAGAATGAAATGTTGAGTTCTTTGTCAAATGAATTCTTTTCCAAATGAAGTGTAATCATGCTCATGCATGAAACTATCAAACTTCATGTATCATTGCCTTGGAGCTTGTTTAAACCCATATAGACTCTTTTTCAACCTACACACTAATTTCTCCTTACCCTTGACTTCATACCCAAATGGTTATTACATATAAATATCTTCATCTAAATCACCATAAAGGAAAGTCATCTTCACATCTAGTTGCTCTAAATGTAAATCATCTACTGTAACTATACTCAATACAATACATATGGAAGTCATTTTAACAATAGGAGAAAATATTTCACCAAATTCAATACCTGATTTCTGTGCAAATCCCTTTACTACAAGCCTAGCCTTGTACCTTTTCTATCCGCCATCTTCTTCCTTGATCCTCGTAAACCCATTTGTTCTACAATGACCTCTTACTTTTTGGCAACTTAATCAAATCCCAAGTCCGGTTTCGCTCCAAGGAGTCCATCTTCTCATCCATGCCATGCTCCCACCGCAGTGAATCTTATATTGCATTTCTTCTTAAAAAATTATGATTTACCATTATCAATCAATAATAAATAAGATAGAGAAAGTGTAAATCTTTCTAGATGTTTACTTACCATTTTTGACCTTCTCACATAAGCTTGGGATACCTGAGGCTCTTTCTGACCTCCTGACATTTGTTTCTAGTTCAGCGATGTGACCGACGCGTCGATCACCTATAACGGATGTCGGTTCTGCTAACTAATGTTGGTTTGACTCTTCTATAACCAATACCAGCTCATTTGACCGATGTTGGTTAAGGATCAATCGACACCGATTCTCGTGTGTAACCCCGTAGGTATGCCTTTTCAAACAAACTTCTCAACCGGTTCATCATTGGGTACCAAAAGTTTGATCCTCGCACATTCTCTTTTCATTACATTCAATGTCACAACTCCTAATAATTTTAGAATTATCTAAATCCCAAAAACGAATCCGAAATCACCAGATCCATAACCAATAAAAGTTCATCTATTGGATTTTGCATCCAACTTTTTCTATTTTCCTTATCAATATGCACAAAAGCTTTTGAACCAAAAATTTTAAGAAAAGAAAGATCTACCTCTTTTCCAATCCAAGCTTCCTTTGGTATTCCTCCATCTAGTGAACTTGAAGGCCCGTGGTTAATCAAATAAACCGTTGTATCAACTACTTCTACCCAAAACTGCAAGGGCAATCCAACATGTATCCTCATACTTCTAGCACGTTTCATGATTGTCATGTTCATTCTTTCTACAACACCATTCTCTTGTGGTATTCTTGGAACTGTCCTTTCTCTACGTATTCCATTCACTGAACAATAATCATTAAAAGCCTTGTTACAGTATTGACCACTATTGTCAGATCTAAGGCACTTTAACTTTGAATTTGATTCATTTTCAACAAGGGATTTCCATATTTTGAAAGTCTCAAAATATCATATTTATGTTTAATACAATAAATCCATAACTTTCTTGTAGCATCATCAATGAAAGTAACATAATACTGGGATCCTCCATGAGAAGCTACCTAGGCTGGTCCCTACACATATGAGTGTACAAGCTCCAATTTCTACTCCTTCTTAGTTGCCCCAACTTTGAGAAATCTCACTCTCTTTTACTTTCCAAAGATACAATGCTCACAAAAATCAAGATCTAAATCTTTCAAATATGATAACTTACCCTTAGCCTTTAAGATATGCATTCCTTTTTTACTCATATGGCCCAACCAATTATGCCACATGCATGCATCTGAATCTGAAGTAGATAACACATAAAAGGAATCAATAACACATGTAGATAAATATAACATTCCTACCTTCTTGCCTCTTGCCACAACAAAGGCACCCTTGGTGACTTTCCAAGAGTCTGTTGTGAATGTAACCATGTAACCAACTTCACCTAGTTGCCCTGTAAAAATAAGATTCCTCTTGAGGCTTGGCACATGCCTCACATCTTTCAATACCCATGTATTTTCATTCTACAATTTTAGATGAACTTCCCTTTACCAGTAATACTGCAAGGTTCATCATCACCCAAATAAACATGCCCAAAATTACCTTGGACATAATTTCTAAAATAACTCTTATTAGGGGTTGCATAGAAATAAGCTCATAAATCTAAAACCCATGATTTTATTCTATTATCCAAAGAAATAATAAGAGCATCTTGCATTACCTCTGTTGTAATATTTCCCTCTTTATTTTTGTCTAGGTGTTGGTTCTCTTTATCCTTTGACCAATAATCTTTCTTTACATGCCCTTTATTTCCACATTTCCAATAATACCTCTACCTCGATTTAGATCTGCTATCCCTTGACTTTGATTTCCCATTATTCTTACTCTTGGATCTCTCCTTCTGTATGCCTCTGCTTTCTACATTCAAAGCATTCCCAGATGATGATTCCTCTGTACTTTTCTTGCGAATTTCTTCATTCAAGATTATACTAACCACATCATCAAACTTCAAAATATTATTAGCAGATGTTGTATTACTAACAATCATTACCAAGTTATCCCAAATATCAGAAAAAAACATAAGAATAAGAGTGCTTTCACTTCATCATCAAATGGAATATCAACCAATTTTAACTGATTTACAATAGATTGGAAATAATTCAAATGACTAGATGTAGATCCACCTTCATGCATCTTAGAACTAAATAGTTTCTTCATCAAATAAAATTTATTTGAAGCACTAGGTTTTTCATATAAATTAGAAAGAGATTTCATTAATTGTACCATATAATTCACTTCTATAATATTGGAAGCCACGATGTTTATCAGGCTTAATCTTATAGATCCTAAAGCCTTTCTATCAAGAATCTTCCATTCTTCATCATTCATCTTCGTAGGCCTAGAACTTTCATCCAACGGTAATTACAAATCTCTTTGATATAGATAATCCTCAATCGCATCTTCCATAATTGATAAATTCGGTCATCAAACTTCTACTTTGTATTTTTTTCTTTTACTATTGATGTAGCTCTCACTCAATCAAAAACCCTCATGAGTAAATCATTAACACATAAAACCCTCAAACAAAGTTCGATGCCAATTGTTGGGGTTAGCACAAGGTTCATACAGATAATATATCAAATCTAAGCATACATGCAACAAAATCAATATTCTACTAGAAGGAATATACAAAATAAGAGATATAAATCAACACTGATTTAACGTGGTTCACCCAAAGGTGGGCTACATCCACCAAAATCAAGTCAAGCTATTATCCAAAGCTTTCAAAAGATATACAATGAAGATTTACAATCTTCCACACCTCTCATATGTACAATATTTTTTCTCTCAAGCTTTTGCTTCTTCTCCAAGAATTCTCTCTCTCACAATTATTTCCACAATAATCTTCAACTCTCTCAATCCTTTTCTAAACCCTATATTTCATGCCCATATTGGTGAAGAAAATAGAAGTCAATGTCGATACATTGAATATATCTTTAAAATCGGAGGAAGAAATAGAACTAGCTCTCATAATTGCAAAGGCTTCCGGAAAAAAAAATCATCCTCTTGTTTCTAAGGCAAAGCCCATGTGGAAGTCATTACATTAGAAATTCCTTCTAAAAGCTTATGCATGTCTCCCAATCTTCTAGTTGAAGCCTTCATTGAATTTACTTGTATTTTCCTTCACCCGGAGTGCTTTCTAGAATTTAAAATTGCTCATATGCAATTAAAAATAAAAGGTGATGAGTTTTGTCTAAATTGTTTATGACAAACATTGCACTGTGCACGTACTGGAGAAGAACTGCAAAAGCTTCAAGGATAAGAGGGAAAATAGGTCAGAGGTAACACCGTAAGAAAAATCATAGTCAGCTGCTTCTAGATCCAGTTTGGTGAGAATCAAAGGAAAGGATTCAACAACATATGGGAGGAAAAAACATCTCAGATTCAAGGTAGAGATATCATTCAGATCATTCATTGCTAAAGTGGATAAAGCAGAAGTGCAATACAAGTTGGATCAACATACATAGTATGGAAGAAGAACAAGACCGAGAGTGTTGCAACATCTTTCTTCTAATTTCTTCTCCTATTTCTTCTTCTTTCTCTTAGTTTCTCTGGCAAAGCAATTGAGCTATGAATTAAAATTGTAAAACTTAGGTAATTGGCTATAAAAGTCGTTACTTCAAGTTACTGGAAGAAGTCAATTACTTGGAAATAGGAGGCAGGCATGCAAAATAGGAGGTTCTATTTTCAGTTATAAATCATGCATGTCATGCAAAGAGGAATTCCAGGAGGAAGATGGTCAACTGTCTCCTTTTCTATAGATTTTACATGCGGGAATTCATTTAAAGCTTCCTATTTGTAATTGCCCTCTATCCAATATAAATAGAGGAAGAGCCTACGGGTTAAAGGAGGAGAATTTTTAATCAACATTCTTGAGTTCTAGACTTTGTGTTATAGCCCTTGATGTCTTTTTGTGAAAGCTAGGAATTGAATAAAGGCGGATTTCCAGAGAACTTTGTGTCCATGGTGCATTTGCTTCTTACTTTTGTGTGGATCTTTAGATAAAATTTGTGTTATCTAAGATTTAGATTAGAAGCTTTTCTTTTCCTTTACTTCTAAATATTGTGAGATCTACTTGTTTATTTAATCTATGTGTATGAGACCAACTCTGTAAACTATTGGTTGAATTACATATCTTCCTTTCTTCTTTCCCAAATTCCATTATTTCCCCCTTCTGAAAATACTTCATAAACAACTACTTACTTGCTGTAGAATTTCTTAGCTATGGTTCATGAGCTTTGTGATTAAAGTAAAACCCCCACAAATAGTTATTAAAGTTTCATACTTACCAGATTGATAAACATCTTACATGGGAGCCTCACCGGTAAATGAGGGAGATTTATCTCATGACTGCCTAGGTTTTTAGCTATGTAGAAAATCTAGCCAATAGTTTTTGGTGACTCCGCTGGGCACAACACAAATTAGCAGACTAGAGATTTTTATTTCCAATCCTATTTTATATTATAGGCTTAACCTGGTTGAATGTGCATTCATGCATCCACAGAGCTAAAGGAAGGGCTAATCATTTTTATAGATTGCATGGAGAAATTTAATTTCAATCATTATCCTCAAGTTAGAACCCATATCTATTCTTTCACCAGAAGAAGATTTTAAACTCCTCCGATCCAGATCATGTTTAACACAATCTAGCAGTAGGGATTATTCACCCATCCTATTCTTAAAGAAGACGTGCTCCTTTCATGATGCAGAATCAACCACTTGCCCCTGAAACACCTGTTCCATGGGGCGTAGCTTTTGGACCTCTAATCCAACTCCTCCAATGCATGATCTACCTAAAGGGATGAGAAATAATTTTCAAAAATTCTTTGGAGATGGAAAGCAAAATCCAAATGACCACTTGGCTGCATGTTTTTTCATATCCTGCATGAGTGCTCACAATAGAACACGAAGATTTTGTCATCGAATTTTCATAGAGACTCTACACACTTGGTTGGAGAATAGTTCTACCAGCTAGCTCCTAGCACCATAACCAAATGGGATACTATGCGAGATGCATTCCTAAAAAGATTCAAGCTAGCCGAAGATTCCAGTACATTGATAACTCAAATGACTCAGCTGAAGAAGGAGCCACAAGAGCACATGCGGGATTTTATTGCAAAATTCCAAAGATTAATTTATAAAATTTCATCTTCTACTTCTCTAATGATGAGAATCATAAAGTATTCTTCATCAATGCTTTACTTCCTGAAGTAAGCTATCAACTGCAAAGAGCATGCATGTCTTTTCGACTTGTTAGCAGCTCAAAACATGGTGATTAAAATTGAAGATGACCTCATCATGGATGGAAAGATAAAGAGCAACACTTCTAGAGATGAAATTTCATCCTCTGCTACTACTTCCGATTCACTATTGCAAAAGTTAGCAAATGAGATGTCACAGATGAAGAAACAAATGGCTCAAATGGCTTAGGGAAACAACATTTCCCCTACTTGAATTTTAACAACAACCGCATTATTGGTTCCCAAAGATTAGCAATTGAAGTTGCTCCTAGAAATAATGTGGAGATGAATGAAGAAGACCAGGAAGTTGTCATTGATCAGCTCGAGAATGATGATTTTGTAGGTCCTATGATGAATCCAACATTAATTACCTAAACTACAAATTTGAACATGACTATGAGGAGCTTCTTGAAGACGATCATGGTCATGCATATGTAGTATTTACACAATCACAAACTCGCCAAGCTGAGGCATTAGCTGATGAACAAAGAAGGGGAAGCCCTTTACCTTCTTCCTTAGCTCCCAGAAATAAGAATGTGAGTTCTTCATCTCAACCACAGAAAGCAACTTAGGTATCTGAATCTATACCTTCTTTTGACATTATTGATCATGCCAAGAAAACTAGAGTTCAAATGTCAAAAGCGAATAAATGATATCTTTCTGAGTAGCTAAATAGGTTAGTTAGGTATGTGCAGTCACCAAGGGAAATTCATTGCATCAAAATGTCTTTTTCCTAAGCCCAAAGATACTCCTCCCCAGAACAACGTTGTAGTTCTTAAACCCTCATTATCTTCTGAAAGAGTAGAACCTTTCTATGTCTCCCTATTGCTTAATGGTTTCAAGTTAAGAAATTGCATTCTAGATTCGGGTGCTTCTAACAATGTCATGCCAACTAAAGTTGTAGATGCTCTTGGGCTTACCTTGACAAAGACCATAAAAAGGTGGTATTACGTGGAGAGACAAGTCCTTTTAATCAGACAAATCAAAGATGCACAAGCTATTCTCGCTAACTTTTCTGACAAAAGATTAAAGATGATAATCTTAATTGTAGATATTTCTGTCTCCTACAAGATGTTGCTAAGTAGAAACTTTTGTAAAGAGTTGGGAGGGGAAGTAAAGATGGATTGGTCATGTTCCTATATTCCTATCAAAGGAATAAGTCACGAGTTGGAGCTGAAAAGAAGTCCAAGTACATTGTTACAAAATCTGAAGATCCTATATCTCATATTATTTTTCAGGGGTCTGACCATGGTGTATACTTCTTGGAAATGGATAAAGGCGTTCTAGAGCCAAAAATTCAACCAAAGCCAGCAGAAGAAGAGGAAAAGGTTTGGACGTTGGAGTTTAAAGGCACATGTTGTTCTTTTGGATTAGGAGTCGTCATTCTATTAATATCTCTAGATCATGAGATATTCCCATACTCCCACAAGTTGATGTTCGAGAACACCAACAACACAGCTGGAGTATTAAGTATTGTTGTTAGGAATGGAGCAAACTAGGACGAAAGGAGTAAAACTCCTCAAATCCCAAGGAGATGTTGAACTTCTAGTAAAGCAAGTTTGAGGGAAAAATCAAGTCATCGGAGATAAGATAAAGTATTACAGAGATAGAGTGCTTTCTACCACACTTGATTTTGTAGCCTTCTCTATCAACTTCATTCCAATAAATCATAATTCCAAGGTAGACTCTTTGGCAGTCACAACTGCACTATTGAATCCAAATAGACCATCGTCCATATTTAGACATGGAAACTATAAAGTGGAAATGGTCTACCGCCCCAAAGTCCCTGATAATGTTAAACAGTGGCAAACTTTCAATGGTGGCAAACAAAATTTGCATGTCTAGAACAAGATAACTTTGACAGGTTGTGTGTTGAAGGGAGTAAATCACCACCACGACAAACAATCACAAGAAAAACTGATCCAAGTTATGATGATAATAGTGGAATAATCCAACCAAAAGGTAAAAAAATCCCCAAGGGTTTAGTTTCCTTAGTGGAGACTTTCAACAAGCATGATCAATGCTTGAAGAAAAACAAATAACATGGTGATAGTTCTTCCTCAGGAATGCAATGATAAATTTGGGTATGAGGAATTTGATGTAGATTTACCACCACGAGAGAGAAGAAAGGATGAGCCACCAGAAGATGAAGTTGTTAAGGAATTGCCCAAAGTATTTTACAAGAAGGTCAGAGAAAGGAAGTTCAAGATCAGATATTGGGTACTCGGTGGGACAAGAAGCACAAACCGAAGGGCATGCATTACAATCTTATTCACTCTAGAAAGGGCCCTTTGTGATCAAAATAACTACCAGAATGGATAGCTTCATCCTTTCCTACCAGGATGGAATTGAGTTACCCTACCTTTCAATGGGCAACATTTGAAGCTATTCAGAAACTGAGATACAAGGTAAAACTTGTTTGTATATAAATAAAACTTTTGTTTTTTTTTTTTCTTTTTTTTTTTTTTGTTTTGTGGCATGACCTCAACCCAATAGACAAGACACGAAACCAGAGATGTTGGGATCTCATCTTCACTCCTTTCATTTTGACAAAGGTAAAGATGTCCATGATTTAAGCCAACAAGTGTCCCCAGATTTCACCCTAAAATGCAGACTACCCCTTTTTTTTAAAAATCATTCTTTTCAAAGTAATGGGTTGTTTTGTGCATGTTTTTTTCACGATTGTTTGCATTGCTCTAAGCTATCTCTAGAGAGTCATTTAAGCCAAATTTGACAAATAACCACATGCTAAAACTCACTCTATCCCTTCGCCAAGTTTTGTCTAAGAGAATTTTATTTATTTATTTATTTATTAAATAAATAAAGTTCTGTTTAAAAATAAATTGTGTTGCAATTGAACCCTACTAAGGATTTTCACGCCAGTATTGCTTCCGCCTCTCAATGGAGCATTCACCCGGGGGGAATAATTTTTGCAGATTAGCTAATTGGAGAAATTTTTCAAGCAATTGCCCACAACTTCTTTCGGGTTTTGTTTTTATTTCTTTTTTGTCTTTCTCCATTTTTCCATCCGAAATCCCCGTAGCCTATTCATTCTTCCTACCAGACCTTTTCCCGGCCTAGGGTTTTGAAAAGCTATCTAATATTTTTAATTACTAATCTGTCTAAAGGTGATCAGAGCTCATGATTCTTTCAGAGATTGCGAAGTTGTTTTGGTCCAAAAGGTGTAAAATGGATTTTATGAAAAAAAAGAAAAATACATCAACGTGTAGAACTCGAGAAAATATGCACTTTTAGAAAAAACAACACCTAAAACGGAGCCACGAAGTGAAAGTTATGGCACTTGCAAGTTTTTGTTGCTACATCTTCCCGACCCTTTCCAAAAATGGAAAATTTTATTCTATGCTTGTGTTTTCTTCACCGAAAATCCAAAAATGGAAACAAAATGTTGTTGATGATTTTCACACAACTTTAAGAGCAAAAGTCATGCAAGTCGCACTTTTTGGGAAGAGCAATTTTTAATACAAGTTGCACTTTTGGAAAGAATCTTTCTTCCATGCAAGTCGCATTTTTTGGAAGGATGGTTTTTAAGTGCCAATGGGAATTTTGGTGGTGAAAGGAAGATGGGAATTTCGAGCCTTCATAGAGGGTTGTTTTTTCCCATCATTAAAGTTAAATCACTTAAGTGTCAATGGGAATTTTTGTGTTGCTCAGCGGAAGGTGGGAATTTGGAGCCTTCCTGGAAGGTTGTTTTTTCCCATCGTTAAAGTTAAATCACTTAAGTGTCAATGGGAATTTTGTGTTGGCAGGAAGGTGGGAATTTGGAGCCTTCTTGGAAGGTTGTTTTTCCCATTATGAAAGATAAATCACTTAAAGTACAAATGAGAATTTTGGGGCTACCAGGAAGGGTAAGAATTCCCATCAAGGAAGTTTTATTCACCCATGCAAGTCACACTTTTGGAAAAGATCTCTCTTTTATGCAAGTCACACTTTTTGGAAGGAAGGTTTTAAGTGCCAATGGGAATTTTGGTGGTGGAAGGAAGATGGGAATTTTAAGCCTTCCTGGAAGGTTGTTTTTCCCATCATTAAAGATAAATCACTTAAGTGAAAGATGAGATTTTGGAGCTTCCTGGAAGGGTAAAAATTCCCATTTCTTTGCCTTCTTATTTTTAACATGACTTCTAGCCAAAAAGTGCGACCCATTCTGGCATAGCTAAATGCCTAAAAGTTGACTTTTTTTAAATTTTCGGGAAGCATCCAATTTTGGTGCCTAGGGTTGGAAAGGCTTTCTTTTTATTATTCTAGCTATCTACATGTTGATGTGAGTCCACGAGTGAATAAAATAATATTTTTAAGTTTGTTTGACATATAAGCAAAGTCTAAAAATAGAGGGCAACGAGCTTTATAATCAAATCTTGGTGAAGAAATTTGATATTCATGTTATGGACTGCATACTTGTCTGGAATTATTTGCAGGAATACTTCATTTATGCCCATATTGGTGAAGAAAAGAAGTCAATGTCTGATACATTGAATATATCTTTAGAATCAGAGGAAGAAATAGATCTAGCTCTCATAATTGCAAAGACTTCTGGCAAAAATTCATCCTCTTGTTTCTAATGCAGCCCATGTGGAAGTCATTGCATTGGAAATTCCTTTTAGGAGCTTATGCATGTGCTCCCAATCTTCTAGTTGAAACCTTCATTGAATTTACTTGTATTTTCCTTCACCTGGAGTGCTTTCTAGAATTTTTAATTGCTCATATGCAATTAAAAATAAAAGGTGATGAGTTTTGTTTGAATTGTTTACACGAAAACATCATGACCGGAGAAGAAATGAAAAAGCTTCAGGATAAGAGGGAAGATAGGTTAAAGGCAACACCACAAGAAAATCATAATCACCGCTTTCCAATCCGGTTTGGTGAGAATCAAAGGAAATGATTCAACAACATATGGGAGGAAAAACATCTCAGATTCAAGGTAGAGATATCATTCGGATCATTCATTGCTAAAGTGAATGAAGCAGAAGTGCAATACAGGTTGGATCAAAATGTAGAGTATGGAAGAAGAACAATACTAGGAGTGTCGCAACATCCTGTCTTCTAATTTCTTCTTTTCTCTTATTTTCTCGACAAAACAATTGAGCTATGAATTAAAATTGTAAAACTTAGGTAATTGGCTATAAAAGTCGTTACTTCAAGTTCTGGAAGAAGTCAATTACTTGGAAATAGGAGGCAGACATGTAAAATAAAAGGTTCTATTTTCAGTTATAAATCATGCATGTCATGCAAAGAGGAATTCTAGGAGGAAGATTGTCAGTTGTCTCCTTTTTCATAGCTTCCCGCATGCGGGAATTCATTTAAAGCTTCATATTTGTAATTTCCCTCTATCCAATATAAATAGAGGAAGAGCCTACGAGTTAAAGGAGGAGAATTTTTTAATCAACATTCTTGAGTTCTAGACTTTATGTTACAACCCTTGATGTCTTTTTTGTGAAAGCCGAGGAATTGAATAAAGGTGGATTTCTAGAATTTTGTGTCCATGGTGCATTTTCTTCTTACTTTTGTGTGGATCTTTGATAAACTTTGTGTTATCTGAGATTTAGATTAGAAGCTTTTCTTTTCCTTTGCTTCTAAATATTGTGAGATCTACTTGTTTATTTAATCTATATGTATGAGACCAACTCTGTAAACTATTGGTTGAATTACATATCTTCCTTTCTTCTTTCCTAAATTCCATTATTTCCCCCTTCTGCAAATACTTCATAAACAATGCTTTACTTCTTGTGTAGAATTGCTTAGCTATGGTTCATGAGCTTTGTGATTAAAGTAAAACCCCATAAAATAGTTTAAAGTTTCATAATTACCAGATTGATAAACATCTTACATGGAGCCTCACCACGGTAAATGAGGGAGATTTATCTCATGACTTGCTTAGGTTTTTAGCTATTCAAAAAATCTAGCCAATAAACTAAAATGTGATATTTTAGCCTAATCTAATGTTATGCAAAGCGAAAATAATAACTAAATAAATAAAGGAAATTTCCCAAGTAATTAAGTAAATACAAATGTAAAACCCTGATGTGCTAGAGAGGGTTAAGAATTCCTTAGCTGATTTTCCGAGCTTACGGGGTTGTGTCATAGTGGGAGATTGGTTGGACCGGAGGAGGAAATGACCACACAGAAGCTTGAGAAAATGTAGATCTTAGCTTTCTGACTAGACTAGGGCACCTGGAAAGGTATAGGATTACCCATGGGTGCCCGAGTCTAATATTTGGGCGCCCTAGTATGCAAAAATACCCTAAAACCCTCCTCTGATGTGTTGCTAAGTGACTACCTACTTTTGTTGCATGTCGTGTGAATGTCACCGAACTGCTCGATATATCATTGTAAATCAAAGATGAAGAAAGCACCTACAAAACCCCAAGAACAACATCAAAACCCTATTAAAAAAATGATATATAAAGGGGTCGAATGGTCCTCAATGTCCTTAATGGTGGTCTTACTAATTGAGCATTTCACTACATCTCGCACTCCAATGTAGTTCTAGGTGTGTGTGTGCAAATCATGCCCTAGGTTGATCTTGTGTTAGTCACACTTGTGTGAGGTAACAAACAAATAAGTAGATGTAGAATGTAGTAAATGTGTGCATGGAAATATTCGACTCCACTCCTATAAAGTGTGATGCAGATGAATCAACCTTTTGTGCCTTATGATGGAGCTAGATAGATGCAAATGTAGCTTTAGGTGCATTTGATGGATGCAACTCTAGATGGTGATAGTAGATGTTTAGTGCTTGGTCCCTCATTATGGTCACATAACTTTATATTTATATAGTTCTCTTGTTTTACTTTTGTAATTAACCCCAAAAAGGCTTACCACTAAAAATATAGAAAGCTCAAATGGCTAGAAAGTTCCCAAAAGGTGAAAGTAAAGTGCAAAGAGGATCATGGTGCCCAAAGGTGACCAGGGTGCCTAGGGTGCTCCAGTTAGGAATAAGAATAACGTAAAATGACAAAATAGACTAGGAAAGTATGGTGGAGGATCAGAAGTGACAATAAAAAGTAAAGTAAAATGGCCAAAGGACATGGGTTAATTAGTACTTTCTTCACTCAAAAACCATATGAATAGTAGTATGAAACTGGGACTAAATATAAACTCAAAGTGTGTGATTTAATGACTATATTTGCCCCCACTTTATGTTGGTGAGAAAAAATCTCGATAACATAAACTAGATAGAGATGCATACCTGATAATCCTTGTAGAGTGATGTAGAAATGCGACAAAGGACTAAACCAAGTATGGAGTGACAAAAAGATGGATTGTGGAGACTAAAGATGCAAAAAGTGTAAAAAGTGATGAGAGTGAACCTAGGGTGGAAGCACGTGTGTAGATGCTAATGTGTGTGGTGTACTTACATGGTTAGTATCATGTGTTTGATGTACTCATCATGTGTGTGTTGTGTTGACTGCTTACTTCCCATACAAATGGACTGGACTCCAAAAAAAAGAAGATGATCAAGTAGTCAAATATGCATGTATATGTGTAAAAACACATGTATATAGTAAAAAGACTATAAATGAAAGTATGAAAATGAAAAAGGAACATGTGCACCTGATCCATGATGAGACAAAAGAGTGTAGAAAGGATATCATGTAACTATCGGTGGAGTGCAAGTTTTTTAGGCAATCTCACGCCACTATGGCCGAAGAAGTGTAGGGAGAAAGTTGTTTTATTCTCCAACCTGTAATTGCTTCCCTGATATTGGTGATGAAATCTCTGTACTGTTTTGTCTTTTGGATGATCTGATGCCACCATCCAAAGTAGTGTAGGGAGGAAAGTTCATTGTATCCTCCATCCTATAACTACTCCCCATAATGCTAGGGAAAATGTTCCTTGTAAAAGCCGTTGTGTATGGGGTTCATAAACTGGTTGAACCCACTCATAAATTATGGATTGATTCATGGATTGGTACCGTGTGCAAACCCCAAATGATTCCCCCCTCTTTGGGGGTGCATGCGACGTCATGGATAGGAGAATGTGGCCCCAAAAGAGAGGACCAATCGCATGGACTAAAACTATGCCCTCTAGGGGAAGGGAATCTGCTTGGTAAATACCAAGTCACACGCAAACAAGTGGCTAGAAAATAAGTGTTAGTACAAACAAGCATGCATGTAAAAACAAACAATGTGTAAGCTAGCACATAAGCACATAATGTAAACACCAAAAAGAAAATGTAGGCCACACAAAGTGGGTTGAAAACATGGGACACCACTCACGGTGTCACAAGACACTCAAGGCCATCATGGCCGCAAACAAATAAGTGTGTACACACAACAAAGGAAAGGCCCGCAAACAATAACAATAATAGCAAACAACAAACAAGTATGGAAGCAAATATCCTTGCATAACAAATGTTGCACATGAAAGCACCCGTTAGCATGTTAGAAAAATAAAAGTATTTCAAAGCATGTATAACCTGATAATGAAAAGTGCTAAGTACAAAATGAAACAATACCTCTTGTAGTGTATGAATGTGGATGCCCCAGTAGGTAGTGTGTCAATCAATCTTTGGGGTTGCCTATAGAAGATCTCGTATTTATGATCAAAACTAGAAAAGGATGTGAACGTGTATGTGTGTATGGTAAAGATAATGACATACAAGAGATATATCTAACATGTGTAGTAAAGTGAACATGTAAAAACAAGTGTAAGAAAGAGTAAATGCAACCATAAAATGCATTATGTTGTGGATGGATGGAATGGAATGCAAAGTGGATGATAGCAGCCACATGCCCCCCGAGTGATGGAACTATATACAGTGAGAGGTTCATTTAGTATGCCCCCTCAGTAGTCAAGAATGAACCATAAATGAGAGTGCATCATCGGGAAATGGTCGAACTATGTGTTATGTGTAGCATGTTATGATGAGTGTGTGGTGATGAGATGCGACATAGAGATGAACTGTGCGTGACCCTATAGCGTAAGTGTATATCATGACTAGATGAATAGAAAAGAGGTGGTGATTTATCCTAAAGCGTATACCACTAAACGATGTAAGTGAAAGTGATGATATAACCTATCACGAGATGATGCTAGAAGAAGTGACCCTATAGCCTAAGGTGTATATCACTAATCCTAGGAATGTCACATGATAGATCGAATGATGAACGTGTGAGCATGATGTGGTCCATTTTTGATGTATACCCTCAACAATCTAGTATGGACCATGAGACTAGAGTGCGTCATCGGGTAGTGAGTGCAACGCGTAGAGGTGAATATGCAAAATGTGTAATATGTGTGGTAAGATGAACGATGTGAAATACAATGATGTGTAGATGCCCTAAGATTTGTAGATGTAAAATAGATATATCGACACAATGTAAGATGACATGTATAATGCGTAAAACACACGTATATGTGATAAGCTATGGTGTAGTGTATGAGTTATGTGTAGAACATTTATGATGTATGTAAGACAAGATGTAGGATGTAAAGAGTGGGATGTATGAAGAATCGTAATGCCAATATCCTATGATGATGGAGATTGTAATATGTATATAATGTAGGATTGTGTGATGCTATGTAGTGCTTAATGTGTAGTAACTACGTGTAGTGTGTCAGGGGTCCATGTGTAGAGAAATCCCTCAACAAGTCAAGTGTGAACCATAGCCCAGAGTGCATCATAGGGTAATGACGATGTGTAGAGTGTAGATAAAATGCTTATGCTAGGATGTTGAAAATGCAATTATGAAACATTTGTGAATGTGAGAATGGTGGGGGGTAATAAGTGTGATGCCCCCAAGTTTACAAGGAAGTGAAAGAATCAAGTAATATCATCAAGGAGGTCGTTAGTGTCTAGATCAAAGCCATAGGGTTCTTGCATCGAAACCTAATAAGCTATAGTATTGGGTTGGTTGTGCAATGAGCCATTGAGGCATAAATGATACATGCCCATAACATATTCCTCATCAATGAAGGGTGGTAAGGGACACCCATGCGCATACCAGTGAGTGAGATTTTGTGTATATCCAAGAAAATAACTGTTGCAAATGAATACATGACCAAAGGGCATGGGAAATGATATATCTGTATGATCATGGTCCAATGTGCCTCCTATATATGTAAGCCAAGATTTTCCTAATATGAGTGGAGTAGAAGGAGGTATACGTGGAAGGTAGACTGTGAGATGGAATACACATAGACCATAAGCTATGCAGTAATGGTGATGAATCCATAATATAGATGAGGATTATGCGTTGGAGGATAAATATCGTCAAAATTGAATCCAATCCTATCCAAACCATCATGTGAACATATAGTGTCGTCATCAATTAGGATCAAATGGAATATGTTCCCAATATGAATCATTCATGAAAAGTGTACAAGTAAATGGTGGGCGTGTTAATGGAGGTGACACATGTGAAGGTGCAGGGGATAGATTGACATCCATATGTTGGGAAGGCCCCCAATAAAGAATCATAACAATAGTAGTAGGAGGTGGTGGGGTGGAAGAAACTACATCTATCACACAAATGGCACCTTCAAGTGGTGGAAAATGAGGTAGTTCATCTATTGGTTGAGGATCATCTGTAGTATCAGTCGTGGAATAGGAAGAGTAGTATTAGGATCTCAGTCACAATATTTGTATGCATCATGGTCATGAAGTACAATATATTCAACACCTTCATGTATGAATTTGACATAATGATGTATGGTAGAAGCAACAACTTGCATGGCATGGAGCCATGGCCTACCAAGCAAACAATTATATGAGATCGAAAAGTCAATGACAAAGAAGATTGTGTTGAGATTTTTGGCCCTACAGTGATAGGAAGAACAATGTGACCTATGCATGGGTGAATTGAACCATCATATGCATGAAGTGAGAGAGATGATGGACTAACATCAATGGCAACAAAAATACCAAGCTTTTCAAGGAATGACATAGGACAAATATTAAGTTTAGATCCATTATCAATTAGAGTACACTTGACACCCACATTATAGATGTGAATCATGATATGCAAGGGTGGATCATTGTCAAAAGTGGTTAGACCAACAGAAGATTAGATTTGAATGTTATGTGTTGAGAAAATTCATCTACAAAAGTTTGATATACCTGAGTCAGGATGCATATCAACATGAATGCGAGTAGTAGCAAGAAGATGTTAGACTTTATGGCTTACACCAAGATGTGCAAGCTAATAATCTTTGATTTAGATGCCCATAATGACTAGACTCTAGGATGATGAGCAAAGAGCGAGGATCCTAAAAGCATGAAGATCGAGTACAAATTCACCAAAATGATTAAGCTAAAATGTGATATTTTAGCCTAATATAATGATATGTAAAGCAATAAATAACAACTAAATAAATAAAGGAAATGACCCAAACAACTAAGTAAATATAAATGTAAAACCCTAATGTGCAAAAGAGGGTTAAGAAGTCCTTAGTTGATTCATTGAGCTTGCAGGGTTGTGTCGCAATGGAGACTAGTTGGACATGAGGAGGAAATGACCACACATAAGCCTAAGAAAATGTAGATCAAAGACTTCTGACTAGACTGGGGAGCCTGGAAAGGGATAGGGGCACCCGTGGGTGCCCTAATATGAGATCTTGGCATCCTAGTCTACAAAAACATCCTAAAACCCTCCTCTGAGGTGTCGCTAAGTGATTATTTTCCTTTGTTACTTGTCGCATGAATCTCACTGAACTACGTTGGATGTCATTGTAAATCAAATATGAAGAAAACACCTGTAAAACCCTAAGTAAAACATCAAAACCCTAAAAAGAAAAATACATATGAAGGGGTTGAATTGTCCTCAGCGACCACAATGGTGGACTTATTAACTTAGCAAGCTCGACTACATCTCATACCTAATGTAGTTACCAATGTAGTTATAGGTGTGTGTGTGTGTGTGTGTGTGTGTGATCATGCCCTAGGTTGCTCTTGTGCCAGTCACACTTTGTGAAGTAGTGAGAAAATAACTAGATGTAGAATGTAGTAAATGTGTGCATGGAAATAATAGACTCCCCTCCTATGAAGTGTGATGTAGATGAACCAGCCTTGTGTGCCTTGTGATGGAGCTAGATGGATGTAAATGTAGCTTTAGGTGCCTTTGATGGATGCAACTCTAGATGGTGATAGTAGATGCTTAGTGTTTGGTCCCTCATTATGGTCACATAACTTTATATTTATATGGTTCTCTTGTTCTAATTTTGTAATTAACCCCAAAAAGGCCGACCACCAAAAAGATAGAAATCTCAAACAGCTAGAAAGTGCCCAAAAGGTGAGAGTAAAGTGCAAAGAGGATTAGGTGCCCAGAGGGGACCAGGGCTTGGGTGCCCATAAGGAATAAGAATAATGCGTAATGACAAAATAAATTGGGTAAGTATGGTTAGAGGATCAAAAGTGATGACATAAATCAAAGTAAAATGGCCAATGGACATGGGTTAATTATTACTTTCTTCACTCAAAACCATATGAATAGTAGTATGAGACCGGGACTAAATATTGACTAAAAGTGTGTGATTTAGTGACTACATTGAGTGAGTGAGTGAGTGTGGTGAGGTTCATTTTAGATTGAAACCTTCAATAATCAAGTATGAACCATGGAACTATAGTGCATCATAGGGTAATGAGTGCAGTGCGTAAAAGTAGATGTGAGAAAGATATAGTGTCAATGTGTAGTGTGAATAGTGTGTATAGTATGTGATATATGTTGTGAGAAAGAGGTGTCAATAACACATGACATGTGAAGAATAACACATGACATGTGAAGAGTGTAATGTGTGTGTATATTGTAGTGTGTAGAGATTCATGTGTATAGTATGCCCTCAACAATCAAGTGTGAACCAAAGCACGAGAGTGTGTCATCAAGAAATGAGCATTAGTTTATGCATAATATCTCTTAAGGTGCATAACATTGAATGGGTTATTTAATGTTTTACCCAAAAAGAGGCAAGGCGATGACACCGCTTCCAAGCTTGTTAGTGATAATATAAGGACCAAGCCAATTGGGCTTGAATTTTCCTTTGAAAGGAGCTTCAACATTCATGTTTTTCTATTTTTCTTTTAATACCAAGTCACCTATATTGAATTCTTGAGGATGAGTTTTTCAATTCTATGCAGCCCGGCGATGCAAGAATAATATGCATAGAGGTATTCCAGGTCTTGGACATGGTGAGAGTCCAACATTTCCATCTCATATAAAGATTTTTCACAATATTCATTGTCTTTAAGGATGCCTTTAAGTGAAACGTTTAATGAGGGTATCTCGAGTTCCAGTGGGATGACAACCCTTGAATACCATAGACTAGTGAAAAGGAGTGGTGTTATTGGGCATGCACACACTAGTAAGGTAAGCCCAAAGAGTGTAGAAGAGTTGATTATGCCACTCATCACCACTAGTGGAAATAGTCTTGCATAAAATTTTGACAAGAGTTTTATTGATGGCCTCGACTTGGCCATTTCCCTATAGGTAATAAGGAGTAGAAAATGATTGTTTAATTTTGAATTTTTTGCAAAACATTTTAACATCCTTATTTTTGAAATAATATCCTTTATCGGTAATAATGACAGAGGGAATGCCAAAGTGGGTAATGATTTCGTAGTGATGAATCTCGCAAATGTTAGTACCAATTATATTCCACGGTGGTGTTGCTTCTATCCATTTGGTGAAATATTACGTGCCGAGAATAATAAATTTATGGCCCTCATTCGATTCAGGATTTATCATGTCAATAAGATCGAAATCCCATAGAGAATGGTCATGTTGGAGCAATTGATTGAAGATCACATGCAGGCACGTGGTAAAGATTGTTGTGCTTTTGGCATTTGTCACAACATGTAGTGTATTCTAGGCAATATTGCTCCATGGTAAGCCAATAATATCCTTGATGCAAGAGCTTTGTGACATAACTTTGCCATAGAAATGGCCATCACACATGTTGTCATGTATTTGGGAGATAGTGGTGGGAATTTTGATGAGTCCTAAACATCGTATCACATGGCCATCAAGCACACGTTTAGATAATTTTTCCCCTATGATGATATAATGGGCGGCTTCACATCACAAGCGATGAGCTTCATGAGGTCATAGGCCATCGGGATTAGTTTGTTGGTATATAATGTTGTAAATTGAGTGAACCATTTAGGGGTTGTCATGACTTTGTGTGGTGACACAAGCCGTTAAAGGTAGAGTAAAAGTGGAAGGATGTCGCAAGTACCAAATGATGAATGTGGCTTGCTCATCGGTGATGTCCTAAGGAATAAGTGATGTCGCACTAGCTTATAACATCTGTATGACAAATGTCCTTACGGAGGATAAAAACAATAGAGTAAGACTCGAACGTAATTAAGAGATCTTTGACAATCATATTATATGGGATTAAGTGCTCTTATTTTGTGTGTTATGTATCATTAACTTGATTAATAATGAGTTGTGAATCACCATGTATGTAGATATTGCGAATAAGGAGCTTTTGAGCGGTGAGAAGGCCAAGAATGAGGGATTCATACTTAACGATGTTATTAGTGCAAGAAAACCCTAAGCGGTATGCAAAGGGGAGAGGATCACCATGCGGAGTGATGAAGACTATCTCGACCCTAGTACGGCAGAGCGGAAATGAGACCCATCAAAATACATAGTCTAGGTATCAGAATCAATGGATTAAGTAGTGAAATCATTGCAAAAGGAATCAGAGATGGGAGATGCATCAGGTAGAGGTGATTCAACTAGTTGATCCATAATGACTTGACTTTAATTTCTTTTTGTGGGATGAATTTGAATTTGAATTCGGTAAGTAGCATGACCCAACGTGCTAGACGTCCCGAGAGATACATGCGAGATAAGAGGTATCATAATGGATCTACTTCAGTAATGATATGTACTTTATGACTAAGAAAATGATGCAATTTGTTTCACTACAAAGACCAAGCCAAGACATAGCTTTTCAACATAACTATATTTTCATTCATAAGAGAGTAATGTTCAATTGATATAATAGATTGCCCTTTCGCATTGAGAATCATCGTGTTGTGCGAGGAGGACCCATAAGGCATGAAATGTGATGAGATATTATATATATATATATATATATATATATATATAACAATAAAGGATGGTTGGCCATGGGTGGGATTAAGAATGGTGGATTTAAATGATATGCTTTTATGCCACCAAATTTTTGTTGCAATAATCATCCCAAATGAACTTAGCATCCTTCTTAATCAAGCGCGTAAACAACTAGGTTTTATCGGTGAGCCACACAATAAACTATTGAATATCTTGAATTTTCCCTTATAATGAATGCAATTGATGTAAATTTTGGGGTGGAGCCATGTCAACAATTGCCTTGATTTTATTAGGGTTAATTTTGAGGCCGAGTTTATGAGATAATGTATCCAAGGAGCTTGCCGGTTGTGACTCCAAAAATACACTTTTTTGGATTTAAACATACTTGATATTGTCACAGATCATTCAAAGAGTGTGTGAATTTCTTGAGAATGTGCGAGAAAGATGTCGTCATTTAGCAAGTATATTGTCAAGATAATCTTTGAGAATCTTGTGATATAATCATGAAAGATGTGCATCATTGCACATTGATACATGGCAACGAAATTTTAAGGCCAAAGGGCATGATTGTGTAGCAAAAATTTCCCCATTGTGTAGTAAAAGAAGTTATTTCGTGATCTGTTGGATTAATTTTGATTTGGTTGTAACAAACAAGCCATCCATGAAGGAAAGAGTATCGCATCCAATTGTAGAATCAATAATGGCATCGATGTGTGGTAAAGGGAAGCTATCTTTGGGACAAGCCTTTTTATGTAATGCCCACATTTTACGCACCAAGAACTTATCAAATACTTCTAATTTATTAAAGAAAAATTACAAGAATTTTTTGGTTTTGTTTTAAAGGTTGTAAGGGTTATAAATATCAACTATGTTTAATTAATTCTTGTTAATAATCTCTACTCATTCATAAGGTAGTCGTAATTAAATAATTAAATATTATTAGTTTATTTTCCAAATCCTTTTCAAAATATAAACCCCTTCTAAGGTTCACTTGATTTTTATTTAAATAATGGCAACATTAATCGTATTGGTTTACCCATTCAAATTTTTCTTAAGCTCATGATTTAATCATTTCCTAAGTCGATTTAAATTTACTTCCCCTAACCACTTAACACCCTATCCATTATTTAGTTATCTAACTATATATTTAAATTCTAAATAATTTAATTCCTTTGTATCATTATTTAATTGTCCATGCACAATATTATTGGTTTAATCCCTAAATCAAAATCATGTATTATTATTTATCAAATTATAACAAAAAGGAGGTCACATCTAATACTAACCCACCAAAAGCCCATTTCACTATTAATACCCATACTATTAATTTAAATCACTCTATCCCACAAAAAAAGCCCACAACTTAAAAAGTTGTAGGATTCATTCTCCACCATTAGATCTAATCCATATGGACCCTTAGATCTTAGGTTTGACTAAGGAACCCTATAAATCCTTATGAGTTTCCTTTTATTCTTTTCTTTCCCTATTCTTATCATTTTCACTATTTTGTTTTGCATGTTTGGAAGAATGGAGGCCATGGAGCCAAGAAGAGATTATGGATGATTTTGCTTGGTTTGGAAGGATATACACACAATTTTGGGTGTTTATTTTATTTGCATCCCTCTCCTAGGGTTTGCCATGAATATTATTTGTTATTTGTATTTTTATGGAGAGTTTACCCTATTTGGGTATGGGTTTTTTTCCCATTTTATTTATGGTTCTAAAAGAGGTATATTTAAAGATGTAGGGTTTGTGTGCACACACACACATA
The DNA here is from genome assembly GCA_018340775.1 of Taxus wallichiana var. yunnanensis. Lineage (NCBI taxonomy): Eukaryota > Viridiplantae > Streptophyta > Pinopsida > Cupressales > Taxaceae > Taxus > Taxus wallichiana. The sequence continues at coordinate 811,457,263 of CM031235.1, forward strand.
TGTTTTGCACTTGTTTTTAATAAAACCAGATTTATAAAACACAACATGAGGTATACGGCTATTAAAATGTATATAAATATATCGTGTGTGTGTGTGTTGTATATATATATATATGTATATATGTGTATATATATATATATATATATATATATGTGTATTAGAGAAGGGGGTCAACCGAAATAATCCCAAAAGAAAAACAACGCAGTAATATAGTGGCCATGATCAACATAGGGTTGGGTTTTAGATGTATATGGGTGGGGCACCGCCCCAACCTACCCATATGCCATGTTTCCTAAAAGCCACACAGCTTTATGTGGCCCAACAAAAAAATGCTCTTATATATATATATATATATATATATATATATATATATATATATATATATATATATATATATATATATAGTTTTATTTCTATTTTAACCAATATCAAATTGATTTTAAAATAAATTATAAGGGCATATGTAATTTATTAAATTTCTATATAAATCCATATGTGAATTAGTTCGATTAATAGCCCTTTTTAATCAACTAGTTGCAAGTAAATGAAATGAACATATTTCTTGGGATTGATCAAAACTATTTAAATGCCTATATTGTCTAGTTTACAATAATGAGAGGAATATAACAACCATGGTAACATAGTATTATCTCAAGTAGTACTAAAAGGGAAAGAACAAGAATAAGAAACTTCAACCATGGCAACCTTTTTTTTCCGTTCAAGTTTACCAACCATATAAAAAGGAAACAACATTCACTTTCCATACAAGAACACCATTCCTTTCAAATTGAAATCATAATACAACTTTTAAATAAAAGTCCAGATTTGAAAGAACTTCATTTCAATTACAATACTACTTCAAAGTCCTTCTTTCAACTATAATGATACAAGGTTGATAAATACATTTACAAGAAACTACTCCATTAAAATGCAAGAGTTACAAGCCTTCCACTCTAAGTGGAAACAACATGGCCAAATTTACAACATAGGATTTCTTCCATAGGCTCAAATACACAAGTCTTCATATCAATATCATCTTCCAACTTCATAGCTTCAACTTTTCACTCTTTCATCTCTTCAAATTTGAATCACAATACAAAGAAAGGGGAGTAGGCGACACTCTCTCGCCCAACCTTTATTCCAATAAGGAGGAGAATTCATCCTCCTTATTGGCCCCGAGCCCCAACCATAGAACAATAGGAGAGTTTGCAACTTTGACAACTTCACAATTATAATGGCTTCCACAAAACATACAATCCACAAATCAACTAACACACACAAACAAGATTTACAATTTTCCAATAAACACATAGGCTTGAAAACAAGCCAAAGGAGAAAGGAAATATGGGAACCACCTCCTTTTACCTCCCAAATGAAATACATGTTCCACCCAATAACATCCATGAACACATCACAAAACACTATATATATATTTATTTATTTATTTTATTTTTTTCTCTCCCCATAGGTGGAACACCCTAATCACACTCCCTCCAAAATGCATGTCTCATAACTCCCTTTTTCCCTCCCTAATGGTCCCATTTTCCATCTCCCACACCATTCTTAGGATCAAAATCTACCCAATCCCAACATAATACAATCACAACACACATAACATACACTCAAAATCACAAATTTCACTACTACATACATATATACATACATACATAAGAAGCAACAATAAGTGAAGATCCTACCTCTCCATTTAGCTTCCAAAATCTTCACACAACAAGCTTCAAACACCTTCAATCCAAGCAAAATCCCAAAATGCAACTCCAAAAGCTCCAAACATGCAATCCCAAGCCAAAATTCCAAAAATGCAAGCGTAGGTATGAGAACAAGTAACCTCAAATCCTCAAATTCACTCAATAAATAGAAAAGGAGGTGAGGATGATGAGGTGGCTCCATGTAGGATGCCACTTCATCATTCCCCAATTCCAACTCAACAAGTCAACACACAAAGACCAATGCAATTAAATGAACAAGTAAGGCTATGACATGCACAAATGTACACTCCAACATGCACTCCATACCTTCCAAGGACATATTAAATGTGGTAAGTAGAAAGGTGATTTTATTTACTCTTTTACACTCAAAAATGCATTAAAAGGCTAAAATTATCTCCATACTTCATAAGTATGGTTGGTAGATGAGTTTGAGATGTAAGGGACAAGGTTAACTTGTCCCACAAGTCTCAAAAAGTGGCCTATAAGGAAAAATTCGAGATTGGGAAAGAAGGAAGAGTACACACCTCTAAAATGCAATTAATTCATTCAACATCAAGCACAAATCAAGGACCATCTACTCTATTAATTACCCAATTGTCACATCTTTCTTTTTGTTTACAATTAAGTTAAATTAACTAATTAAAAGCATATTAACAAGCACTAATAAAGTGACTAGATTTTACAATTAATTAGATACATGCACCACAAAATAAATACTCAAAAAAATTAAAAGGAGGAAACATCACAACCCATGGCCACACACATGAGGTCACCCCCCATGGGAAACCTCCTAACCAAGCATAAAAATTAAACAACACACACACATAGAACACAAGTTGTCAAATTGGCCTTGTTGCAAACACCCAACATTCTTCTAGGGTTGGTCCCTATCCCTTTTTGGTGTATAGTGATATCATTTTCCTGCAATCACAAACAATAATACCTCTCTGGCCTCACGGCCACATCAATACATCAAGAAATAACACATACATATAAATCAATAGTCATCATCAAAATTAAGCAATTCTATCATCTATCAACCATAATAAAATAATTTGATTCTACCATTTTACTACCATCCATGAGATCACAAGACTAGTCCGATCATTTAGACATAATCAATACGTCAAAGGATAAAACACATACTTCACTTATCAATTATTTACAATTACAATTCTTCCTTATCCATTGAAATTTACCAACTATAACAATTCATATTTTTATGACAACTATTGAATTTTGTACATCTATTGTAACTCATATCTACTGGATGCACTCAACAACATATCACTGATCCCTAATATCCTCACATCATTAACAACTCTCAACATCCAAGAATTCATAGGGTTAGTTCAATAATCCAAATATAGTCGTCAGAACACAATAACAATCATAATGTCCATCATGTCTATCTATAAGCTATCCAAGATATAATAATAAAGTCCATGTCTCAATCAACAATAATAAAAATCATAGTAAAATAAGTGTTGAAGAGGAGTGGGCATTACATCCCCCTCCCCTTAGATTTGAATTCCTCCTGGAAGTCATGGAAAGAAGTCGAAAAAAGGCATACAAACTTTCAGAATAATCTCTACGAGGTTAACCAAGATACAACACATAACATTTAAACAAGAAATTTTCGATGGAATCCCAATGAATGACAACTAAGGTCCAAGAAGAATAGGAAAATTCATGTACACAAGGTGTCCACGTAGCCACACATGGATACAACACACAGCAATAAGGATAAGACTTCCACTAGGTTAAGTTTCCTTCAATGTTCATTATTTTAGACAAGATTAACAACTACCAATCATGACCTTCAATTTTACACAAGACAACACACCTACTCATAGGTCTAACAAATTCAGGACCACACAAGGTAAGGTTTAACAACAAAAGACACCTAATTTTAACAAAAGTGTTTACAAGGAAGAAATCCATTCATTGAGGTACTTCATATAATCCAGAAGGAATCACTTAAATTTTCATGGTGACTCTAAGATTACTCTTGGCCATAAGGTCTCCCTAACTAGAAATTGGTAACCAAATATCGCAACACACAATCACTAATCTTGGTTTTAAAACCAATAAATTAGATGATATTTCCATTTTTTTATAGGCAATCTTAGCCCCCACTATTATATCAACACAAGAGATACCATTCTCTTTATATAACAAAACAACATTTATTAATTTTAAACCCACCCTAGCTCAAAGAATCTTAAAATGAACACAAGCTTAATATTATAACACATAGGAACACTCAAGCGAGCTAGGAGAAAATTAAGCAACAAGTGGGGTCCAACTAATAATTTACTAGAGCAACACACTAAACATTCTTGTAGAAGCTTACAAAACCAACATGTTCCTTTTCTTTCCAAAGAAAAAGGGGACAACATCATGGTTCCTCAAAAGGAAGGAGAACTTCAAAATTCCTCCATATCCTTAACATATGTTGCCTAAGCTTGTCAATAAGCCTAGGTCACCAATGGCCTATTCTAACACAATGGAGGGTGCCTCTCTTAAAATGGAGATATAGACTCACACCTAAAATATCACAAATCATACACCTATCAAGCTAAGAGGCAAAAAGGGCACGACGGCCTGAAAGGTTCCAACAAGGGGAAGTTACACACATTTATGTGCAAGGAAGAAACAAAACATGACTAAAACACATCACTATCAATAAAGCACTCCATTATTCAAGGATAGGTGGATGATTTTTTAAAGGTTCACATAGTTTCCACCTTTGGCATGATGGAATGTAGGGTCCATGAATATGGACATAACATTTAATCCATTCTACAAGGTGATAAAATCCTTATATATATACTTCCAGAAATTTCCATACCACTAGTGAGAGGTCCAAAATACTCTAGCATGTAACTTATGTTATAACCATTATACATATGTTTATTGTTTGATATAACAAGGGAGTTATAATCATTTATTATCATGGTTTCAACTTTGGAGTTCATTACGAGATTCACACTAATTTTTATACTAGTCTAGCATTGAAACAACTCATTCTTTCATGATTTATGGTTCTGGTATTATATCACATACTAATTTTCGTAAAAGATCATGATAATTTTACAATGATAACATAATATATGCTATGTTAGGGCTAGATATATATATTCGATACATTTCTTTTAATAACATTTCAATATTATTTGTAACACCCAAAATATTAGGGTGCAAATTGAGGTTAGATACTCATACAATAGCTCAAGGGAACCTTTCAATTAGTTCAAATTTTTAGATTATGTCCTTTATAATTTTAGGGCATACAATAGCAATTTTATACAATCAGGTTATATATTTACACATTCTACTTGTGTTTAATCCCATAAATTTATCCGTTCCACATTCCAAATTATAAAACACAAGTTATAGTTATTTTCACTAAGCATATTTCTTGTTGGTTTTCTAATTAATGCACTCCTTATATTTTAATATCCCATATCTTGTGTCATTAAGGATCATCACCAATGTTGGTAGATTATCTCGCCATTTTGTATAGGCAAAAAAGTTATTAATTCTACTTCTAGGGAAATATAAGTGGTTTATTTGCTATTTTTCTCATAGTTTTATTTCTTCTATTAAACACAAGGTTAGAGTAGGGAACCATCTTCCTAATGTCCCAATTTACTTATTAAGTTTCAAAATTCCAAGCCTCCTAATTAGAGTTCTAATATGATCAGGTTTATCACATTACCAATTGAATTTTAATGAGTAGGAAGAGCCAAGTTATCACATTATTAAGTTTATAGAAAAAGAGGTCATTAACCAAAATGGAATACACCAAGTTTACTAGATTTTCCCTCATTTACATGCATTACCGATGCATTCTAGATGAGTCTCCACAAGTATCGATAAAATATACGATGAAGAGGTACATTAAGAAGTTATAAATTTGCTTTTACAAGTTTAAGAGGTTTAGATCAGTGTGGGGAGAAAATAATGTTTATGGCTTATACTCAAATCGGTTCACTATAAAAGAGAGAGAGTTTCCCAAAAAAAAAAACTTACACCTCCACAAGATACCATCAACTAAAAAATAAAGTTGATAAGGGGGGAATTACCCCATAGACACCACACCTCCTTACCAGGGAACATCCAAATAACAAGAGGGCAATCAACATATTTTCTAAAACATAGCCTCTAAGACCAAGAGTTAGGGCCTTGGATGAAAAATCATGACATAAACACTGCCCAAGGTCGAACTTTAAAACCCATATAACCGAAATCTCCAGGCATAAAGTCCAAAGGAACCCAAGGTACCCATATCTACCTAAACATAGCTTGATACTAATGGCTCATAAAGTGGTGTATGAAAAACAATTCAAGAGATTTAGGTAAGGGTATATCTATCTATGGTCCTCAAGATCAAGACAATCATACTTATTTAAGCATGAGTTCAAAGGAGCTCATGTAAAATCATATTCAACCATGGTGATTATATCCCAAAAGTTGATATTTTCTTAAATAACACAAAGTAACCAAGTTAGGACTCCATAAACCTATAATTATCCAAGAGTTAATTTGTCCCTAACAAATCCATAAGCCCATAGTGAGTATCCCATCTATCCCGATGAAGAACAAAACTCATACTTGGATGCGAAGGAAGCGTAATCACCATCAAAACTACCAACTATATTAGATGACACAAAGAACCCTCTTACTAAGAAAAGCAAAGCATCTAAAGGCACTCCAGGTCCTAGACACACAAATCCCTTTCACTCTAAATCAAATGTATAACTTGCAATACCTAGGGTAAAAATCAACACACTAGGGTGTACCCACATACAACGAGAGAACACAATACAAACAAAATAGAACCAGCATGCCAAGTAAGTAAGAAGAAAACCACGTAACATCCTAGATGACATTTAGCCAAGTGGCCGTCAAGGCAAACAAGCTCCGAGTCATCAAACAAAGATAAAATCCAAAAATTTTGGCAATCAAAAGAAATGGCTAAGTAGCCACAATTCAATCCTAAAAAAATCTCATAATAAGACAAAAATAAAAGAAGAGCCTCAAAGCTTCTCAACAAGCTATCAAAATAAAATGTTGGTCCATGATAAAAGAACTTAAATTTACAAATATAAAACACATGAAATATCCACATCACAATCACTTCATAGCCCTTCATGGCTTTTGCGCCGGTATGGATACTTGTATAACATGGTTTTTACCACTGGCTTGTCTTGATGTTTTCAAGGGGTAATAACCAAGATCGACCTCAATATGGCGGGGTTTCTGGGATACCCGTGGATGTTGATTATGTTTTTTTGTGCACCGTTTTAAAGCAATGGATCAAAGCCTTTTCCTATAAACAAGGATACAAATTATGTTAAGATAATATTAATGCTTAAGAAAACATTCAAGTTTTATTTAGTAGATATAATAGTGTTTACAAAGTTGTTAGATAAACATGTGATTATCACTTATTTAACTATATATATATATATCTAGTGTGGATTATGATTACACCCATAAACAAACTCTTGGTCTATATAGAGATTCTCAAAACAAAAGAATCTACAAAATTAGTGGTTCCCTTTCTTCTTGAAGAAGATCGAGTTAGGAACAAAAATATAGTCTTCGATAAAGAAGTCTCCAATCTTCTTCCCGAGTGTCGTATTGGCGGGAAAAGGTAGAGTTTGAGTTTGATATGCTTGATATGACTAGGTGAAATTAGACTCGAGGTAGTGCGTAGTCCTCCTCTAAGTGTTCAAGGCCAATCTCGTAGCGGCGTTCGTATTGGACAAGTTCCTCTCGTAGCCTCAATGTTTCGTCAGGCATACCTAAAGGTGTCAATGGCTTCACAATGCATTGCGTGGAGGAGAAGATGGCTTCTAGGTGATCAAATAGGGCTCATTGGATGTCATACGATTCTAAATCATGAAGAAATTTGTATTGCTCCCAATTTAATGAATGGCGACGACATGGAATAAATCAATTTGTAGGAAATTTAGAGCCTCCTAATGCCATCCGAAGATGCCATGTTAGACAAAATATCAATATATAAGAAGTAAAAGCTTTGCATTTTGGTTAGATTTAACTGAAAATGATGAAAAAGTATAAAAATATAGGAATCACTAGTGATTCAAAGAAATCATTGGTGATTGGGGTAATCGCTAGCGATTACTGTGAAATCTAGTAGCTTCTTAAACACTGTTAAATTTAATTGACTAAGCTACCAATTTAATAAAGATAAAGTGTTATCGACATGTAAATGGTGTATAAGTAAGAACATACCTGCTCCTATTGTCTGAAATGAATCAAAACAAGTGATTTACCTTGCAGAATGGATCGGTGTGACAAATGAATGGAGGAAGGTGGTTGGAGGGTGAAAACGAGCAATCCGGTGATGAATTTGATGTTCTTTGAATAATGTGACATTGAATAAAGTTGATGTGAAGTGCTTGGATGCTTGATGAGATGGGATTGAGACAGAGTGTACCTACAAAGCTTGAGAATTCATGTTAGAAAATGAGGTCCACAAATAAGTATTTATCATGAAGCAATTCATATTGCTCCCAGTATAATGGATGGCGGACACAAGGAATGAATCAGTTGTAGGAAAATTAGAGCCTCCTAATGCCATATGAAGACATCATGCTAGAAAAAATATCAATAGATAATAAGAAAAGGTTTTGCATTTTGGTTAGATTTAGTGAAAATAATGAAAAAGTATAAAATATAGGAATCGCTAGCGATTCAAAGAAATCACTGGTGATTGGGGTAATTGCTAGTGATTGCAGTGAAATCTAGCAACTTCCTAAACAGTGTTAAAATCAATTGACTAAGCTACCAATTTAATAAAGATAGAGTGTTATCGACATGTAAATGGTGTATAAGCAAGAATATACCTGCTCCTAGTGTCTAAAATGAATCAAAACAAGTGATTTACCTTGTAGAATGGATCGGTGTGACAGATGAATGGAAGAAGGTGGTTGGAGGGTGAAAACAAGAAATCTGGTGATGAATTTGATGTTCCTTGAATAACATGACATTGAATAAAGTTAGTGTGAAGTGCTTGGATGCTTGATGAGTTGGGATTGAGATAGAGTGTACCTACAAAGCTTGAGAATTCATGTTGGAAAATGAGGTCTGCAAACAAGTATTTATAGATTGTCGATGATTAGGCAAATCACCGGTGATTTGGGGAAATCTAGTTTGGTTAGAAAATCGAATGATTTCCTTCCATTTTGAGCTCAAAATGGTGGATTTTAAAGTTGTTAATGTGAGGGGTGGTTAAAAAGTACAAGCTAACTTATTTAGATGAGGAGGAGTTAGCTTTTTGGCATATTTGATTAGTTAGAAGACTAGTTAGTTTAGGGTATGGGTTAGTTTTTTTGGAAATTTGTTAGGTGGTTTTAGTTACATTTTAGGAAGGTTAGTAAATTGGTTGAAGTGACCGAGTGAGGTGTTTGAGTTAATAAGGGTGAGGTGTGAGAATGAGGATAATTAACTATTTAATAAATAATTAATCCAAAATTTAGAGATATGTGAAGGATGTGTGAAGTAAATGTTAGTGCAAAATCACAACACCCCCAAATGAGTCGTCAGATCTACTTTTCTAAGGCAGATTCATTTGGTGTGATTCGCATAACATTGAGTTGTTCCCAAAGTGTGGGACTTTGTAGATGGAAAACTCTCCAGATTAAAGGTTGGTTCCTATTCCTCTATTTAGGTGCATGTATGAAAAATTACAGAGGGCCTATTCCTAAACCTAATCTAAGTTTTACCAAGGAGGTAGGGATAAAAGGAATGTAGGAAATCAAACTAAGCTATAAGGTGATGCACCAAAGGAATGATGAACATTAGTTTTGCTAATAGACACAAACCAAAAAATACATACGATAATCAAGCACAATAACCAACTTTATAATGAAAGACCAGATGAGAGCAAATGAGACAAGAAAGGATCTAAAATCAATCATGAACATATTTTATTGCTCTGTAGATTGATACAATGCATTACAAGTGGCCAAAAAGGAAAGAAACATATTACAACTCTGAGGGGAGGTCTGAAACTCCACAAGTTCCTTTCAGAAGGAAAGGGGAGCCTACAAAACAGAAGAATGTCCAACCCTTTACAATGAGTCCCAACCTGTATTTATAGATTCAATCAGAGAGAAGAAAGAAAGAGAGAGAAGTGGGAAAAGTAGGTCAAAGCTCAACCACTGCTATTAATGCCTCCTACAAAATCTACCCCCAAATCTGCCTTGACTGCATCAACCACTGGTTCGGTGCCTTGAAGGAGGAGGAAATGATGAGTAGATCACATCCGATCTGGTTGTCGGCGCGAGATAGATCCCGCATTAATGGCCCCAAGACGCGTTTTCAATTTTTCTTTACCTAACCTTCCCAAACTTAAAGTTTTAGATCTTCGTGCATGGGGTGAAGCCGAGATCTTTCCAACGGTGTCAGATTTGTAATATTTTGAGCCTTAAGTCGAAAGATATGCCCCTTCGAAGATTGTATTGGGTCCGTACAACAAAGCAGGAAAACCAGTTTGAAAAATGGGCCCCTTCTTTAATATGGGACATGTGGTTAGGCTGGCGCATGTCCGAGGGCAGCCTCGGTATCTTTCTTCTAGAAAAGTGTGGGGCTGACATGTGGTCTCCTTTGCACCGCCCAATTTCTATTGTTTCTTGGCTAAGTCCTTTGCTCGATGGGGGCATATCTCTTGACCGGGGACACGCGACAGTCTGGCACTTGTTTGAGAACCCTCTCTCTATTCGACCCTTGAGTTAGCACCGTTTGGGCACTTGCACTCTCCGTCCGGGCCTCTACTATGCATTAACTATTCAACCGACTTTGTCCCCTTTGAAGAGACTGGGCGCGCAGAGGCTCCACGCTCGTTTGAAAGCCCAATCAAGATTTGCTTTGAAGGAGCGTCGGTCAACACTTAGAACCTCTCCGGTCTTTGGACTTTTCATGACCTTTCCCTTACCTTTTTGGGTCTTGGGCTACGTGGTGATCTGACGCTCGTTTGAGCTTCCGCTTTTAGATTTACCCTTGGAGGTGTGCCGCTTGGACACTTGGCAGACTCCGCCAGCACTTCTATACTTAGCTCTTTTTGAGATCCGACATGTCTACCTTTTGACCTCTGTTGACCATTTGCTATGTGGAGGGCTAGCGCGAGTTTGAGTCTCCGCCTTGGGCTCCCATTTTAGATTTGCACCAAGCCAACACCGACACCTTCATGTTTAGTCAAATACTTTTCAATGGTCGCACAAATTTTTGGGCTCTAGACGCGTGGAATCTTGGCACTCATTTGAATTTCCTTTCTTGGATTCAACTTTGGAGAAGTGTCATTTCGACACATGGCTCTCTCCACTGCCCCCTCCATAAGCCAATTTTTGGACTCATTCTGAACTGTTTGGATCTCAAGACTTCGAATCTTCGTCATTTCTTATTTTTCTTTCTCCTAGATTCTCTATGACACTACTCCTCCTCCTTTGACCCTGCTATTCTATTTCTGAGCCCACATGTAACCCATAGAATGGATTCAAGGCCCAGATTCCACTCGATAGAGCCATTTTTGAATTTCTCCCACACAGGGTTATTTGACCTTCATAGGCCCCGCCACTTCCATTATAGAGTCCCTCTACAATTTGTTTGCAGGATCCAAACGTAATTTCTCAAGTTCTTTCAATGTGCGGGCTCGTTCTGATCCAATATTTTACCTAGGGAAAAATATGGATAACTTGTGAATTAATTAAAGGCAATAAAAAGGTAAAGTTTCGTAAAATGTGTCATTTTTAGGTCACGAATGTCCTAAGTCAAGGGATGTAAATTTTTAGTGTCTACATTTTCCCCTTTTTATCTGGTAATTTTTGACAAATCGTTAGACAAAATTAATGAAGGAAAGTTGTGTTCTCATGGGTGATTCCACATAGCGTGAGTACAACGAGCACCGATGTGTTTTTTCCAAAAGGCTTACCCCAACCGTGGGGTGCAAAGAAAAATGTTAGAGAACCAATTGACATGGTGGCCAAAGGGTTCGACACTGTAAACATATGATCGTTACTCGAGGTAAATTTGTTGAGCAGGAAAACCAAGTGATGGGGGCCAAAGGGATTATCTCCCATAGACGTATGGAAAATCTCGATGTTGTGTTTATGTTGTTTTGAAAAAGATCTTGAGGGCCAAGACCCTTTTAGGAGCATGACACACTTGTGCAGAGGGTAAAATGTCATGTTTTTGGAAATGTAAGCATGGAAGACCAAAATAAGGCAATCGTTTATGATTAGGGCAATTGCTAGCAATTGAGGTCAATTCCAAAATTTTAGGGTATAAATACCCAAATGGATTGTTTATTTTCATTTTGCACTTTGTATATGACAATAGTTACCTTGTCGAGAGCGGGTGAAAAATGTGTTTTTCAAGCAAAAGTTGACAAATGGCCTCCTCGAGCCATAAACGAAAGCTTGTCCTTGTTGAGGTAAGCTCTAAATTGTGTTTTTGTTTTGTTTTTCAAATATTTTAGGGATTTTTAGGGTTTTTAGATGGATTTAGATGGATTTAGGGCCGTATCGAGGTGTGCGGATGCCCTACGGAAAAATTACAGGAATCACTAGTGATTCCTTCAATCACTAACGATTGAGGTGAATCACTAGGATTCACCTGCAATCTAAATGTTTTGTGTTTTGAGTGAGAAAATGTGGTTTTTGATAAATGTGTTTAAATTTATTGGATGTTTAAGACAACATTACACATGTTTTTTATTAGGCTTGTGTTTTATGAGGATATTTTATGGTTGTAAGTGTTTATTTTTCTCATTATTAATGTTTGCTTTCATGTTTGTGTTTATTGCGGTGGATGCTCATTTGATTATCCGAGATCATATCCCCGATGATTAGATGAGATTAGAGAGGATTTTTCTGATGATGATTGGGATCATTTGGAGGCTATGGGTTTTGGTGGGATGAGATTTTATAGGCGGATTCATAGATGTTGTAGCCTTATTCTTGCTTTGTTGGAGAGGTGGAATCCTTCCACCAACACTTTTTGGTTACCTAGTGGAGAGATGAGCATTACTTTGGAGGATGTTCATCGTATTATGAGGTTGCTAGTGAGGGGATAACGCATTTATTATATTTCACAGTTAGAGAGAGTTGAGAACATGCAAATCATGTATGGAGGGGAGGCTTTGGGTATCATATTTTTGTCTGGGGCCTTGTATTACCATGTTTTTTATGATGTTTGGAGGTATGGTTGTCTACAGATGACCATGATGATGATGGGGATCTCTTTTTTTACACTTCCAAATTTAGGGGGTGGCATATTTCCATGGATGATGACGGGGGTGGTGGAAGAGATGATGGAGCACCACACTATTTTTGAGTGAACACCTACTCTACTCGCATAGACATATAGAGATTTATGGGCTTGGACAACCCACAAGTGATATGGGATTGATGTTGGTTTTCCATTGTAGTGTTGGGTCCACTAGCATATTACCATTGCTTCGTGGAGCTATTGATGTGAGGAACCCAGGTTTCATGAGGTGAAGTGCTAGTATTAGGAGGGCAAGGAAGGCTAAGGGGCCTACCCATTATCGAGATCTGATTTTAGGGTTACAGGTTAGAGACGTGATTTGGCATCTGTATGTTAGATTTCATGATTGGCTTGAGTTCCCCCATGACTTACAGGGTTTACAAGGATATATGGGTTCAGTGTAAAAGAGCCATGGAGGATGAGTTTGAGATTCAGTTGGGTCAGACAGTAGTTTTGCCTAGTTCAGTACATACGCGAGGATCTCATTGTGCATAGGCGGGAGGATGGAGACACGGAGACCCCGCAGACCATTATGATGGGACCTGCAGCTATTGCTAAGTAGATGGGTGTTATGGTTCCTAATGAGGATGGTGAGATGATTCATCTTGATGATGCGGGGGTATCCCCAAATTTTTGTGCATGGTGGGCCAGTTCTTTGAGGGATTTTGAGCAGACCAAGGTAGCAGAGAAGGTTGCATAGACAATTTTTTTGTGCATGCTCAAGCGAGAAGAGGAGGAGATCCGAGGTGGAAGGAGATGAGGAGAGGAGATTGAGGGATGTAGTTGTCTAGATGTTTCCAGCATTAGTGACGGCTGAGAAGGCCATGGTGGAGGTAGAGAGGGATGCCACTTGGAGAGAGCGAGATGACTTGGTGGGGGTTTGGGACACACTTATTGTTGAGCATGAAGGTCTAATTATAGAGCGTGATAAATTTTAGGCACAACTTGTACTTGTCTCTATTGATATATACAAGTACAAGAGGTGGAGGGAGACTTTGAGGAAGGCCTTGGGGATTACCAAGCCTTCTATATCTGGCACAAAGTTGTTAGCCATGGATCGACAGAGAGGGGCAGCCTCGGCACGTGGCATGGTTTCTGAAACACATTATGAGGTCATGTGGGTGGAGTGAGATTATTATGTAGATATGATCATCAAGAACTACCTTAACGTTACTCTTTATGTTGATCATGTAGTGGGTTAGGGGGTGCTAGAGCAGCGATGAGGCCTATTGACAGTGTAGCAAGTGTGGGTCATCCACCTTGGTGACCGCCGAGAGGTGGAGGTGGTGACAGTGTAGGAGGAGTTGGTGGTGGTACGGTAGGTGACACCCATGCTCCAGGAGGAGGGGCTGGTGATAGTACTTTTTAAGAGATGTATATTTTATCGTTTGATCATTATAGGCTCATAGAAGCCCTATTGATATATATGAGACATTTGTGACGTTTTGCTACTTTGATATATATGAATTTTGTACTTAGATTGATAGGCTCATGGAAGCCCTTGGATGCTATATGGATTATGCGTTGATGATGATGATGTATTTGTTTTTGGATGTGTGTTCTAAATGCTCTACATATTTGGATGTATGTTTTTGTGGTATCTAGAAATATTTATGTTTTGATTATGATCTTATATATTTTTAATTAGTTTTTATAAAAATGTGAACAACTAATGTGTAAAAAAACGTGACTAAATAAAGTTAAGTAAAGGTGGAAAGATCACCCCACTAAAAGTTTCTAGCACATATAATGGGTTTTGATGTCACTTACACTTTTAGCCTTCCAAAATGTTAAATGAAACTATCAATGGAAAGTTTATTCACATCATAATGGATAAAGTATATTTGTTAATGGTAATAGAATAAAAGGACAATATAGATGTCAGATTTTATAGGGGAGAAGGGTTCTCCTTTTTCCACGAATTCATAGGAAATCAATTCCCCATCTTTTGTAATAATATTTTTGAAGCAATTTGATCAAGGCAGGAAGTTTTCTTATAGGGAAAGTTGATCGATGCGGGAAGCTTTCTTTGATGCTTTTGATTTTGACTTGCTTTTAGAGGTTGATCAAATTGGGAAGCCTTTTACATGAGTAGTCATCCTTCTATGGTATGGTTTACATTTTATATTTGACTTAGATGGCCGACCTTTGACGGATCGGTTTGTGATTTTATGGTAGTTTTCCTTTGAAGAATCAGTCTACTTTTGTTGTTTGGGTAGTTTTCCTTCGAGGGATCAGTCTATCTTTTGACTTTTGATAAGAAGAATCCATATATGTATTTTTTATTTTGTTTGCACTGAGGGCAAGACCCCAATAAACCACTTACTAAGGAGGGGATAAGTGCTTTTATAACCTGCATCTATATGCCCCATGTAAGAATGATGAAAAAGGGTGATGGAATGATTCTGAGCTTATGAGGTGAGGGTTTATTGCTTTGATGGTAAGATTTGATTGAAAATTTTCTTCATGATAATTAATCATTTAACATTAGAAAGGCCACAAGTGCAATGCATTTAAGGGTTCCACTTTAGGTTCCCCATCAAGAGAAGAGAGATAGTATGCTCTTGGCCCATATTTGTGAGTAATAACATATGGACTAATCCATTTGGGGGAAAATTTTCCACATTTACTTCATTCTAATGTAGTCACATTATGATTTTCCTTAAGTACGAGATCACAAATTTTGAAGTCACGTTCCCTGACATGTTTGTTATATGCTCTACTAATGTGTTGTAGATAAACTTGGTGATGTTCAAGGGATGTTAGACATTTTTCATCCAACAATTTAAGTTGTGGAAGATGATTTTCGTGATTTTCTTCATCAGGGATGAAATCCTTTAAGGATACACGGAGTGATGGGATTTAAATTTCTAGGGGTACGATGGCTTCAATGCAATAAACGAGTGAATAAGGGGTAGTACCGGTAGGTGTGAAAATGTTAGTTTGATAAGCCCATAAAGCAAATGGGATTTGAAGATGCCAATTCCTGTCAACGTCATTTACTGTTTTCATGAGGATTTTATTGAGTGTTTTGTTAGAAGCCTTGGCTTCTCCATTTTCTTGAGGATAGTATGGTGATGAAAAGCTAAGCTTAATGTTGAATGTGTCACAAATTTTTTAACCTCCTTATTCTTGAAGGATTTGTCATTATCTGTAATGAGCTTGTGAGGGATGCCAAAGCGACATATAATGTTTTGATATATGGAATGAATGATAGGTCCATATTTTGTTGAGGTCAACAGAATGGCTTCGACCCATTTAGTGAAGTATTCAGTTAAAGTGATGATTGAGTGATGTTGTTGAGATGATTTTTGATTAATTACACCAATGAGTTCTAACCCCCATTGAGAGAAAGAGCACAAGTCCTGAGAAGGTTGTAATTTTTGACTAAGGATGTGAATAAGGTCAGAGTGAAGTTGACATTTAACACATTTCTTTATGTATGCACAACAGTCTTTGGTGATTATATGCCTGTAATATCCTAACCGTATGATACGTTTAGCGATGGCGTTGCCACTGAAATTTCCACCACAAATACCATTGTGGATTTCTTCAATTGCTTTATTTGATTCATGTGCTTTAAGACATCATAATAATACACCATCAAAACTTTGTTTATGGAGAATACCTCCTATGATGATGAAGCGAGTAACATGTTGAAGAAAATATCATTGATTGCTTTGGGATAGATCTAGGGGAGTTTAGATTTTGTGAGATAATCAAATATTTGAGTGTACCATAAATCTGATGGATTTGTGTCAATGTTATGGATGGAAAGTAGTTCATTTTTATGTGAAGGATGGTCCAAATGTTGAATTACTAATGACATCTTAGTTTTATTTTTTGATTTCTCCATTTTGAAGGGCACAAGAGATCCTAGGGAAGCCATAATGTCTGTGAACCTATTAGAAGATCGTGGAATAGCTTGAATGGTGTAATGGTCAAATGCACCAAGGAGGAATTTGACAACGACCTTAAACTTTTGAAGGACCTCATTTTTACATTGGTATTATCCTTTGACTTGACTGATGATGAGTTGTGAATCTTCGTAAATTTCTAGATCATGGACACCTAGGAGAATATTAGTAGTTAAACCCATGATTAAGGCTTCATATTTTGCCATGTTATTGGTACACTCAAAATTGAGTTTGAATGATAATGGGATGGGAATGTTCCAAGGTGGTATAATGACCACACTGGCTCCTCCTCCTCCTTGAAATTTAGCACTTTCGAAGAAGAGGATCATTTTAATTGGGACGAATTTGGTTTTGTATTCATTAGACTCAATGATGTTATTAATGGATTCATCTGGAAAGCATTCGTGAGGTGGTTGATTATCTGGAAGAGGTACTTCAGCGAGTTGATCAGAAATGGCCTAACCCTTAATGAAATTTTGTGGTTTGATTTCTAAGTCAAACTCATTCATTAACATGAGCCATCAAGTTATGCAGTCATTATGATAAGGCTTGGCATGCATGGATTTAAGTGTATTGTAGCTGGTAACAACGTATGTTTTGTAATTAAAAAAGTATGTCGTAGCTTAGAGGTGGCAAAATACAATGCACAACACAATTTCTCATCTTCTGTGTAACGTGTCACATATTTGTGAAGTGTGCGACTAATATAATAAATGGCCTGCTCATGTCCTTGACTATCACAGTGAGCTATCATGGCTCCCAGAGCATGTTCAAGAGTGGATAAGTATAGATAAAATGGTATCCCTTCATGAGGTGGAATGAGAAGAGGTGATGACGGTAAATACTGTTTAACTTGATCAAATGCTTTTTGGAAATCAGAGTCCCAATAAAACTCAACATTTTTGTGAAGCAAGTGATGAAATAGTTGGTAGTGATCAGAGAGTTATGATATAAATCGTCAAATGGCCTGCAATTTTCCTTGGATGCTATACAGTTGTTTAAGATTAGAAGGTGGAAGCATTTCGATAATTTCCCTAACTTTAGCGGGATTGACTTTGATTACTTGAATATACATGATAAATCCCAAAATTTTCCTAGTGAGAACACCAAAAACACACTTTGCGTGATTAAGGTGAAGGAAAAATTGAATTAGGCGAGTGAAGATTGAATCTAGGACCTCAAGATGGTTTCTCTAAGATTTAAATTTTCCGAGGAGGTCATCAACGTAATACTCAACAATGTTATGGATAAGATCATGGAAGACGTATGTCATAGCGCGTTGATATGTTGCCCCTATGTTTTTAAGCCCAAAAGGCATGACACAGTAGCAAAAGGTTCCCCAAGGGGTAATAAAGGATGTTTTGTGTTGATCATTGGGTGTGATGATAATTTGATTATAACTTGAAAAACCATCCATAAGGGAGAGCATTTTATGGCCTGTTGTTAGATTGACAATTTGGTCTATGTTTGGGAGAGGGAAATCATCTTTCGGATAGGCAAGATGGAGCTCCCTGAAGTTTGTGCAGATACTAATTTTTCCCGAGGTTTTGGTGACGAGAAAGACATTGGAGACCCATTAAGGATAATCAATAGGTATGATGAAGTTCACAGTTAGGAGGTGTTGCAACTCTTCCTTAACAAGCAGAGTTATACGAGGATGCATCTTGCGGATTTTTTGTTTGAATGGTTTGGCATCAAAATATGTGACTATGTTATGTACGATGATACTAGAGTTGATCATGGGCATATCACTATATAACCAAGCGAAGGATTGGTGATACCTTATCAGAAATTTTGTGAAATCATGCAACTCTTGTGCACTGAGACTTTGACCAACTTTGATTATGCAAGGATCCTATACGGTTCCTAAATTAATGTCGATGGTTGATTCATTTAGAAGGGTTGGTGTATCGCATGGTAAGGATTTCTGAAGAAAATGTTCTTCAGCTCCCATGTGAGAAAGGATATCCTAGTCATCTTGAGATGGAAGAATATCTATGATACGTCAATCTTCCTTAATCATTTCTCAAAAAATGAGTATTAATGGTTTTGTAGAGTGATCTGATTGATAGGTGAGTGTTCCTAGAGATATAGTATTAATTAAAAAAATTAGGTGGGATGGGTACAGTGTCATTTGTTGGTGATGATCTTGATTCAAGGATGGATGTGCAATTTTCTTGTTTATATTCAATGGCTTCAGTTATTTCTGAGGTAAACTTTATATAACGTAAGCCACTTTTTTCATGAGGCTTGATGGTGTGTAAAATGGGTTGGTCATGTGTTCCTTGTTCGTAGCATCCGAGGCCAAAGCCCTTCCACACACAACGGTAAAGATACATACGAGTGAATTAAGGATTATCAAGGGACTTAAATTTTGATTTAAATGGTATCACATGGTGTAAATTAGTTGAGTGAGATGGTGGATTATCAAGTCCTCCATATTTGAGATTTGTTTTAGGGTATGTTGGTCCATAGGAGATAACATCTCCTACATCAGGGTCATACATAGGTTGTTTTTTGGGGCGACCATATATTTTTGGTGATGGGATATAATTAAGCATGAGAAGATGATATTCCCCAAAAGTGTGGCATTTTATGGTCTCAGTAACAAAGGAATCATTTGGTAGTTTAGAATAAGGTATTGATGTGCTAGTGGATTTTTGGTTTGATGACTTAGGTACCAATACGTCATTTGGGTAGTACATCATGTAACAATTAGTGAATGGATTCGGATCGGCAGGGACCATGTATTTTTGACCTTCATGTTCATATTTGATATAGTGATGAAGAGTAGAAGGGACACAACGCATTGTGTGTATCCAAGGGCATCCTAATAACATATTATATTAGAACTCCCATTCTTTGATGTGGAAGATTTTTGGTAGAGTTTTGACACCAACTTTGAGTGGTAAGATGATGATGCCCAATGTGGGTGTAATCGTGTCATTGAAGGAGCATAGCAGAATTGGCGTTTGAGTGACAATGGTATTGGGTAGTTTAAGCTGATAAAAGAAAGGGAGGATATAATTTTCATGGCAACACCACTATCAATCATGACTCTTTTGATGTAAATATCATTGATTTGAGCAGTGATAAAAAGTGGTAAATCATGATCTTCATGTCTGAGAGAGGGTATTTCATATGGCTCAAATGATATGGTGGTAGATGCTTTCAAATCACCTACAAAATTTGTAAAAGGGGTTGGATCATTAGTTGAGACATAAATGAATTGAAGTGCTTCTAGCATGGCTTTTTTGTAAGCTGTCGATGTCTGGATGAGCTCGTAGAGTGACATTTTTACAGGAGATTGATGTAACTATTTAGTAACCACTTTCTATAATGTGGTGAGAGGAAGAGTAGTAAATTTTATTGAAATTTTAGCTTTAGATGATGATTTTTTATTAGTCTCTTCAAGGGCCAACAAAATTGAGATTTTAGGTTTATCATATGACATTGATAATTCTAATGGTGGGGGTATAGCGATGGAATCCTTGTCTTGTTTGGATCCAAAGGGCTCGTTTTCGTAATTTTGTGAGCATGTGGTAATGTGAACATAATTGACTTTGTGATTAGATGGTTTAAGGGTAGATTTATCTAATTACATTGATGTTAATGATGATGTTGAATGATAGGGAAGAAAGAGCAAACTGCCAATATTTTGGACTTTCTGATGAAATGATTTACAATATTCTATGGTATGGCCTCACGTTCTGTGGTAATCACAAAAGGCATCAAATTCATACCAAGTAGGTTTCCACCCTTGATGATTTTACGGCTTGGGAGAAGGTAATCTGATTAGTGATTCTTGTAATAGATTGTCCAAAATGGTGGCATATCATCCTTTTGGTCCGAATTTAACTGGGCATTAATTCCTCTTGGGGGTAGGTGAAACAATTCATTTGGTGATAGTTTCTTTACTTGGTGGTCGCAGGGGCCTCATAGTTGTCCCAATAAAAAAGGGATGAGGATCTTATATGGGTGATGGTTTTAGAGGATAATTAGATTGTGCAAGATTGAAAGGATGAGGATCGGATGTGGTTGTTCATTGTGGGATTGTAGATGTAGTATAAGGGCTCATTGTAGGAATGTGATGAGTGGGTTTTTCCCCAGTAATAATGGGGTGATTTATTGGTATAATAAAGGAGGGATCTTGATCAGGATTTTTAATGATGTTTCATTTGGGGGACCTCGTGGGTCTTATTTTGACATGATAAAGGGTTCTTCAAAAGAAGGCATGCCCCTTGGATGAAGAGGAGGGAAAAAAGGTGGGGGACCATGGAAACGATAAGTTTAATGAGGAATTTTAAATACATGAACGACGTCATGTTTATTCGGTCTCTTTGAAGTCTTAGATGAGCTCAATGTATTTTTTGAAGTTGGCGCCAATCAAGGAGGAGGGGTTTGAATAATGCGGTTGATATAGTCTACATGATTTTTTGGATTATTACTTTTTGTGAGTTATCTATAACTAAGATCCTTTCTTGGTTTGGGTGGAGGTGGCTAATCTAAAAATGTCTCAAGTGGTATCATGGTTATGTTTGCGAATCTAGGTGCAGGTGTATATGTAGTGGTATTGGTGGATGTAGGCATGGATTCAAGAACATCATTGATTATGGGAACAGGTTTAGTGGTAAGTGGTGGTTCAACAACCGTGGGTTTATCAGATTCATGTATCGATTCTGTAGATACATAATCACTAAGTGACAAAAGTGTAGGAGTATTTTGTATATCGGTTGGAGCAGGGAGAGGTTCTAGAATTACAATTTCATGTTCATTAGTTTCTAATGTTGATTCTGTCGGTTTTGTCACTTTATTATGTGATGAAGTGGATTGAGGAGTAGGGTCTATTTTTGTTAACGTTTAATGGTGTGTACAACGTTTATTTGTGGTGATTCAAAAGAAGATGAGGGATGATTCGAGAAAGGTTGTTTAAATATATCAATATTCTGGTTAGCAAGTGCATTTAGATATTCTAAGTGAAGGTCACTTTTATTAATCAAGTCCTGCAGGACATTACGTAATGTGCTAAACCTTTCTATATCATGTCCATTAACCCTATGAAACTTATAATAGTCATTATCATGGTACTAAATGGGCTTCGATACTGATATGTCAATGGGTTGAATGGGTGGAAGTGTTATAACATTAGAAGTAAATAGTTTTTCAAAGACTATGATTTTAATTTTTGTTATGGGTGTATAGTTGTGTTGTTGACGAATGTGTTCAGAGGTAGGCTTCTCTTTAGGAGAGGATTTGACTACAATGGTGTTGGTGGCTGATTTAGACTTGTCTGAGTTAGATGTTGACTTGGGCAGAAATTCCATTTTTGGTTTCTCAGGATGAAGCTTTACCTTACCATCTTCTAGGGCTCGCAATTCTAGTTTATGGGCCATGGTAAAATCCTCGTCAAAAGTTTGGAACGGTTGAAGCTGTAAGGTGGAAAAAATGTGTTTAGCACAAGCACGACAGAAGATCTCAATTAGCTCTAGTTGTGGTAGTGAAAAGTACAATTGATTAGTAGTAGCCCTCCAATGGGTGAAAAATTTAGTAATGGACTCATCTTTAAATTTTCTAATGGCATACAGGTCATTAATGGTGATTTTATGGGCTATGCTGATGGAAAATTGATTTAAGAATAATTGTGTCAATTGTGCAAAAGTAAAAGGGGAATGTTACAGAATGTTGTTGTACTAATCCAAGGTAGGACCGAAAAGAGACATGGGAAATGTCTGCAGCATGACGTCCTGATCATGAGTTATCAGGTAGCATGCATTATGAAAGGCACAGATGTGTTGTTGAGGGTATTCTTTTCTATAAAACTTAGTGACTTTTGGAAGCTCTCAGTGAGGTGGATACATTTTATATGGTACAAAAGGATGAATGGGCTCATTACA
Source organism: Taxus wallichiana var. yunnanensis (assembly GCA_018340775.1). Lineage (NCBI taxonomy): Eukaryota > Viridiplantae > Streptophyta > Pinopsida > Cupressales > Taxaceae > Taxus > Taxus wallichiana. The sequence continues at coordinate 811,480,105 of CM031235.1, forward strand.
GATCTAGTCATAAGAGAGCATATTCTTGGATGTTGATGATGCTTCTTCTAAACTAGATATGTAGCTTAGAAGATTCTGAAGATGGTCGGTTTGCGTCGATTGTTGTGGAGATGAGCTAGGTTGATATAATGGCTATTGGGTTGTGAGTATGCTTGATATTACTATGAGGGGTTTGTTGATAGGATTTTTTCTGTTGAATGATGTTAGGTAGATATGGTACCTGGCATTGATAAGGGTTGTTCTATTATAGGGTATGATGTTGCAGAATGTTTTGTTGAGGTATATACTACTAAGGTATGTGTTGGTGATATGGGATATTTTTTTGGGGGATGTTTTGATGAGATGAAGACCCCTTTTACAAAGTGATACGATGTGAGGTTTGGACATATTGATATTGTAATGGCATTGATATATGCGTATGAGGTTGTGAAGATGTATATGTTTGTTGAAAATATATGGCCGAGGTGGAAAAGGAGGGAGATTTTGTGGAACACTTTGTTGTGGGATACAGTATTGTGGGATATTCTACTGTGGTGCAGAAGTTAATGGTTTTGAAGGTTGGGGCATGTATTGTGAAACAGTGTGTGTACTAGCAATAACAATAGTATTAACCAATGGTGTTGTTGTGGGAATGGGCATAGTGATGTTCTGGATGAGAGTAGTAACATGTTAGAAAGGCATGACTATATAAGGGGCAATAGAATAAAAGGAGGTGTTTGTACTTGTGTGGAGATTGGAGGAGTGGACTAGGAGCCAGTGATATTACTTAAAGGAGGCATGGACCCTATAGAAGGGTTTGGTGAGGATGTGGATTGTTGAGTAAATGTTTTTTGTGATGAGATCAATTGAAGGTCATAAACAGGAGCTAAGGAGACATCAAATGCCTCAGGCTAACTTGTGAACAATTATTCATTTCATGTATCAAACAGGTTATTAGAATTGGTAGAAATCTGGGGTAGCATATTGTTCGGTGTTTCGGATTGACCTAAAGTATAGGGACATAATTTTTGGACAACAGAGTCTTGGTTTTGATCAATAAGTTCTATGATGGTGGGTAAAGAGTTATAAGCATATGCAATGGATTACGGTGTAAATGGTTACATTTGAACATTTCTTGTTGCCAGGTAAGCATTAAGAGTAATAGGATTTGAATTTAACATTTCTTCAAAAACATGATCTCCCATGTTATATAAAGGAGGTTTGGATGTTGTTGGAGAAACTGAATGCTCTGATTTTGGTGTATAAAGAATATGTTTGTGATATTATTATGGAGAGTGAAAATATTGTTGTCATGTTTCATTTTCATAGCCAATCCCTAATTCATTCCAAGTTTGGTTGTCAGAAAAGGGGTTGGATGTGTTTATTTGATAAAGTAAAGCTTGTGGTTACATAGGTGGGGAAAATGTCGCAAGTAGGGGTGTGGTATGAAGTGGAGTTTGGTGTTGGAATAAAAATGGTTAGGTAGACATGTTTTCAAAAAATTAATTATGTTCATGTTGTCTAGTGAGAACCATAATAAACAAATACAAACACGTAACAAAAAATAAATGATTAATGAATAAGTGGATTAATTAACAAACAGAAAGAAAGAGCAACCAAAGTGTTCTTTTATATTTATCTTACTTAATTATAACAAAGGTGAAACGTGTAAAATGGTTAACGAGAGTCCTAGGAAATGGATATCTAAAGTTAGTTTCAAGCGTGTTTAAGGGTAGAGTCCTCGATATACCCGAAGGTATGTGAGGCACAACTCTATACGGTTGTCAGTACGGGCATGTATATTGGGGCCTACCCCCTCACTTCATGGTCCTATTGTGATAAGGGAGTCAGGTGTTGAGCCAAAATATACCGACAAGTAGGTGTTTATACTCATCCAGAACACTGAGTCGGTTTCCCTATTGAGTGATGAAATCCTAATTAGTTTCACTTGGGTCAGATTTTTTTAATGCATTTTTTATTTGAAGTGGTTTGGTTGTGTGTGAGGGAGGAAAATAAGTGAATGTAGCAATTTACCTCCCTAATTAAAAATAGATGATCAAGAAGTATGCAATGATTTGTTTTAAGAACCAAAATGAAAAAATTTGATTTCAATGAGGACAAACAAAAAATAATGCAAAACGGAAAGCAAAAAATATGGTTCTCAAGACTTACCATGAGAGCGCTCCTTGTTTCTTTTATTTTTTTAATTTTTGGCAATTATTACATTGTTTGCTTTAGAAAACCAAGAAAGTGCAATTTCCAGAGAAAAAGAGCTTTCAATCTGATTAGAAGAAGCAAAAAATAGAAAACAATATATTACAGATTGATAATAATATGTTAAGAAAAAAATACAGGGAAACCACTAGTGATTTAGAGGAATCGCTAGCGATTGGCAGTCAGTGAAAAAAACAATCAAAATAATGATAAAAATGATGAAATTAAATAGGGATTAGGGTCCCACCATGCGTGCCATAATGTCTAGCATGGTTTTTACCTTTGTTTTCTTGATTATTTTGAGGGGTAATAACAGAGCTTGACCTCAAAATGGCAGGGTTTTTGGGATACCCGCGGATGTTGATTATGTTTTTCTTGCGCACCATTTTAAAGAAATGGAGCTAAGCCTTTTCTTGTAAACAAGGTTTCAAATTATATCAAGACACTATTAATGACTGGAAAACACTCGAGCTTTATTTAGTACATATGATTGTGTATACCAAGCTATTAGATAAGCATGTGACTATCACTTATTTATTTAGATACATATATGAATAATATGGATTATGATTACATCCATAAATCAAAATCCTAGTCTGTATGGAGATTCTCATATACAAAAGAGTCTATACAATAAGTGGTTCCCTCCTCTTCTTCAGTAAGATTAGAGTCAGGAACGGAGATATAATATTCGATGAAGAAATTTGAATCTTCTTCATGAGTGTCATATTGGTGAGAAAAGGTAGAGTCTGAGTTGGATATGTTGATAAGGCCAGTGGAATTAGACTCTAAGGAAGTGTGGTACTCCTCCTCCAAGTTCTCGAGGCCAGTCTTGTAGTGGCGTTTATATTGGACAAGTTCCTCTCATAGCCTCAGTGTTTCATCATAGGCATCCCAAAAGGTGTTAGTGGCTTCATGGATATGTTGCGTGGAGGTGAAGATGGCCTCTAGGTGATTTAGCAGGGCTTCTTGAATGGAATATACTTCCAAATCATGAAGCAATTCGTATTGCTCCCAATATAGTGTATGGCGGACGACAGGGAATGAATTAGTTGTAGGAAAATTAGGACTTCCTAATGCCATCTGAGATCATAAAACCATATAGGGCATCAGTAGATAACAAGAAAAAATTATTCATTTTGATTAGATTTAGCAGAAAAATTAGTAAAAAATCCTAAAAATAGGAATCGCTAGCGATTCAGAGAAATCGCAAGTGATTGGGGTAATCACTAGCAATTATTGTGAAACTTAACAATTTTACTAAACATAATCAAAATTAAAGATTAAGCTATCAATTTTAACAAAAATAGAGTTTTAGAAATATGTAAATGATCTAAAAGCAAAAAGTGTACCTGGTACAGTATCTAAAATGAACAAAATAAGTGATTTACCTTGTAGGATGATTTGATATGATAGATGAATGGAAGAAGGTGGTTGGAGGGCAAAATGAGCACTAATCTAGTGATGAATGATGTTCCTTGAACATGGTGATGTTGAATAAAGTCCTCGTGTGAAGTGCTTGGATTCCTGATGAGCTAAGAATGGGAAAGGTGATACATGCAAAACTTTTGGATTCATACTACCAAATGAGGTCTGCAAACAAGTATTTATAGATCATCGACAAATTGCCAACAATTTTGGGGAAATCTAGTTTGGTTAGGCAATCGAATAATTTCCTTCCATTTTGATGCCTAAGTCAAGGGATACAAATTTTTGGTGTCTACATTACTCTACATTGAGCTCACATCTAAGAATATACATACAAAACTAGATCTAATATGACATCATGTAATGATATCTACTCTCCCATATGGGAATTAAGTCCTCAAAGTGACAACACCCAACTTTCGCCCGACAAACCTAATGCAGGTAACAGCCCAACTTCAACCGGCGAGGCAACTTCCGGGAGGCATAACTTTTGCACCATAGCTTTGACTCCGTCCAAAAGGCGTCGAAAGCTTAGGCGTCGTATAATGTGAAGAATGAGTGTTAAAATTTGTTTGGAAAATTTTAAACCCCGAAAACCTCATGAAAAGGCTCCAAAATATAATTTTCACAGTGTTGTCTAAAAATAGTAATTTCTAGAAATAGCATTTTGTGAAAAAATTTTCTCATAAGCAATCCATGGAAGTCGAATCACTTCACCTCCCTCATGGTTTGTGACCTTCCAAATTTGGGAAAACAACAATCCAAACAAATTTTATTGTCTTTATTATTATTTTAATCTCGAGAGGTTCAAGTGTCTGAACCTTCGCTTTGATACCAAGTGTAATGCCCACATTTTACGCACCATGAACTTATCAAATATTTCTAATTTATTACATAAAAAATTGTGGGATTTTTTTGTTTTAAAGGTTGGAAGGGTTATAAATATCAAATACGTTTAATTAATTCTCATTAATAAACTCTACTCATTCATAAGGTAGTCATAATTAAATAATTAAATATTATTAGTTTATTTTCCAAATCCTTTTCGAAATATAAACCCCTTCTAAGGTTCACTTGATTTTTATTTAAATAATGGCAAAATTAATCGTATTGGTTTACCCATTACATTTTTTCTCAAGTTCATGATTTAATCATTTCCCAAGTCAATATAAATTTACTTCCCTAACCACTTAACACCCCTATTCATTATTTAGTTATCTAACTATATATTTAAATTCTAAATAATTTAATTCCTTTGTATCATTATTTAATTGTCCATGCACAATATTATTGGTTTAATCCCTAAATCAAAGTCATGTATTTATTTATCAAACTATAATAAAAAGGGGGTCACATCCTATACTAACCCACCAAAAGCCCCTTTCACTTAATACCCATACTATTAATTTAAATCACTTTATCCCACAAAAAATCCCACACTTAAAAAGTTGTAGGATTCATTCTCCACCATTAGATCTAATCCATAGGGACCCTTAGATCTTAGGTTTGACTAAGGAACCCTAGAAATCCTTATGAGTTTCCTTTTATTCTTTTCTTGCCCTATTCTTATCATTTTCATTATTTTGTTTTACAGGTTTGGGAGAATGGAAGCCAATAAGAGATTATGAATGATTTTTCTTGGTTTGGAAGGATATACACACAATTTTGGGTGCTTATTTTACTTGTATCCCTCTCCTAGGGTTTGCCATGAATATTATTTGTTGTTTGTGTTTTTATGGAGAGTCTACCCTATTTGGGTATGGGTATTTTTACCCCATTTAATTTCTGTTTCTAAAAGAGGTATATTCAAAGATGTAGGGCTTGTGTATACACACACACGCACACATGCACACACACACATGCGCACTCACACACACACACACTGTTTTAAATAAAACAAGATTTATAAAACACGGCCTAATGTATGCGATCTGTTAAAAAATGTATATAAATGTGCGTGTTTATGTATATATATTGGTGTATTAGAGAAGGGGGTCAGCCGAAATAATCCCAAAAGAAAAATAGTACGAGTAATATAGTGGCCGTGACCAACATAGGGTAGGGTTTTAGATGTATATGGGTGGGGCACGCCCCCACCCTACCCATTGTGCCTTTTTCCTAAAATCCACGTAGGCCTATGTGGCCCAACAATAAAAAAAACAAACACTCTCTCTCTCTCTCTCTATATATATATACACACACACACACACACACACACACACACACACACACACACACACACACACACATACACACACACACACACACACACAAACACACACACACACACACACACACACACACACACACACACACAACAATATGTTCGTATATTTATATGACATTTGTTAAATAAAGCTTCCACCATTTAAAAGACTATGTCTTTCCAATGTTATAGTTTATTTAACAATATATATCTATATATTTATGAACATATTGTTAAATAAACTATAACATTGGAAAGACTATGTATTAAATTGGTGGAAGGCTCTTTATATATAATATATATATATATATATGTATATATATATATATATAAACTTATATGCTTATATAAACTATGACTATATACATTTAATTAAATAATTAAAAAATTCAAGTTTATTATAAAATATATTATAAGGGCATATGTAATTTATTAAAGATTGTATATAAATCCATATGTGAATTAGTTGGATTAATAGTCCTTTTAATCAACTAGTTGTAAGTAAATGAAATGAACATATTTTTTGGGTTTGATAAAAACAATTTAAATGCCTACGTTGTCTAGTTTATAATAATGAGAATGGTGATGCAAATGTGCAAAAAAAATGGAGAACTCCGAACATTGATAGGTCGGCAATCCATTGGATCCCCCCTCCAACTTTTTGGTACAAACTTAACTTTGATGGAGCCTCCAAGGGCAACCCAAGGGCAGCTGCTGGTGGAGGGGTAATTCGGGATCATAAAGGTTGCTTAGTTGTTGCTTATGCTAGTAAAATGGGTAATCAGACTAATCATTATGCAGAAGCCCTAGTAGACTCTTTAGGGGCCGAGGCTTGCTAAGGATTATAACATCTAAAACATCATTGTGGAAGGGGACTCCTTAAATATTATCAATCATCTTAATAAGATCCATCCCCCTAGTTGGACTATCAAAGATTTCATTGAGGAATCCATTAATATCTGCCACACTTTCAAAAATATCAAAATTGGGCATACTTATAGGGAGGGAAACAAGGTGGCGGACACCTTGGCTAATTATGGCACCAACAACAATATCACCTATTGGGATGATGAGAAATGCACCCCCAAGGAGGTACAAAATGGTATTAATAAAGATAAACATGGACACTCACACATTGTGTAGGATTTATAATGAGATTGCGTGGGCTTCAAAGTACAAGACAAATCACACATGTGAGAAAAGTAATACTAATCATGGTCATAAATTTCACATGATTCTCGAACTTGTGGTTGGATTTTAAAAAATTAGGTTAGTCATATCATAAACAAAGCTTCTAAGGGTGGTTTTAAGTAGGGAAGTCACATAAATTGCAGAGGGAAGAAGATGGGGGGTGCTCTGTGCCAATTGGAACCTAGCTGCGATCCCGTGTGGAAGGACAACCTAGAGCTTTGGAATCTTCTAAAAGGGGGGTGTTTCTAACTTCATCAAAAAAATCTAGGGCCATGACCAAAACATTTCAGTGCATTTTGCCATGGATTGGAAGGATAGGAAGGTAAAGTATGGGGTCATCGTGTGCTGATAAATGAGGAGTTATTTCGAGGCGAGCGGGTCTTGATTTTGATGACTGACTGGTTCTTTAGCAAACGGGTCGACAAAACTGTAGAAGCAAAGAAGTTTTCTAAAGAAGGGGAGGAGATCATCTTTATTGTGGCGGGAATTAAGGTAAGCTCCATTCCAAAACCCTACGATGATGTTACTAAAATGATGGTTCGATTCATTTCCCTGGAAGGGCGGTATGTCATTATTCCTACCAAGCACTTGGTCTTCCTCAACCACTTTAGGAGAAACTTTGCAGTTTGTTTCCCGCATTACCTCTTGAATTCACTTGAACATTCCATTCTCGAATTCCAGAAACATACCAAGGCCATCCCCTTCACCAGGGTCTCATCTTCCTCCTGCACAAACTATGCCTCTCCAAATTCCCAACCATTCCTCCCTCCCCCAACGACCCGCTCATTCCCATCCACTCTAATCCCTCTAACAACCCGACCAACTCTTCCAAGGCCATAGCCACCAAATCTAAGAACCCCAAATTCAACAGAGTGGCCTCTCCTCCATTTTCCAGTGTTCTAAGAAGCAACAAAGAAATGGAAGTTATTCAAAATATTTTACACATTAGTAATGTTGGTTAGGATAGTACCTTACAGTATGAGAGGGATAATACTCCTCTCAGACTAGACTTATTGGAAAAAGAGGTTGAGAATATCAAGAAAGAGCTGCATCATTTAACCAAGCAGAAGGGGAAAATAAAGTTAAGTGATGATGTGGGTATTGAAATTGATCAGATTGAGGATATTTACAAAAAGTTGAACTCATTGGACAATAGATTGGGGAGGGCCAAGGACATGCATGACCATAATATGGCCATTTTCAACGCCATTAGTGAGTTTCTGGAGAAGCAGAGTTAGAAGCATTTCTATGTTGAGCGAGATCCCTAAAGCCATTTGGGGGACTGAGAAGGAAAGAAACCAGGCTATCTCAAACTTGAACGTGAATGATCCAACACACACTACCACTCTGGTGTTGTTCACTTCTTTGCACAATCAAAACAAGGATTGAAAGGGCCTCCAAGAAATAACACCCCTTGTCTAGTTGGTGGCATTTTAGTTTTTGCTCTGTTTCAGATAGTATGCTATTTTTTGGCTACTTAATTGTAGTTGTTTCTATGTTTTGCTTTTTCCTAGTAGCTATTGTTTGGGTTTTTTGGACTTTATATTTTATCTGGATTCTGATCCTTTTTGATGATTTTTTCATGTTTGATCAGTTTGTTGGGCCTTCCTTATAACCAGGTATAGTCTCATTAAAACTATTTGCCATTAATAAAATAAAAAAAAGAGGAATATATCAACCATAATAACATACTATTATCTCAAGTAGTACTAAAAGGGAAAGAACAAGAATAAGAAACTTCAACCATGACAACCTTATTTTCTTTTTTCTTTTTTCAAATTCAAGTTTTCCAACCATACAAAAAGGAAACAACATTCACTTTCCACACAAGAACACCATTCCTTTCAAATTGAAATCATAATACAACTTTTAAATAAAAGCCTAGATTTGAAAGATCTTCATACCAATTACAATCTCGTTTCAAAGTCCTTCTTTCAACTATAATAATGCAAGGTTGATAAATACATTTACAAGAAACTACTCCATTAAAATGCAAGAGTTACAAGCCTTCCACTCTAAGTGGAAACAACATGGCCAAATTTACAACATAGGAATTCTTCCATAGGCTCAAATACACAAGTCTTCATATCAATATCATCTTCCAACTTCATAGCTTCAACTTTACACTCAATCATCTCTTCAAATTTTAATCACAATACAAAGAAAAGGGGAGTAGGTGATGCTCTCCACCTAACCTTTATTCCAATAAAGAGGAGAAGCCATCCTCCTTATTGGCCCCCGAGCCCCAACCATAGAACAATAGGGAGAGTTTGCAACTTTGACAACTTCACAATTATAATGGCTTCCACAAAACATACAATCCACAAATTGCAACACATTCAAATAAACACACGCAAACAAGATTTACAATTTTCCAATAAACACATAGGCTTGACAACAAGCCAAAGGAGCAAGGAAATATGGGAACCACCTCCTTTTACCTCCCAAGTGAAATAGGGGTTCCACCTAATAGCCTCCATGTGCACATCAAAACACACACACAAACACACACACACACTCTCTCTCTCTCTCTATATATATATATATATATATATATCCTTTTCTCTTCCCATTTCAAACACACAAGGTGTAGCAATATTATCCTTTTCTCTCCCCATAGGTGGAACACCCTAATCACACTCCCTCTAAAATGCATGCCTCACAACTCCCTTTTCCCTCCCCAATGGTCCCATTTTCCATCTCCCACACCATTCTTAGGGTCAAAATCTACCCAATCCCAACATAATACAATCACAACACACATAGCATACACTCAAAAATCACAAATTTCACTACTACATACATATATAAAAGAAGCAAAAATAAGTGAAGATCCTACCTCTCCATTTAGCTTCCAAAATATTCACACAACAAGCTTCAAACACCTTCAATCCAAGAAAAATCCCAAAATGCAACTCCAAAAGCTCCAAGCATGCAATCCCAAGCCAAAATTCCCAAAATGTTAGTGTAGGAATGAGAACAAATAACCTCAAATCCTCCAGATTCACCTCAATAAATAGAAAAGAGGTGAGGGTGCTAAGGTAGCTCCATGTAGGATGACATTTCATCATTCCTCAATTCCAACTTAACAAGTCAACACACAAAGACTAATGTAATTAAATGAACAAGTAAGGCTATGACATGCACAAATGTACACTCCAACATGCACTCCATACCTTCCAAGGACATATTAAATGTGGTAAGTACAAAAGTGACTTTATTTACTCTTTTACACTTAAAAAATGCATTAAAAGGCTAAAATTAGCTCCATACTTCATAATTATGGTTGGTAGATGAGTTTGAGATGTAAGGGACAAGGTTAACTTGTCCCACAAGTCTCAAAAAGTGGCCTATAAGGCAAAATTCGAGATTGAGAAAGAAGAAAGAGTACACACCTCTAAAATGCAATTAATTCATTCAACGTCACGCACAAATCAATGACCATCTACTCTATTAATTACCCAATAGTCACATCATTCTTTTTGTTTATAGTTGAGTTAAATTAACTAATTATAAGCATATTAACAAGCACTAATAAAGTGACTAGATTTTACAATTAATTAGATACATGCACCACAAAATAAATACTCAAAAATTAAAAGGGGAAACATCACAACCCATGACCACACACATGAGGTCACCTCCCACGAAACCTCCAAACCAAGCATAAAAATTAAACAACACACACACATAACACAAGTTTTCAAATTGGCCTTGTTGCAAACACCCAACATTCTTCTAGGGTTGGTCCCCTATCCCTTTTCGGTGAATGGTGATATCATTTTCTTGCAATCACAAACAATAATACCTCTTTGGCCTCATGACCACATCAATAACATCGAGAAATAACACATACATAGAAATCAATAGTTGTCATCAAAATTAAGCAATTCTTTCATCTATCAACCATATCAAAATAATTTGATTCTACCATTTTACTAACATCCATGAGATCACAAGATTGGTTTGATCATTTAGACATAATCAATATGTCAAAGGATAAAACACATACTTCACTTATCAATTATTTACAATTATAATTATTCCCTATCCATTGACATTTACCAGCTATAACAATTCATATTTTTATGACAACTATTGAATTTTGTACATCTATTGAACTCATATCTATTGATTGCACTCAAAATATATCACCGATCCCTAATGTCCTCACATCATTAACAACTCTCAACATCTAAGAATTCCCGGGGTTAGTACAATAATCCAAATATAGTCATCAAAACACGATAAAAATCATAACGTCCATCATGTTTATCTATAAGCTATCCAAGATATAATAATAACGTCCATGTCTCAATTAACAATAATAAAAATCATAGTAAAATAAGTGTCGAAGAGGAGTGGGTGTTAAGGTTTACATCACGAAAGTCCATGATAACGTACTCGGCCATCTGGTTTCATGATGGGCACAATATTAGATACCCATTCGGGATAATTGATGGAACGAATAAAGCCAACATCGAGGAGGCATTATATTTCTTCTTTAACAAGGAGTGTGACTTTCAAGTGTATTTTTCAAATTTTCTATTGGATAGGCTTTACACTAGGGTTGAGAATGATGTTATACATGGTTACAGGTGGATCAATCCTAGGCATATCACTACAGTCCCATGCGAAAATGTTTAAAAATTCTTGAAGAACTTGTTTGATATCATGTTGTTTATTGGGTGTGAGAGAAGTGGATAGCAAAATGATTTCGGGTCATCAAAAGTGTTGAGGTTGTATTGTATGGTATCCTCATTAAGAAGAGTAGGCCGAACCTTAATGTATGGGTTAACGTATTAGGAGAATCGACATTGTCATAAGTGCATCGATCGAATGACGTTTGTCTCAATGGTGAAGATGTTGGCTCTAATGAGCCCAATAATTCTGACATTGTCGAGATCACCGTTAATAAGGGATGAGGCCGGGATCGTGCCACGGGTGAATTTGGCGAATGGAAACCCCTCGGTCCTTGGCGACACCTAACCCGTCCAAAGTGCATCGCTCTCCAAAGTAAGCGGTAGCATTAAGAAATGATGGAGAACAACTCTTATGATGAAAGGAAGGGAAGTGATCGTAAAATCCCATGTATTCCGAGAAGGTAGTTTTCGGTGAGAAAAAGTATTTGAGTTATCCCAAGGAATAGAAGTAGAATCAATGATGAGGTCTGGATATACCAATAGAAGTGAAGAAGTATGCAACGTGTAGAGAGAAGCTTACGAAGCAAGGTATAGACAGAAGATGGTGTCCCAAACCCAAGTTTGCTAGATTGAGTGGGAATAGCCCATGGATATGTGATGCCTTGTCCTTATTGGCCAAGGCCATTACCAAAAAAACCATAGCATATTAAATATTGATCTTCAGGGCCATTTTTAGAATAATCTGGAGAATATGAACTAGGAGTATCAACATAGTGCTCAATAGAATTGCAATAGGAAAATGGTGATGGATCTGATGGAACATCATAAATAACTCCCTGATAAAGGAATTTAAGCCATGTATGTAAAGTAGGGGACCACATGCATAGCATGGATCCAAGGCCGCCCAAGAAAAATGTTATAATTAAGGTTTTTGGGCATTACATGGCATGGAATGGGAAAGGTACATGGTCCAATAGTGACAGGGAGTACGATAGTCCCTAAGACACGCTTGGGTATATTGTCGAATCCACGAATATAAACAGAGGAAGGAGCCAAAGAGGATTCAGATAGACCCAATTAATGGAGAAAATCAATATTACAAATATTGAGTCCCGAGCCATTATCGACTAAAGCACGCTTGACACCGATATTATTGATACAAACTTGAATGTACATGGGGATCGTGTTCTAACATTGCTTGAGAAGGAAACTCATCGAATGTGAAAGTTATTTGACCTTCATTGAGAGATAAAGCAGATGTAAACTTATGATACACATACTCTAGTGAGGTATGTGGATGAATGTAAGTGTTTGCTAAATAAGTTTTTATTGAGTTTATTGATATAATCAGGATGGTCTTGCAAAAAATCATGGATGGAGACCTCCATGGTGATAAGTCCTAAAGAAAGAAGGAGAGAAGGTGTATTCGAGCGATGGGTTCACCAAAATGATTAAGCAAATATTGAAATAAATAGATGCCTAAATTTGATTGCGATGTAGAGAGTCAATGAATAGACAAATAAGTACAAAAATGACCCAAGTAAATAAATAATTAAGATTTAAAACCCTAAGTGCAAAGAGGAGATAAAATGACTTAGTTGTTTCATAATTAATCTTGGGTTGTCTTTGAAGTACGAATCGGAAAATCTGAAGTGCAGACTATTGCAATGAAACCTCAAAAAATTTAGAAATAGAGTTGGATTGGGGCGCATGGAGTGGATTAGGGGCACGTACATTCACTGTAGACCAATTTTGGGTGCCTATGACTGCCAAAATGCTCAAAAAACCATCTTTAAATGGTCACAAGGTGTTTGTTGTCCTTCGCTTCTTATCGCTAGTATGTCACACGATGATCATTGGTGTCGTTGATAACATGTGATAAAGAATTAACTTACGAAACCCTTAAAAGTGCATTAAATCCCAAAAAGAAAAGAATGTAAATGAGGGGTCAAAATATCCTTAGTGATCTTCGAACTAGTGATCTTTCGCACCTAATTTAGTTGCTATGTGTGTGTGAAGAATCATGCCCTAGGTGGCTCTTATGCGTGTCACACTTGATAGCGAGCAATAGCTAGATGTAGAAGATGTAAGTAGATGTGTACATATGGAATAAAATGAAATTACCCTCCTATGAAGTGTATGCGAAGAATGTATCCCTTGCCCTTGTGTGGATGCTAGAATGGATGCTCAATTCTCTTAAATAGCCTTTGGATGCAACCTTAGGTGGTCATAGCTAATGATTAGTGCTTAGTGATTTATTATGGTCATATAAATTTATATTTATATGATTCCCTTACTTGAATTTTGTAATTAACCCCGAAAAGGATGACTACCAAAAAGATAAGATGCCCAAACAACTAAAAAGGACCCAAAAGATGTGAACAAAGTATAAAAAGTCAAGGGCACCCGGAGGATGAGGGCATGACGTTGGTGTCCTGGATGGACGTTGGTGTCCAAACTCAAAGAAAATGAAGGGTCGAAGGTCAGATTGGGCAAGAAGTTGTGTAAGACCAAAAGTGGAAATATAAAGCAAGCAAAGATGGCCAAAGACATGGGTCAATTAGTACTCTTCTTACTTAGGATGATATAAATAATAGTATGTGATCAAGACTAGATAGATACCCAAAGTGTGTGATTTTGTGTCTACATAAGACTTTATACTTGCGTCAAACTAGGTGTAGGTATGTAGAACTATGGAATTGGAAAACTAAGAAATCCTTGTTTGACCTACTTGTCACACCAGGTTGTCCTATATGGATGTGAAATTTTGGGCAACAATTGTCTAACACACGTGGAGGTAAATAGAGTGAATCCAAAAATAATAATCACAACTAGTTTCAAAGAAAAACATCATTTCCATGCGAGATCTTGTTAGCTATAATAGGTAATTTTCCATTCGATCATCGATGATGTCTCAAACATTGAGTTATTTAAAAAGGATCAAAGTTTCGAGACTCATCTGTGGCTCATAATCTTGATAGAGGAGTTAAGCAAAAGGAAAAACATGTGGATGAAACAAAACAATAAGTGGATGAGTAAATAGGGAATCAACATGCAAAACTACCCAAACATTAATGGGAAAATAAAAAGAATATGTGCAAGAGAAATTAAGGACAAATATGTGGACAAGGCAACTAGGAAAAAGAAATCTTACTTTATAAAAGAGTTTAACCCCACATGGGACCACAATGAAAAGGCATACATAGGAGCACAAATTAAGTTATTTTGCATCACTCTAGGTTGAGAAGATGAGAGAAAGAGAGGTTTGTAATGATGGGGAGGAGAAATAAAAAAGAATAAAAGGCATAAGTTAAAGAAGTATATGAAGATAAGGAATAACATCTTTTGACTTAAACATCTTTTACACTTCTTAACAAGTACATTACATATACAACTTATATAGAAAAGGGACACTCGTAGCTAGGATGTAGAACAATTTTGTTTTTTTATGCAATGATCTCTTGTTTCAAGAGGTGGATTATGTGTTTTTATTTTATATTATGCCATGAGCAGAGACATCATAAATTCATTGTTTCTACCGATAGTTTTTTCCAACATGAAATGGGAGACTTCCTTATTAGTGGGGAGTTCAACAAATGTCCATATGCTCTATGGGTATTTTTGTTTAGTTATAAGAGGCTAAGAATTTTCTAAAGTCATCTTAAAGAAATGGACAACATTTTATCATGGAAACACTTACAAGGAGGAGGAAATGGGTGTGGATTGTGGGAGTACGGAGAAAAAGACAAAAATCCCCTTTCAATTATCCTTTGATGGATGTCCTAAACTCATGTCATCTTGGTTTAATGTATCTTGGAGAAATAACTTTCTAGTTTTTTTGTTTTCCTCACCCTCCTTGATCCAAGTTGGTTGGGCCAAAATGCATTTCCGAGGATTCGTAGATTTGACAAAAAGTACCAAATTAGATAAACTTCCAGCAATTGTTTTTGCATCTAAAGATACAACTAAAAGTCAACGACAATATGACAACTTGTGAGATAGATTTCATCCACATGATTTATTACATTTGTAATATATTTAACACCCAATGTAAAATGAGGATTTGAAGTTGTTAAACATTATACCCTTGATCGAGTTGGTAAAGCAATTTATGAAAATACTTGCTCCATATGGAGAACATATATTTGCTCTTGAAAGGTTCCTCGAATTCATAATGTATGACATCAAGCCCGATGTGAATGTCATCCTACCCTACCACGAATTCTTTGTCGAAAAAGTGGTGACAACAATTGTTGCAATTGAAAGCTACGTTTTTCATAAATATTTGTTAAAACTTCAAAAGTTGTAGTCTTTGCAAGTTCAACTTCTTTGGCTTTAAGAGGCACATTAGCAACTCTAGCTTCAAATTTTACAAAGGATGATAAAGTGCAACTTTACACCTACCAACTACATTTTCTCCAAAATATCTAAGGCTCTTTTAATAAGCCTCCCATAGCGTGTATCTTACAACAACAACGTTCCATGTTTAGTTGAGGTCTTTTGACATACAAATCGTGTATGCCTCCACATGTTGTAAATATTTATTCTAAAGAAAATACAACTACAATATCTGACAATAACATGCTTTTTATCATTTTTAGGGATCAATACACCCCATTCAAAAGATTCCATTTTGGCACATGCAAAGGATTATGAGTTTCTCTACAATTATCACCTTGTACATAACTAATTACGGTGCTTATTTTTGCTTGATGCATATTTCAAATTATTGCAAGCCTTATGTGTGGAGCTTCCACAAATTCATAATGTGGTTGTTGGTTGGACTTGGGAATAAACATTGCCCGATGTCATGCCTCCAAAAGCCACACTTATTTTTGATGGATCTACCATACCCTACTCTAGAGCACCCATTTTGGTATTCTCTAGGAGTGTGGTTGCGAAAGGTTGCTTCAATTGGAACTACACCCACAAATTATCTTATCAATCTCCAATGTTTATCATCAAGCATAGCTAAGAATGAAGACCGCATGTGGCTCAAAAAAATTGTCTAAGAAATTGTGCACATCTTGAATTATTCTATGCACAGCTACATCACAATTTCCTAATATTGATGGAATTTCATACCCATTTTCAATGGGTAGAAGTCGGCAAAGGTTGTAAGAACTTCTCAACAATTACATGTCATGCCTTCCAAATGCCAAATACACCTACCGCCAATTGTAAAAGGAATACAAGACTTTAAGGGAGTGGATCCTATACTTAAGCATGTACAAATACTTATGAGGGTATATGTAAGGTAAAACACCATTTCAAGTTTAAAAACAAGTAAATCTTAGTTTAAACACTAAATTTCTAATCGAAAATAATCATCACAACAAGTCACATCAACCAATTTGTAAAACAAACGACACATAGGTCCCTAAGAAAGACATGACTTGATGTACACAAGTTATGGTCTAGTCTATTTTTTTTGTGTACTTAAAATATCTCATGTAAACATCTTAAAAATTTACCTTCCACATAATTTAAATGCCTAAAACAAAATATTCAACATTAACACAAACCATTATATTGACCATGAAATTTTGGATGGTCAGTAGGGCCATAAATGAACACAACTAACCCATCAAACATGGTGCACATCCATGGGTTCCACTCCATTACTAACAAGCCTAATATTTATAGTGATTTCAATATAAGAGACCATAATTTCTCAGTCGGGTCACTAAAGGTATATATCCAGAACATGGCCCAGACTCGGAAGCCAACTATAGTTGTTATCGATATGAGTTATAGATAAGGGGACCACTAAGGTGGGAGATGGCCCCAACTCTACATAAAGTTAGGTTGAACCATAACCCCATATATATAAGGTTTACCTTAAGATACATTCTATTAATCCTCTATCTAAATATGCCCCCTATATATAGATATGGGTGACTTCATATATATATATATATAAGGAGGATCTAAAGAGAATCAAAGCTAGGGGACCCTCCTTTATCTAGAATCTTTGATGGCCTTAAAAACATTATAAGCTATAATATCTTACGAAACTCTCTCTCTCTATATATATATATATATATGGGTATAGAACCTATGCATTTATATAAAGGGTGTAAGATAGGGAGGATCTATAGAGTATTGGGGGTGAGTGTAGTATATAGAGTTTGATTGAAACCCCTTCTCCCCTCTTTATATATATATTATGGTGAGGATTGAGAAGACACAAATCACTCACTATAAGCTATAAGGGGACATGAATCCGGACGAGTTGTAATGTCGAATCAATCTCCAAGGTTTTCACTTCCACGTGAAGTTGCTCGCTCACGTATAGTACACATAAGGTGTTTACTCATTGTAGATCACTTACTTGATTCAGATTTAATCCATCACATGATACAAGTAAATGGATTTTATCTCAGTAACATGTGTGATCACATGACATGAATGTCACAAACAAATGTGATCTATTTAAAGTAACATCCGATCATGAATATGGTACCCATACATTGGATAACCCTCCCATTTCTTGTAGGTCAGGCCCCAACTAACTATATCGATATTTCTCCCGATTATATAGAAATGACCAACCATGTCTCAACTATATATAATCTAGAATTTAGATTTGGGCATTCATGCTCGAAGGCCTATTAGATATAACTCTTGACTATATGGAAGATGGCCCCATCTATACCATAGAGATTTGGGTGACCCCCACCCCTAATTCTATATAGATATTTGACCCATATATATGATAAGGGTAGGCGTATAGATAGAGGGACTTCAAATCGAATTTAGTATCATGTCGCCACTTTGTGTAGATATCTAGATATGTACACAAACAAAGGCGGCCAACTATAACTTGAATTATCAATCTTAGTGGAGGTAGAAGGGATTTGTTTACTGAATGGTGTAGTATGGTATCAAGAGCTAGTTGTTGTTCTGAAGAAAAAGGAAGTGTGGAAGATGGTGGTGTGGCTTGCATGTTGTGTTAATTGTGTCTGCCTTTTCTCTCTCGATGAATGATGAACCAATTATTTGCAAATCAGGTGGAACATCATGTATGTTCCAATTATTGTGTATATTGAAATCTCGTTTCCCCAACATTTCAAGACTATCAAGACCCGTGTTGTTTCCCAGATGAAGTTGTGTGAAGACCACCATTCATGCAATGGTTTGTGTTGAATATTGCATTCGACCTCAGAGTCAAAACTAACATCTATAGCATGTCCTGTGTTTGCGGTAGTGCATAAAACATGCCACGATCTGTAGTTGTGCTTGAACAAGTCCCAAGTGCCATTGATGTCATGTCGGGTTGAGCCAAATTCAGAGGTAATATTTACGAAAGACTTGTATAAAAAAACTCTAACCAAATCAAAACTAATGGAAGTTAGATGTTGAAACCACTCAAATGAAAAGTTAAAACACATAACAACAAAACAACTATTTGATATACATCCAAACTTAAACCATTCCCTAATGCATTCCACACACAAAAATAGAACCTTAATAAAGCCTAACTTCTTCCATCGAGATAGATTATAAAAGATGTTCTCAAGCTTCATGTGCTTTCATTTTTAAGATAAACTGAATAGGTAAATTTTATTCATCCATTCTACAAAGTATACATTCCTATTCTCAATATTGTTTCTTGTTCGTAGGTGTGCACCTAATGTAACAAATAAGTACTTAAGGTATAAGATTAGTGAGGAATGTAAATCACTTCATTTCCTTGTTTCCTAAACATTAAGGTCAAGAACCTAATATTCGGATCCAAAAGGAACCGTTTTCGTAACTGCAAATAAATTCAAAAGGACGAGAGATATATTGCAAAGAGCCAAAACAGGTCAATACGAAGGTTCTTGCCGTGTCAACATTCTATATTTAAAAAAGAAACAGAAGAGAAAGTGGAGTTGCGGCGGCGGAGTGAAAATGGAGGCAGGGAAACTAATGATGGTTGTGAGAAGCTTTGATTAGGCATGGAGGGGATATGACTGATGTCAGATGCTGTCAGTTGCAAATGCCTTGGGATGCGTGTGGGTAAAGAGAATTGATGTATTTGGAAGCGCTGCCGCTGTTTTGTCTTCCTACCTGGTAAATCGGTCTGGGAGAGAGGTTTGATCGAGGAGTAGCACCTTTATCATGTCCTCCAGGTCTGTGCACCGTTTTCTACTGGAAGTGATCACGCTTAGGTTGCTTTGACAGTAGACTTCTTCCAGACTCCAGAATGAGAGCTTGCTTGTGATGGGCATGTTTAAAAACGTTTTTAGATCTGCTTCAATGGGTATTTGAAGGAGTCGTTGAAGATATTAAAAAAATGTGTTCTCGTGCATGATGGCAGGATATACCCAAAATGAGTTGTTGAAAAAGCCTTGCAACTTTTGAGCAAATGCGACTGGCAGGCGTAGATCCAATGTTTAAACCGGTGATGGGAGCTTAGTGAGATGTAGTAGTTGCAAGTGCTCGGTTAGTTATGTATGCAAAACGTGGGAGCTTGCAGCAAGCCTGTGAACTGTTTGACAAAATGCTTGAAAGAAATGTGGTTTCATCGAACGCAACGAGTGCGAAATATGCACAAAACAGGTATGGATTGCCCCTTTCTTTTCATGAAATTACGTTTTTTCATCTTTTTTGCTTTTTGACTTGTAAATGTTTTGATTAGTAGAAATTG
This sequence comes from Taxus wallichiana var. yunnanensis, assembly GCA_018340775.1. Classification (NCBI taxonomy): domain Eukaryota; kingdom Viridiplantae; phylum Streptophyta; class Pinopsida; order Cupressales; family Taxaceae; genus Taxus; species Taxus wallichiana. The sequence continues at coordinate 811,500,401 of CM031235.1, forward strand.
CAACTGGAATAAAGATAAAACCTTTACCCTTCTCGGAAATATTTCAGAACATAGAAATTTGATCTTAGAAACCGCACTCATGGAACGCTAGACCAAGCTGTAACTTAAATCAAAACCTCTAACATAATTCATGTAGCTCTTTTCCTAAGGCAACGAAAAAACACCTAATGCTACCCACACTACAACAAACAAGCCTTTTTCCACAATTTTTCTACATTATTTTTGTGGTTATAAGGAATTTTGAAAATAAAAATGTGGCTTTCAAGTTGTAGCCAATCCACAATTTTATATATTATTGTTGCTAATCTACAATTTATTAGAATGTTGATACTCCACAATTTATAAAATTTGTAGATAGCCTACAATCTTTATTACTGTAGATTATCCACAATTTTTACAATTTGTAAATTGTCCACAATTTTTATGATTGTAAATATTCCACAATTTCTTCAAATTGTAGTTTTTCCATATATTTCAACATTATGGATTTTTTACATTTTAAGCATTTTTGTTTTGCATCAATATAATATATGTGGTAATATCTACAATTTTTCTACATGAATGATTACCACATAAAACTTGTAGGTGGAAGCTACAATTTGATTGCCACAATAATAATTTGTGGAGCTTCTTTAAAAATAATGTAGAATTTCACTTTACTTTAGGTAATTATATATGTAACTTATCTATATTTTCAACACATATTAAATAACTATTACTATCTACATAAAATTAATTTAATTGAATACTTCTTAATTTTTAAGAGAATACTAAATTTATTCTAATATTATTATTAATTTCTATACAAATTTAATTAGACACATCTAAATTACATATACATTAAATTTAAATAATTCTTAAAATCATATTGACTTCATATATTTTATCTAACAAAAACTAAATTAATTTTACATTATTATATAACTCATTAAACATTAATAGAGTAGTAATATAAAAAAAGACAAAACAATATAATTATATATGCTGAAAAAATAAGAAAAATAAATGGATGAAATGTATAGTGATTATGAGACCCATTTTACTTGAAAATAAATACTCGTGAATTCAAAGTATATACACAAACAAAAATTCATGGTAGACCGTGCTGTTGCATTAAAACTCACAAATTAGATTATATTTTTAACAACTTTCAAGCAAAAACGAATGTTACAAAAGCATAAAGATCATGCTAAATGTTTCTAAAAAAAAAAGGAAAAATTCATGCTTTGGATTGTTAGTTTCCCTTTCCAAATCTAAAATCTAAAATCTCATCCAAAGCAATCATCTCCACGTCCAACATTTAATCTTCCATTATATAATAAAATTCCACTTCCCATTTTGAATAAGGTCCGTTCGACACGAATGTCATCCCAGGACTAGAATTTTGATTCATAATTACAAGACAACTTGTACACTTACTTTTCCACAACAATATGTTCAAATATGACAAATTCTTGTATTGTCGTCGTCATAATATTTGAGTGGAATTTGTAGCATTTCCATCATTGTGCTCGAAATGTACATCGGTAGAGAGGAGGCCAAAAATTCCGCTCGGCTTGCAAGCACGAAAGCCCCTTTCCACGACCACAACTCGGTTTCGAATGCTTAGCCTTAATATAGAACCGATCATTCCACTGTGTAAGGGCACATTGTGTCAACCATTTCTATGGACGCTTCTTCTTTAGAAATCCTCCCGATAAAACCTTTTTATCTTCATTCTCAAGTCTTACAATCTGACCATACAGAGAGGATAATGCAAATGAAGAACAATTTAATTTTGAAATGACATAAAATCGAAGCGAAAATAAAGGTTTGAGGGGGACAACAGAGGAATGATTGCAGCGATTTGCATTCCCCCATGCGTTGCGAACCACCCAAACTGAATGAGATATCCTTTATGGTGCATTTTAATTTCTCTAACAAGCTGAAACTATCACCACCATACTTGGTTCTCTACAATTGTCCCTCTAATGGTAGGATTACTAAGCAATGAAAAATTAAATATATTGACAACTTCATGAAAAAAATTCAATAGAAAACAATAATTTAAGGGTAAATTCAAACTATGTGAAAGTTTTATACAAAGTGAAAATTACCCAATGGCAAAGAAAAGTACCAAATGAAAAATCCTACGTTTAAATGATACCAATATTGTATATATAATTCATATTTATAGATATCTAGCTAGGTAGTTTTAAAAAACTGAATACCATAAATAAAGGAAAGATTTTCGGGTGATAAATACCATATAAATCATGGCAAAATGTATATTCGAGAGTATAGAGCGGAACTGCTACATGCGGTTCGGTTAAGTTTTATTAATGACACAACAAATATTTATTGGATAAGTATGTATTTCAATATTAATAAAATAAAAATGTAAAATAATATTAAACTAGAAACATTGAAATTAAAAAAATAAATCGGAAGTTAATTTTGTATATTTAAATTATAATTAATCATTATGAATGGGAAAAAAATTACTTTCACATATTATTGATATATTATATCAAGTAATTAAAAAAATATTATGTGTGTAATGTGTAAATTTTATATGTATATTTTTAAATTACTTTTATTTATATAATGGGTAATTTTCTTTAAGGGTTGGTGTGGAATTTCTACATTATTCTATTCCTATATTTTATCGTTTTAATTTTTTTTAGAAAATGTGTCTATACTACATAATATTTATACTATATTATTTTTTTCTCTTCAAAAATGTAGATTTTCCATAAAGAATGTTTGAAATGTTGTTTTTTTGCAAAATTATTATTTATATAATTAATTGTGGAGCATCTACACAACCTAAAAATGAACAATGAATCCATTGTAGATATGCTACAAATATTCTACAATTCTCTTAAATTGTGGATTTTTTTAGAGTAATTTTAGTTCTATTTTCTAAAAATTGTGGAATGATATGTGACTTTTCTACAAATTATTATCACTATATGTAAATTGTAGAATATCCACAATATTTAGAAATAACCAAATGAAATTTTTATAGAGATGCTACAAGTATTCTACAATTCTTCTAAATTGTGGCAATATTGTGGAATAATTGTGGTAAAAAGGCTTGTTTGTTGTAGTGCCATTTTGATTACTTTGGAAAAGTGACTACACTCAAATACTCAAAACAATCAACGCTACGTAAAAATTCTCAAACTATTGGACCTTGATACGTAAAAATTAGAAATGCCACGTAGCTATTTATGAATCTAGTCATGTCAAACTCGTTTATAAACACAATATACTTGGTTCCTTCTAGTGTGCATTACAGACAAATGTTTTGACATTAACAAGTTATATATAAGAGAAATAAATTAAGTTTGAATAAAAGATTTACTACAAAAGAGAGATGTTATTTACAAACCATCATTGACCATATTGTTTTATGTCGCATTTTTGTTTCACATGAATGTGTAATTAAATCATATGAGTTGACTAGATATAGCTCAAGTGATTTAACACAATACCATTGCATGTAAGTTAATTATTGAATGAACTTTTTTATCTAATCAAAGCTAATTAACGCTCAATATTGTTATTGCATTTTAAGCATCGGTTGCTTCCTAGATCAAATAGTTATTCAACATGGTTTCTCTGTTGTATATAATGTAAATTTGAATTGAGATTGACACACAAATAAATAAATCAAGAGCTGTAAAAAATGCATAAATCAATTGCTAACAAAGAATGAATCGAATGTGTGATTTAACTAATTTTGGATTGTCGTTGGGCTTGAAATTTTAATATCTCGCAAGGTCAAAGCGTTTGTTTCATGAGTAAGTATCTTTATTTGCATATCATTTTGAATTTCCTTGGTGAAATTCATTAACTTTATTATTAAAATGAAATGCTTATATCTCTCAACATTCATTTTCTTCTCAATGCATCCACTATGAGATCCTGCATATATTTTTATTTGGAGTTGCTTTAAGGATGTGAGCGAGCGGTTTGAACAACTAACCATTTTTGGTGGACATCATTTTGGGTCCATTATATTTACGTGCATTTGTCACACTTGGAATTGAAGGTTGTATGATATATTGGCAGAGCGCATGTTTGATCGAGCTTGCACCCCCGAAATGGGTCAACTTGATGGTTCTTTTTAGGTATGGATTTGAATTTTTTTCGGTCTTTCCTATAAATAAAGTCGACTCTCTCAATCTCCCTTTAGATGATTGGAAAAGTAGATGGTTCCATCCATTTAGTTCCATTTTTTCTCTTAAGAATGACATGGATTATACATTCTCACTGGGAATTAGTTTAGAGAAAATTCATGTATGTATTATGTATTTTTGAGCCAAAGGCCTATGTGTGTATTGACTATGTAAGCCAACTTCAAGGTTTATGTACCTCATTTGTTATCCAATCTAATGATTTTTCAACGAAGTCCGTAATTATTACTCACGATAAAATGACAATAAACTCCATCGATGATAGCCTTTGTGCACACAAATAATTCAAAAATGATAGAAGAAGGAACAAACTTTATCATATAGCCTCCATGTTGTATAAAATACAAAATGAATGAAAAACATGTCATTTATTAGGTACGTAGTGTTAAGTCACTTTGTACATAAATTGTTTGTATTTGAAATTTACAATCTTATGGTGCAAAATTCTAACAAATTTGTATAGAGATTTATCCCTCCAATAAATAGTAATAAATATCAAAGAGGTTTCTAAAGAATGGTTTAAATGGAAATACGAAATTTTTGATGTCATTGCACTTATGAGCATTAATAATGAGACAATTTTATTTATATGTTTTTCTTGACCTTACAACACTAGATTGCTAAATTCACAAAAACTTATGTAAATCATCAAGTCACTAAAATTTCTTGAGTTGATGTCAGTCTTTTTTAAAGTGTAAGAACACGTTGAAACATGCCTTCTAAAATTTGCCTCCATTCACTTTGTTTCATCAAATTATAGTATAGTTGGTTATAAAATATATTTTGCTACTAATATGATGATTAAAATTTAAGCTATTGACCTAAAAAGACTTTAACTAGTTATGTTTTTAAAAATATTTTAAATTATTATATACTCATAAACATCCTACTTGAGGAGCAATGTCTTTTTAAATTTAAACTTGTCTACATTTTCATGCTCAATTTCTTCTTGTTTATTTCCTTTATATAATTTTTAGAAATTGAAAATACTTTGTCCCCATTTTGTGATAAGTGGATATGTATATTTACAAAAGATCTTTCCCTTTTCATGAACCGTTATAACAATTGAATTTGTCATTAAGTACATGAAGTAACATACTTGCTTCCATGTTATCATGGATTCAACACCACCAACCATAAAACCTCTATAACAACTTTCTCAAATTAAATCTATTTTTCATCTCCACGGGTTTTTGAAATCCAAACTTCTTCCTTGTAGTTATTTTTGATATTGAGATATGCATTTTTATACCATGTTAGTTCTATTTGTAAAACAAAAAAAGTGTAAGTAATAATATTACCACTTTTCCTTATAAAATTTCTACTTAACTTGTAATCAACATTTTTATATTAAAGTATCGATTACAAAATAATATATGTTCTATTGAGACAACCAATAAAACTCATAGTTTGAAATATACCCAAACATTTGGGTTCATGAACATGAAACAATAATAACAAAGTATAACAAGAATTACAAATATGCCAATTCGTAAACATGAACTTAAAACATGATCAACACTTAAATATCTTCCTTCATAATCCCGGTGTTCTCGAAAAAACAAGTCCCACTTCTGTACTTATAGTTTGGACCACCATGGCCCTTTTCCCGGCCCAAGTCCTTGTGTATCCTTTCTTCTTTCCAACTCTTCATAGTTTAGACTAGTACTAGCCCTCTCTTTGCCTTTACCCATCACAATTGTTTTTTAAGCATTTCTTTGTTCCTTTTGTTTTCATCTAGTCTTTTAACAATTTCCTTTAATGCATCCACAATCCCTTGCACTTGGAGTCAATCAAGGCCTCCAACCATCTAGGACCTTCATGGCCTCCTCACTATTGTTGCCCTCTTGAATCTTGCTCTTTTGAGGTCTTTATCAATGGAGTTTTGCATTGTTTTAATTAGGGTATTACCTCTATATACAACTATAAGTTCATCCTCTAAGTCAACTTCATGTGCCCCACCAAATGTGGGCCAACAAGAATCTAATGCTTGAAGTAGGTGTCTTTAATCAACCCCATTCATATTCAGTAATTGTGACTACTAATTGTGACGATGAAGAGTTTTCTAGTTAGGCGAGGACTCAACATTGGGTATCGCCACGGGCCAATGATATAGTCCACAATAACTTTTATAAGACTTGTTTTGAGGAACTATTCCAATTGATCTTTGGGTAGATTAAATTGCATGAACACATGCACATGGACAATTCTACTAATGAATTTTCTTGAGAAGTTAGTAAGGACCCTAGCTTTTCCTTAAAAAAATCAAAATTCCTTGGTTTTCATGAGAACCATAAGGTCTTCCGAGACATTATAAACCATAGTTTTTAGAAAACATGGATTTTGACTCATGCTAAACATAACCAAATAGAACATTGAACTAAGTAATTTCTTTCCCAGTAAAGATAGACCAAGGCGTTAACACATGTTTCGACACCAACACAAGGACAATGGAAAAACAAATGTTAAAGAGCCAACTTTATAGCAAACATTCCAAAAGGGACTAGTAAATCATGCTTAGCCATATTAGCTCCTACAACAAGCTTTTGATGAATCATCAACCACCTAAAGCAAGTTTTTTTGGCTCAATGTAAGAGGACCAAAAAAATTTAAATCTAAATGCCAAGAGCTCAAGGAATCACAAAAGGACCATTTTTTTATTGAGAGAAAGAGGGACCTCATGAGAAAAGGAAAGCTTATCATATAATTGTCAGTAGATATTTCACATAGAGTTAGCCCCTTATTCCACTTGATGCAGGGCCATAAGAATTCATCATTATCTAATGTGAAATTCGTTGGGAGGGACCCAAAAACCTCTCGAGGATAGTATGTTGTAAGTTATGAACTAGGGAGTTGATATCGCCTTTTCATTTCTTCCCAAGTTAGCAGTCTACCATTGCTATGATGTCACTCATTGACCTTAGTCCTTTTAAACCAAAAGTTTGTTGAACATCCTTTCATTTTCAGCGAGGGGGTCACTATAGCAGAGGTTCCACTATATAGATCCTTCACATCTTGTCCCTGCCAAGAGATAAGATAAGATAAATATATTAATGTCTAACGAATGACCACAAAAGTAGGTCAATGGGATTGCGCCCAAACAATATACAAAGCGAGCGGCGACAACTCAAAATGAGTTCCCAAAAACGAAAAAAAGAAAAGAAGAGAAAAGACAGCAGTAAAGGAAATCTGAAGTCAATACCCCCACACCCCCGTGAGGCGGGGCAAATGGAGCAAGCGGGGAGAGAAACGAGGGAAGCAAAGAAGGGAAAAAAGGGGGGACAAACGAGGACCAATGGTCTAATCGGGAATGGTAGCCACATTAGAGGCCAACGAAAAGAAGCTCCCGATGGACTCGACAACCCGACGAGGGGGTAAAAGCCTCCTTCCCTATTGAGCTCGAGACCGGGACGCGACGGCCGGGAGGAGGACAAATGGAGCTAGACCGCGCCTCGGTATGTGTGTGCATCTGATTCTACTGGCGGTGATTGAGAGAAGTGTGAAGGTCCAACCGGGACGAACCGATCTATACATTGTATTTGGGTCGAAAAGGCTCATTTTAGTACCTCCACCGTGGGTAGAACCGAAAGAAGGCAATCCGTCTCGTGGGGACGACTCTCGGAGGGGGATGAAGAATCGGTCTCGTAGAATGAAAGACTCGCGAATGTAGAGGGAAAGGCACCGTTGGTCGATATATCCGAAAGACCGGAGAGTCCAATCCTCCAAGAGACAGTGAAATCGTCCTCTAATCTCATAGTATATGGGGCAACAAAGATGAAATGAGTCTCTGTCTTCATCTCATGAAGGCTACTGAGCTTACAAAGTCTATCCTCTCGATCAATGTGGTGATTAGTCTTGCATTGAAGTTTGTGGGAGCCGACTCAAACCGACCAAGAGGTATACGGAGGGCATGCACCCAAAGGTGGCGAGAGGTGTACCGAGGCGGATGAGGAGTCCATCTCGATTTCAAGAAAGTGCTCGCATAAAAGGACATCTTAGGGCGCAAACTCCCGTGGGGTTCACCCAAGTATTGTGAATGAAGCTCCTGGAGATATCCTCCCGGATCGACTGCTCAACACTTGCTTGGTGGGCAAGAGATGACCTGGAGCATTCGAGAGAATAGGGCTTTCTTGATCATCAAGTGTCTTACCTTCTCTTAGGCCTTCAAAGGCAAACAAAGATAGGGGAGCATGTAGTCTTAACTAAGAATGAGCCAAACATAATATCAATCATATGCAATCCTTTTCGGATGTGTTTATTCTTTGGGAATCCTTGCCTAATATTATATCTTGCCAACACTTTCCAAGGTTCATTCCCTGGCAGCTCCTAAGATCCATTCAATCGCAAGTGATATGCCTGAAGTTTCAGATCTTTAAACTCCAATCCCCATAAGATTTTGGTTTGCAACAAAGTCTCCAACCAATTACATGTCTTTTTTTATTTCCCTTGCCATTTGACCAGAGAAAGTCGCTTATGATTTTATGGAATTTTTCAATTTGGGAGTTTTCAAACAACCAACAAGAGGCTTAATAGATGGAAAATGAGGATAACACCTTTTGATAGACTTGAATTCTTCCCATCAAGGAGAGCAAAGGTCCTTCCCATTTGGTAACTTTCTTGTTGATTTTGTTAAATATCCATTCTCATCTCTTTAAAGGAAGGTATGATGGAGAAAGGAATCCCAAGATACTTGACCATTATGTGAGGACCCCCAACAAAAGGCGTAATAATGGAAAAATAGGACAACACCTTTTGATGACTTGAATTCTTTCCTAGTAGGAAGAGATGTCCTTCCAATTTGGTAACTTTCTTGTTGATTTTATTCAAGATCCATTCCCGCATCTCTTTAAAATAAGGTACAATGGAGAAAGGAATCCCAAGATACTTGACCATCCTATGAGGACCCCCCGACCATCCAATGTATGAAAACTAGTCTAGTGGATATTTGTCCCAACCTAATACCACTAATTTATGAACTAATATCAATGAGGTGAAGACAAAGCAATAAATTTGGGGCCTTTTAAAAATTTGCTTGAAGTTGTTTTCCTACAAAGTGAAGCAAAAATAACATTGTCATCAACAAATCACACATCAATGAACTCTTGCTCATCGTGATTGAGATTCCTTTAATTGGGGGCCAAGCGAAACATCTCTCGAAGGTAGTGCGAGCTTTTGAAGCTATGACAAAAGAGTAGGAGCCAGGAGCAACCTTGTCTTATAAACCTTTGCTGACTTAAGGGTGCTTATTAATTCTCCATTAATTTTTACTTACATCGAGGCTTCCAGGAGGAAGAAAATGTTTAAGTGTTGATCATGTTTAAGTTATTGTTTTCTCGAATTGACATTTAAAATTATTGTTAGACTTTGTTATTATTGTTTCATAATTGTGACCAAAATGTTTGGGTTTGTTTCAAACTATAGGTTTTATCGGTTGACCCAATGGGACAAATATTGTTTTGTAATCATACTTTTAATATAAAAAAATGTTGATTACAAGTGAAAGTGGAAATTTTAAAAGGAAAATTGGTATTGTTATTGCTTGCACCTTTTTGCTTTATAAATGGAACTACCACTTTTAACAAAATGCATATCTCAATATCGGGAATGATTACAAGGCGTAAGTCCGGATTCTAAAAGTCCGCGGAGATGAAAATTGGGTTGAATTTGAGAAAGTTGCTACAAAGTTTCAATGATTAGTGTTGTCGAATCTTGGATAACATGCAAGTGAGTATGTTATTTCATGTACTCGGTGATAAATTCAATTGTTATAGCAATTGTTCAAGAAAAATGAAGGATTTCTTCGAAGGTACATATCCACTCATAAAAAATGGGGACTAAAAGCATTTCTATTTTCTGAAACTCGTATAAAAAAATAGACCGAAGAAATAGAACAAGAAACATGCAGAGAAGTTTAAATCCATAAAGACGTTGCTCCTCTGGTGGGATGCTTATGAGTATATAATAATTTAAAATATTTTTTAGAAACATAACTAGTTAAACTGTTTTTCGGGTTAATAGCTTAAATTTCAAATCATCGTATACGTAGCAAAATATGTTTTCTAACCAACAATACTATAATTTGATGAAACAAAGTGTGAATGGAGGAAAACTTTAACGAAGTGCATGTTTCAACATGTTCTTACACTTTAAAAGAAGGTTGACATCAACTAGACAACTTATGATGACTTGGTGATGATTTGCATAAGTTTTTGCGAATTTAATAGTCTAGTGCTTCGTAAGATCAAGAAAAACATATAGATAAAATTGTCTTATTCTTATCTACTCGCAGATGTAGTGACATTAGAAATTGTCTATATTTCCATTTAAACCGTTTAGAAACTTCTATTTGATATTTGTTATCGTCCATTGGAGGGATAAATCTCTATCCAAATTTGTTATAATTTTGTAGCATATGATTTTAAGTTTCGGATACAAACAATTTATGTACAATGACTTAACACCATGTACTTGATAAAACAAAATGTACATTTTGTATTTTATACACACGAGGCTATATGATGGAGTTTGTTTCTTCCTCTATCCTTTTGAATTATTTGTGTGCACGGAGGCCATATGATGAAGTTTATTGTCATTTGATCATGGGTAATAAATACAAACTTCAAAAGAAATACTCAACCGTAAAATCAACAGATTGGGTAACAAATGAGGTACTAAAACCTTTAAGTTGGCTTACATAGTCAATGCATACACGGACCTTTGGCTTGAAATACACAATACCTACATGTAGAATCCATGTCATTCTTGAGAGAAAAAATGGGACTAGATCCATGGAACCATCTACCTCTCCAATCGTTCAAGGAGATTGAAGAGCGCCGACATTACTTATAAGAAATACAACATATCCCCCAAATCTATGCCCAAAAAGAACTATCAAGTGACCCATTCCGAGGTGCAAAAATGATCAAATATACGCTCTCGCTAGTATATCATACAACCTTCAATTCTAAGTGTGACACATGCACATGAATATAGTGGACCGAAAATGATGTCCACCAAGAAATGGTTGGTTCAAACTCCTCACTCACATCCTTAGAGCAACTTCAAATTAAAATATATACTAGGGTCCCATAATGTATGTATTGAGAGGAGAATGAATGCGAAGAGATATAAGTCTTTTCTAATAATAGTGGAGTTAATGAATTTTACTAAGGAAATTCAAAATGATATGCAAATAAAGATAATTCTCAGTAGAAACAAACACTTTGACTGCAAATAAAAATTTCAAATTTCAAGCCCAACAACAATCCAACACTCAAGTTAAATCACACATTTTGAGTCATTCTTTATTAAGAATTGATTCATGCATTTTTTTCAACTCTTGATTTATTTATTTTTGTGTTAATTCCAATTCAAATTTAACAAAAGATAAACCATGTTGAAAAACAATTTGATTTAGGAAGCAAGCAATGCTTAAAATGTAATAACAATATTGATCATTAATTAGCTTTGGTTAAATAAAAAGTTCAGCTTAATGATTAACTTTGCGGCAAATGGTGTCATTTACATCATTTTGATTTGAGCTATATCTAGTGAACTCATATGATTTATTTACACATCCATGCAAAACAAAAAATGTAGACATAAGACAATATGGATAATGATGATTTCTAAATGACATTTCTCATTTGCAACAAATCTTTTCTCTAAACTTAATCTATTCCTCTCATATATGACTTGTTAATGTCAAAATATTAGTAATGCACAATAGAAAGAACCAAGTATATTGTGATTACAAATGAGCTTGGCATGATTAGATTCATGAATAGCTCGATGGCATTTCTAATTTTCTACGTACTGCGAGGTCCAATGGTCGTGTAGAATTGTTTTCACCACGATTCAACTTGTGAGATTAGAACTTTGTGGCTAGTAATTTGGTTTAAGCCATGACATTGATTGTTTTGAGTATTTGAGTGCGATCACTTTTTCCAAAGTAATCAAAATGGGTAGCATTAGGTGTTTTTTCCGTTGCTTTAGGAAAAGAGCTCTCGCTTTTTTTTTTTTATCACCGTAAAGCTCTTTGTCAGGATAATTACTACCCCTTTATCTAACATTTTTGTCATTGATATTGGACCATCAAGGCGAGATAAATGCATGAGATGTAACTCTTATCTTATAATTATATCTATTTTTACTTATTTTGGTAGCTTCATCTGATAGTTGCATGTCCTCATCCTCAAAAAGTTTGACAAGACTGGCCTATTTATGAATACATTTCAAATCAATATTGACTTCATCATGACAAAGCACCAATTGTATCGTGGTTCAAAGCTAGTAGAAGATACATGTTGGATATGCCCATGGAAATTTTGTTTTGTTTTCTTCCTTCCCAGGACTTGCACATAATGTTATGTTATGTCAAACATTTCCATTGAAAAATGATGCCTTAAAAGTCTTTGCACCTTTGGTCCATGTATTGTTCAACCGCACTTCTCCATTTGGCTTGAATCTTGCTACAACAACCGCCTCATTGCCTTAAATTAAGATTTATCTCTACATTTGGTACATTTTATGTTATTTTTCTCAATCAAGAGAGCAATATTCAGCATGTCATCTTCTTCCACATCTCTTGGTGCTCGCAGATTCAATTTTCAAAATTTTCAAGGCTGTTGAATAAAACCCATGACACCAACATCAATGCAGTTTCTCACTAACCCAAAAAGTCATGTTGAATTCAAGTTTGCAACATCCCGAAACTTGCTATTTCTGTCTAACTCAATCATGCTAATTTTATGTAACATTAAACACTTGTTTGTGGAATATCCATGAAATTCGTGGGAATCGCATTATACTTTATTGTTAAACCTCGAACCTTGCAATTTTGTCATGTCAATGGTAGTGGGTGGCGTTGATCAATAAGATTGCATTCAAGAAGTCATTGTAAAATCGCAAGGAGGCTGCGGTGAGTAGGCATATTACTTCTTTGGAAGTGTCAAAAAGGACTATATCAGTGCCTATTAATGCAACATAAATTGTTTTGACTTTCTTGTTATTAGTCGGTTTGCCTTTGTACGAGGGCTTTGCTTAAAATTTGTTTTTATTAGAGGAAGGCATGCTTTCATATGTTAACATGTAAGTTGTTAGGAGCCTAGTCTCGTAAAACTTAATTGTTTGATAAATGTTCTTAAAATATGTAAAGTTACGATACTTTTAACTCGGGAATACAATTAGCTTTGAAATTTTCTCTTAACTCGCCCTATTCAATGTGCTTAGGTCTTCGGAAAGCATAGTCTTGTAACACAACATAATTCACGACCCTTCCATTAAATTTTTGCTTTGATTTGACCAATTTGGGAAAATAAGAAACGTTGACCAATGTTGATGGAGAAATGAGTAAGAAAGCTATCATCTAAAGCGTGAAATGATCCTATGGAGCCCGAAAGGAGGGTATATAACTAGTCTAATGCATACTCTTTGAGGCTACACGAAAAAGCTTGGCTAGTAGGATATTGTTACCTATGCGATGAAGGTGTTGATGTGGCTCGACGTTATCGTCATAGAATGAGAACTTTTGTGGATCAAACCCAAGTGGTAACATATATCTAAGAATCTCCCAAGTTAATGGGTTATTAACCCAATGGAACTCGCAGTGACTTGTGATCTATTATGCGTGAATAGGGCTATTTGTGCTTGCATGTATTAGAGTTGTTTGATGTATGCATTAGGCATAGGATTTTGGACCATATGTGTGTAGGTGAGACCATCGTAGCTTGGGGGACTATGTATGATGCCCCCATAGTTGGAATAAAAGGTGTTGGTAGAGCTTAGTTGAACATATAAGTATTAGCCCTTAAAGGAGAGTCTTTAGAAGGTGAATTTGTATCACTTGAGGTCAGAGTTAAAGTTTCACTATTTTGGTCTCTTATGCGCATTGTTGTTTCGTGTCGCTAGTAATACCATTATAACACTATCGATGTTGTTTGGTTTATCTTTGGGGATTCGGGCGAATGTATTGATTGGGATCGTAGGTGCTTTATATCGGACAATAAACTCTTGATCATTATTAGTGTCTAAAGTGTCTATATCCCTCAAATCTTGCCCCCTACCAAGAGAATAGGGCCTTCTAGGCCACCAAGTGTCTTACCTTCTCCTAGGCATCCCAAAGCGAAGCAAAGATAGGGGAACATACGGTCTTAACTATATGTAATCCTTTTCATGTGTGTTTATTTCATAGTTCCCCGAGACTGGGACAGGGGGTTTCCGGACGGCAAAAATTTCTAAATTTTGGGGACGGCGGGACGGCTAATTAAAAATATATAAATATTTAAAATATAAAGATATAGTGACTAAATTATATAAATAAGCTGAAATAAAACCATTTGAGATTTAAATAAGGTGAAACTTGAACTCATAAACATCAAATACATTCCTTAATACTCATGATTTTTTCAGAAGTTTGCAAGAAGTTGCTTGGTCCAAAAAGGTGCAAAAATTGATTTTATGAAAATAAGAAAATTATTGCCATCAATGCATAGAGCTCAATAAAATATGCACTTTTAGAGAAAACGACACCTGAAACGGAGCCACAGAATGAAAGTTATGGCACATGCAAGTTTTTGCTACTACATCTTCCTGGACCCTTTCCAAAAATGGCAAATATTTGGCACATGCAAATTTTTTTCCCAAAAAGCAAAAAAAAGCCAAAAAGGAAATAAGTTCGTGGGGGCGCCTCGACGCCCCCACGCTTCCCATGTCCCCCACGCTTCCTCGTCCCGGACGCTTCCCGATGTTTTCGAGATGTCCCCGGGACGTTTTACGAAAAAGGGAAACGTGGGGAAACGCTTCCCACGCCCGTCGCCGGGGACGTCCGGACATCCTGACGTGTCAAACAGGGGGACGCGCCCTCGCGTAACATTGGTTTATTTATTATTTGGGAATCCTTGCCCAATATTATATCTTCTGCCAACACTTTCCAAGGTTCATTCCCCTGGTCGGCTTATCAATATCCATTCAATCTCAAGTGATATGCCCGGAAGTTTCAAATCTTTAAGCCCTAGTCCCCATAAGATTTTTGGTTTGCACGAACCTGTCAAGCAACTACATGTGTATTTTTATTTCCCCCATTTGACTAGAGAAAGTCCCTTATAATTTTATGTAATTTTTCAATTTGGGAGTTTTCAAACAATCAACAAGCGCGTAATAGATGGAAATTGAGGATAAGACCTTCCGATAGACTTGAATTCTTACCGACATGGCAACATGGAGAGTAGATGTCCTTCCCATTTGGTAACTTTCTTGTTGATTTTGTTAAATATCCATTCTCACATCTATTTAAAGGAAGGTATGATGGAGAAGGGAATCCCAAGATATTTTACCATTATGTGAGGACCCCTAACAAGAGGCGTAATAGATGGAAAAGGAGGTGTTGTCATGCAAATGTGCAACGGTAAAATTTACGATTTTCGAGCATGACAACAATACTCGTGTGTCAAAATTTTTAAGTTTTACCTTTCCAAGACACCCCAAGTTTACCAATCCTCAAAGACCGACCTTACCTAGTCACCATGACCTCTCGGCGGATGCTAACTCGCCTCCCAGTGAATTAGGAAAGTCAAGTCAACCCCCTAGGTGATATTAGGAGTTCTCGAAGAATGATAATTTTGGACAGTGTTGGGAAGGGCTACCACTGGCCTTCCCAAGACAGGTGCAACCCCTTGGAGCGGAACAAAGGATCCAAATCCAACATGTGGATGAATTGAAGGTCTAATAACATCATGGAATTGATTTTGGAAGATTCAGGAAAGATTCAGAGGAGTTGGGGCAGATTCATCAAAAACAAGGTTCACAGGCCTAAGCAGTGCACAGGCCAAAAGAGCTACTGAGCTTCGGGAAGTGATTCCAGGAGCTCTGGATGGAGTTAGGAGCTAAACAAGACATCGTCAGAAAGGGAATTCAGAGCTCTACAAGATGGTGAAATCATATTTTTCACAACACTTTGGCGCAATAGGTTTATATCTGGTTTTTTCCATGCTCAACTAGGGAGCTAGAACAAAATCCACTTTTTCAGGGCCTAAATGGAGGAATCAAGAGTTGAGACCCCCACCATTGGATTTATAAGGCCTTTTGCAATCAAATTCATATAAAATTTTACCTTGAAACTCATCCGAGAGCTCAAGATATCATTGTTGCAAGTTCGCTCTCAAGTTCCCATACTTAATCAATTTTTGAAGTGGACATGTGTCGGCTTCAAGAGCTCGCGCATTTTGATTTCCCTTTCATCCCTTTAAAGAAAGGGACATGAAAATGAACCCAACCCTTTTTAGCCCTCTAATCACCCATACGACCCTCCGCACTGCTAGTTTAGCCCCTCAGGAGCTAGTTGGAGCCTATCCGCACAAGCAGTGGCGATGACCGCCAAGCAACTGACGCGATGTGCAACCGATGTCCCTTTCGCCCCTTTAGCTAAGGGGACAAAGGGGACATGAAAATGCGCCACCCTCATGGGCCCCCAGTGTCATCAATGCGACGTTCTACAAAGGCAAAATTTCAGCTCCTAGAGCTAGTTGAAGCCCTTTCTCTCCGCACGGAGGATTGCCAAGTGTCGCGATTAGGCACGATGTGCAATTTGATGTCCCTTTGTCCCTTTAGCTAAAGGAACATCAAGGACACAAAAATGTGCCCAACTCCACTTTCAAAATTTGAAAAATTTCTAACTCCTTTTTGGTTTTCTTGTTGTTTCTCCATTAAATTCACTCTTTGGAAGAAAGTTGCTTTGAGAACTCCTAATCCACCATTCTGCACTCCCAACTAGCTCCATGAAATTCCTCTCCATCCAAAAACATTGAAAATCATAAAAAGAATGGATTAAAATGGCAGAGAAATGAAGATTTTGCCAGATAACCACGAAGTCTTCCAATTGAAAATCTTCATAACTTTCAAAATACAAGTCGGATTGAGATGCCATCTTTTGTAGACTTCCTCATTTTTCAAGACGATCAAGATGCAACAAATGGGAGGTTGAATGGTGCCTTGAATCATTTGTTCCAACAAAAATCCCATTTCGTGCCCTAGCTCACATTCGTTGGATTTCCCATCAATCCGGCGATGGAAATGAGCTAAAAACTTGCACATGGACTCCAAATGAAAAACCTATCGCAACGGAGTTGATTTCGTCACGATTGGAGACAAAAACTAGACTTGTAAATTTTGAGCTCCATTAATGGCCGCCATGGTAGCTCCGTGCCCGAAGCCACTGCTAGGTGAAAATTTAAATTTTATTTCCAAGCATTTTAGTGGGTGAAATCAAGTGAAATTCGAGAGGACGTGACCAGCGATGACGAGTCGAGTCCAAAAAAATATGTTCCGTTACAAACCGAGCACCTGAAAGCCACTTTCCAAAAATAGTAAGCTTTCCTATGTAGGCTTATTATCTTTTTGGTAAGTCTTCATCAAAAGTGACTGCAATAAAGATAATGTGCACCGAAGGTCACCAAGAAGTCAAAATGAGTGTTCAGAGCGAAAAATAAAGTGAAAATGACCACTTACTAAAAATAGTAAGTTCCCTATATGGGTGCTTACTAAAAATAGTAATCCACCCCAAGAAGTGGCCGAGGTAAAGGTAGTGTGCACATGAGTGAATGAAGAAGTTCATCTCATCGGGATGGTCAAGAAGAGGCAAAAATCACCTCTTACTAAAAATAGTAAGTCTCCCATCTGGACACCTACTATTAATGGTAAATCACACTCAAAGGGAAGTTTTGGCACAAAGGGACATAAAGGGATGATTACTCAGGTCAACATCATCATTCAAGATCATCCATGGGCATTTCTCACAGGGCATTCGAGATCCATCTTAGGGAACTTGACAGTGTCTCTCGACACTCACTTCATGGCTCAAGTTGCAGGAGTATCATGTGTCAGGTGGAAGTTGCGGTCATTGGCGAAACAATTCATTCAACTTGCAGTATCAGTTCTGAACTCATATCTCTTCTAAGGGATCTTCGTGAGTCATGTTTGTGGTCATCATGATGTCATTCAACAATGTTCTTAAACACTTAACCCAAGGTGTTTGTAAGTCATCTGAAGGAGTTTCTTAGGGTGGAAAGAGTTCGGGATTCGAGTTCATCACATCGAGCATTCCATCGAGTCATCTGAAGGATCAATGGATTTTTCGGAGGCAGGTTCTTTGTTAGCATTGTTCTTCTTTCTTCTTCTTTCTGCTCTCTCCCTCTCTTCTCTCCCCCATCTTTCTCTCTCTTCTCAATGTTCTAATTTTGTGTTGGGGTTGCACTTTTTGTATGTCTTAATGTTCCTAATGTAATAAGTCACCTTTATGTTATAAAAAGGGACTTAATGTTTTCCTAAGAAGGCAAAGAGTCTTAAGTCATGTCGAGACATACAAAGAGTTATTGGGGGTTATATGAAGAGTCTTTTCTCTTCCTATAAATTGTAAAGCCATTCCCATTTCAAAGGGTTGGTGATTGATTTTGTAAACTCAAGAGTGCATTGTACTTAGAGAGAACAAAGGAGATAACCATTTTCTTCCATTTCCCCCTCACTATTTTTCCTCCATTCCCACACTATGTACAACTTTTGTTTAAGCATCAATACAAGGAGTTTCTAGCCTTTTGACTAAGGGATTTATTGATACTTTGTGCTCATAAATTCTAATTGGTCTTGTTGCTACTTGTAGAGTTGTTTCTTCTCAATTTTAATGCATGTGATGGAACTTCTAATTGATGTATGCAAGACTCTGATTTTCTACTTGCAGCATTAGTTCCCCTACTTCATATTCTCACTCCCTTTCCCGCTCTCTTGATAAAGTTTTCTCTAGCAAGAAATTGCTAGCTTTCTGCAGGTCATGAAGTGCCCTGTTGATCCCCGATCGCAAGGCCGCTAGGAAAATCCACTTTTTCACGCGCATGTAAATACAAAAGCTGCACTGTCTAAGTAGAGGGACTTCGATTCCTAGAGCGTTGGTAAGAAATCCACATATTTGTCCACCCGACAAATTTTTTTCGCTAATAAGATATAATGTCCCTTTCTTGGGACATTTTTGAAATCGAAGACTTGAAGACCCTCAACCCATTCTCTCTTCTCATGGGCTTGAGGATTGAGCTTGAAGATTATCCAAAGATGTCTTTTGTCTATTTTGTAACCACTTGGCATGCCTAGTGCTACAAGTGGGAGTCTCTCTAGTTAGTTTAATGTGCACATAGGTCAGCTTGCTTTTATTATGTAACTAAAAATATAAAGTGCACTTAGGTTTAGTTTATTAGAGATTTTATTTTATAATGAGAGTTTATGTTTTCCCTCCAAAAGGGAAAAGGTCGGTCATTGGATATTGCACCCCTTAACTCTATAAAAGGAGGTCGCATTTCCTCTAGTGGGGTTATGTTGATTGAACTTTTGATATTACTCCATGCTTGGAGAAATGGGATGTATGCCCTAGCTTTGAAGCCTTCTTGCAATCATTGTTGATGAATCTATGCATTGTTCCTCCATTCTAAGCATTGGCGACTTGGTTTAGAGTGTTGGTGCATTTATTTGAGAGTAAATCTGCATTGTATGTGAAGGGTTTGAAGTGCTTTTGTGATTGTTATTGTTGCTGCAATTTATTTTACCAAATCGACTTGGATTGGAGCTTGTTTCATTATATTTTGATGCCATATGAGCTTGATCTAAAATCTGCTGTGTGTTATTAATTATTTCAGTGCAAGGGTGGATATTTTGGGTGTGTTGGATGGTTAGAAAGAGCTGGAATTATTTTATATAATTTTATCTAACCCTAACGACTTGAAATCAGTTTTTTGGGGTTGTTTTGGCAAGGTTTTAATGCTCAGAAAATTCAGATTCTTAATGCAGTGGAAAACCCTAAATTTCTAGTTTATTTTGCATCTTGTTTCATGGAAAAACACTAAGTATTGAAGGAGTTATGAATTTTAGAAGATTTCAGCTGTCTGCCAGCTATTTGGTTGCTAACAATTAATATTAATTTCAGATCTGCAGTTTGGGGTCAATTTAATATTGGATTTGGTTGTAGAAATTAGGAGAAATAAGGAGAAAGTGATTTTATAATTTTTGGAGCTAATTGGATGCCCTAAATGTGTGGGCGACCTAATTTTTAGGGCAAAATTAGGGTTTTATGTTGGTTGTGCAAAAACTGATTATGGGACATTGTTCTTCATATTTTTGTGGCCCAAAATCCAAAGTTTGAAGATTTTTGCTTGGATGGTTAAGCGGGAAATAATTTTGGAAGATTGCAGCAGTTGGGGTGTAATTATTAATTATTTTTTAGCTGTTAAAAATCTGATTTGAATTCCAATTGTTTTCCAATGACTCCGAGACATCGGTATTTCTGAGACTCTTGTTATTGCCATCATGCGCCTCTATGAGTCCATCCTTGGTCGTCTTTAGATCGCACACGAATTGTTCTCGATCTCATCAGAGCACCATTGGGGTTAAACAGGGGTGCCCCTTGTCTCCTACCCTCTTTGGCATTTACATTGATGAGTTGGAATCTTTCCTTCGGGATCACATTCAGGAAGGGGATGGTTGCCTTCTTCACCATGTCTTGATTTCCATTCTCCTATTTGCCGACGATATTGTTTTACTCGCCTCTTCTCCTGAGGGGCTTCAGAGACAACTTGATGCACTTGCTTTATTCTGTGATCTTCGGCATTTGACGGTCAATCTGGGTAAGACCAAGGTCATGGTCTTCAACGGGTTGCGGACATCACACCTCCATTTCTTCTTCAAGGGGCAGGAGGTTGAAATTACTAATACATACACCTACCTGGGAGTCCAGTTCTCAGGGCCTAGATTCAATATGAGGCACTCTTCATCGAGGGTGAATAAAGGTTATGGGTCTCTTGCCATTCTTGAGCGACAAGAGTGTTTTCGGAACCACTTCCAGGCGTCTCCTCCAAGATGTTTCTTATGAACTCCCTCATCCGCCCCACGGTTCTCTATGGGTTTGTTGTTTGGGGCCCTCCCTTTTGGACACAGATTGGGCTTCCGCTGAGAGGATTCAGACTCTCCTCCTTCGCCGTTTCATCAGATGCAAACAGACGGTCCCCCAACATATTATTTTGGCAGAGTTCGGAGCCCGACCTTTCCGTTTGGAGACTATATTTGACATATCATCCTTTCTTCACCGTATCAGGAGGTTTGGTGATCTCTCCGATGAGCAGGACAGGTATCCATATCTCGCCTATTGTTCCTCTGTGAGTATTGCCCAGCCGTGGGCCGTTGTTGGTTTGCCGAGACTTCTGCCTTGTTGGACTCAGTTGGTATCCAGATTGATCGTCTCCCCCTTTCAAGTATTCTCTGAATGCTCTCAGTCATCTCTTGCCCACCAAGCAAGTGTTGAACAGTCCATCCGGGAGGATATCTACAGGAGATTCATTCAAACTACTTGGGTGAACCCCCCTGGGGGTTTGCGCCCTAAGATGTCCTTTTATACAGAGCACTTTCTTAAAATCGGAGATGGACCCATCATCCGCCCTCTGCTACACCCTTAACCTATTGCTTGTATTAGGATATGAGTAGCTGACTTGTGGCTTACCATATCATTTTATTATATCATTTATACTTTCTTATGCTTAATAGGTCGGCCTTGGTGATGGCCATAACATATGAATAGTATATATAGGGGATTGTAGGTAGTATTTTATTATCATTTGAGCATTTGAGTCTTATTATATGGTTTGGAGGTTGCCCCCTCGTAGTGGTGAAGCTATTCTAATTGCATATTGAGATCATTATTTTGAAATATTGTGTTATTTGGTGTTTTATTGTTGCTCATAATTTGAATTATACAAGTAATTTCATTACAAGTGGTATCAGAGCTGCGATCTGGGCCAAAATTAGGCAAAAACCCTAATTTTTGTTTCCGCCATATATTGTGAACCAAAGCAAATTGGTGGGAGATATTTTTACCAGAGTTGTGAAACATTTCAAGTAAGGTTCCTTGAAAATTTCAGACTTTTTTGATTTATTTTGCAAAATTTATTATAAATTTAGGGTTTTTCATAAAATCGCTCCCTAGGGTGCAAATTGTGGAATGTTTTCAAGTTCTTTACATTTTCGGAAAGCTCTAAAAAAATAGTATTAGTATCTTCTCTGTGTATTTTCTTGTTCGACCGAATTTGTATCGAAAACCTAAACCCTAAGGTTTGACATCATGGTGGGGCTTTCCACGAGCAAAAAAGAATCCATTTACGTTGGTAAAACCCTAGATAAAGATGGGGTAGTGATTGAAGAGAGGCAATGAAAGGGTAAATACAGATTCTTCAAAGACTAGGGTTTACCTCGATTGATCATAAGGTAAGGTGAGCCAACTTGAGTATGAGTGCGAATGTACAATCCGAGATGGCCTCTAAAGGAGACAGAACAAATCAATCAACGGTTGGATGATATCATGTAACATGTAAAGGGTAAACAAGATGGCCCAAATCTGCCCCATATCAACCAAGGATGATCTTCGATTCAAAATCATGGGCAAAATACCCATGTTGGATCGCTTTTCCACCCCAATCGAATCCAACTTATTCGTAACCACAAAACATGATGCCGAAAGTGGATATGCGCAAATTTGATTGTAAGGATCCCCTGAATTGGATAAATCAAATGGAGAACTTCTTTGAGTTACATCAAACACCGTCGACAAATGGTGACATTGGCATCCCCGTATCTTGAACCGCACCAATTTATTTGGTATCGATGGTTATGTGCTCGGAGAGCCGAAGAATGGTCTCGGTTTCACTTGGATAGTTTTTACCGAGGAGTTGCAATTGCACTATAGTTCGGTGTTTCAAAGAACTACTTTAGTCAATTAACAAAGTTACAAAGAAACAAGATCGATTAAAGATTATGTGCATCAATTCCAACCTATCCTTAAGGGTGGAGAATATTTCGTAAGAGAATTTAAATGACCTGTTTTTTTGGGGGTCTTAAGGCCCACATCAAGCATGAGGTACGTATGTTTAATCCACTCAAGCTTTCGATTCTATTATCATCATGGCACGCCGAGCAGAGGAAAAAGTTCTTTGTAGTAGGAGGCCGCCTTTCATTAACACTCGAGACCGTAGTATCTCTCCCCTTCATTCTTAGGCCAATTAGACCGACTCCTCAACAAATGGAAGAAAAGAGAGCAAAAGGATTATGTTTTAACTGTGATAGCAAATATGGACTGGGACACAAATGTGCTTTGAGAAGTTGTTACTATATTGACGGAGGTAATGATGATGATGAGGAAGTTGAAATTATATGAGAGGCCGAGGAACCAAAGAGACAATGAAGTAGAGGATCACCAACCTACAATTTCTTGCCATGCATTGTCGTATTAGTACTCCTCAAACACTCAAGGTTATTGGTTATCTCAAAAATGCAGGTGACGGTGTTGATTGACTCGTGGAGTACTCATAACTTCATAAATAGTAAGTTAGTCATGCCCGCCTCAATTGTTTTATTTACCCACTCCAAAAATGCAAGTTATGATCATGGGATGGAGGGACAATCAAGTGCACAGAAAGTGCCATAGTATCAAGCTTTCCATGGGAGACTACATGTTAGACTCACCTATGTTTGCTATTTCTATGGGAGGGGCAAATATTGTTTTGGGTGTCCAATGGCTCACAACCTTAGGTACTATAGAGATGAATTTCCAAGAATTGTTCATGCGATTTCATTCAAATGGAAGGACAATACAATTGAATGGGATGGTAGCTAAGTCTCCACAGATTATTAGCTCTCATCAGATGCAAAAGGTTCTCGAAAAGGAGATGGATTTATAAGCAAAGTTATTTTCCATAGAAGTACAAAATACAGAGTCTTCAATGCCACCCGATCTTCAAAAGATTGTTGATGCTCACTCATCTGTTTTTGATGCAATTCCAAAGGGACTACCACCAGTTAGGGATCATGATCATGCCATTCAGTTGATTCTAGGGAGCCAAACACCTAACATCAGACCATACAGATACCCATATTCCTAGAAAAGTGAGATCGAGAAAATGGTTGAGGAAATGTTGAAGGCAGGTATCATCAGGCATAGCCAGAGTGCATATTCTTCACCAGTGGTCATGGTACGTAAGAAGGATGAAACATGGAGGATGTGTCCAGATTATCGAGAACTCAACAAGTACACCATCAAAGATAAGTTTCCTATTCCAGTAATTAATGATTTACTTGATGAATTGCATGGTGCTATTTATTTCACAAAATTAGATCTTCGTCGGGTACCATCAAATTAGAATAAAAGAGGAAGATGTTCATAAAACGGCTTTCAGGACTCATGAGGGCCATTATGAGTTTTTGGTAATGCCTTTTGGTCTTACAAATGCGCCCCCAACAGCTTCAAAGCTTAATGAACACTTGTTTTTAGGCCATTTTTAAGGAAATTTGTATTAGTTCTCTTTGATGACATATTGATTTACTAAGAAGACATGGGAAGAACACTTACATGTAAATAAAGTGTTGGAATTTTAGAGAAACATACTCTCTATGCAAAGCGATCCAAATGTTCTTTTGGTGTACAAGAGGTAGAGTACTTGGGTCACATTGTATCCCTCAAGGCGTCAAAGTTGATCCTCGAAGATCAAAGCTATGGTGGAATGGCCAAGGCCCAAAACTCTCAAAATCTTCGTGGGTTCCTAGGACTAACAAGGTACTACAGATGATTTGTGCGGGGATATGGTAGAATAAGAACCCCACTCACCGCATTGCTAAAGAAGGATGCATTCCATTGACAAATGTAATGACTAAATCCTTTGAGCAGTTGAAGGAAGCCATGTGCAACACTCCGCTTTTGGCTATTCCCAACTTCTCAAAAACTTTCATTGTTGAATGTGACGCTTGAGATCGGGATTGAGAGCGAGTTCTAATGCGGGAAGGAAGACCAATTGCATTTGAGAGTCGCCAATTCAAAGGAAAAGATCTGCTCAAACACATATGAGAAAGAAATGATGACTATTTTTCATGCGATCAAGAATGGAGGCCTTATCTCATGGGTAGACACTTCAAGGTAAAAATTGATCATGATAGTCCCAAATACTTTTTGGAGCAAAGGTTATCATCTGAGGAACAACAAAAGTGGGTAAAAAAATGTTGGGTTATGATTTTGAAATCATATACAAAAAGGGTAAAGAAAATGTAGTAGTTGATGCATTGTCGAGAAGGGATACATCCGCAGATGCCTTACTATGTGGAATGTCCATTTTGACGGCTGATTGGGTGGATGAAGCAAGATTGGAATGGGATCAAGACCAGGATACACAATCTATAATACGAATATCAAGTAAGGATCTATGCCATCTAACAAATTTGAGTGGAAAGGTAATGCCCTATGGTACAAGGGACATGTTATACTTGAGTAAAGATTCGAGTTGAAGCATAAGATTCTTGCAGAGCTACATGCCTCACTTGTTGGAGGACACTGGGTTTTTGAAGACATCATAGAATAAAAAGAATTCTTTTGGGAAGGACTCAAGGTGGATGTACAAAAGTTCGTATCAAAGTGTTTAGTGTGCCAACATAACAATGGGGAAACAATTAAGACACTGGGTTTGTTGCTGAACCTTTACCAATTCCTAGCCAGAGAGATGGGAGGAGGTCTCGTGGATTTCATCACCGGATTGCCTTGTTTAGAGGGTAAGAATGTTATTTTCGTGATTGTGGATAGGCTCACAAAATATGCTCATTTTTGTGCCCTATCACATCCATTCGCAGCCGATACGATTAAGACTATTTTGTTTGGAGACAGCTTAAAAGGCTACATGGAACCCCAAAGATAATTGTAAGTGATCGTGATCCTATTTTCACAAGTAATTTTTGGACGGAATTATTTTCATGTTTGTGTACTCAGCTAGCTCACAATTCATCTTATCATCCTCAAACTAATGGGCAAATGGAAGTGGTCAACAAATTCTTAGAGGGGTATCTACATTGTTTTGTATTAGATAAGCAGGAAAGGTGGATTAAATGACTACCACTTGCAGAATGGTGGTATAACACATCTTTTCATACCTCTTCTCAAATGACCCCATTTTTAGCATTATATGGTTACGATCCACCTTCTATCACTTCCTCCTTGAGGGTGTAAACTAAGGTCAGAGATGTTGAGGAACACATTCAACATCAACAACAAGTTTTGGCTAGTTTGAAGGAGAATTTAGCATTAGCACAAAACAGATGAAACAACAAGCAGATCAACACCGTAGTGAAAGACATTTTGAAATTGGTGATTGGGTTTTTGTATGTCTCTAGACTTACAAATAAATGTCCCTAAAGCAACAAAAAAAGGACAACAAACTTGCTCCTAAATATTATGGCCCTTATCAGGTTCTACAAAAAATTGGCAGTGTTGCTTATAAACTAGAGTTGCCTCCATCTTCACACATACACCCAGTATTTCATGTTTCATGCCTGAAGAAGGTTATTGGACAGAAATTTGAAGCCCAGATAGAGTTACTAGAACTTGATGAGGAAGGAAGAATCATTTTGGAGCCAGAGAAGATTTTGCAAACACGTACTAAGAGGCCGAGAACCGGAGACATTAAGGAATATTTGATCAAGTGGAAGAATCGAGCATAGAAGATTCAACACGGAAGATGAAGGTTTTCTGCAGCGAACATTCAGATTATTCAACGTTGAGGACAACGTTGGTTTGAAGGGGAAGGGCATGCTACGCCCTTAACCTATTGCTTGTATTAGGATATGAGTAGCCAACTTGTGGCTTACCATATCATTTTATTATATCATTTATACTTTCTCATGCTTAATAGGTCGGCCTTGGTGATGGCCATAGCATATGAATAGTATATATAGGGGATTGTAGGTAGTATTTCATTATCATTTCAGCATTTGAGTCTTATTATATGGTTTGGAGGTTGCCCCCTCGAAGTGGCAAAGCTATTCTAATTGCATATTGAGATCATTATTCGAAATATTGTGTTATTTGGTGTTCTATTGTTGCTCATAATCAATTATACAAGTAATTGCATTACACCCTCGACACCTCTCGTCACCACCGGTGCATGCCCTCCGTATACCTCTAGGTCAATTTCGAGTCGGCTCCTACAAACTTCAAAGGCTGCAAGACCGATCACCACATTGATCGGGAGGATAGACTTTGTAGGCTCTCAGTAGCCTTCATGAGGTGGAGACAGAGACTCATTTCATCTTCCATCACCCCATATACTATGAGATCGAGAGACGATTTCACTTGTCTCTTCGAGGGATTCGACTCTCCTGGTCTTCTTCGGGATATATCGACCAACGGTGCCTTTCCCTCTACATCTGCGAGTCTTTGTTGTTATGAAGACCATATTCTTCATCCCCCCGAGAGTCGTCCCCACGAGACATTCATAACCTTCTTTCCGATTCTACCCGTTGGTGGAGGTACTAAACGACAGAGCTTTTCGACCCAAATACAAAGGTATAGATCACCCGTCCCGGTTGGATCTTCACACTTCTCTCGATCACCGCCATTAGAATCGAGATGCACACATGTACCGCAGGGCGCCCAACTCCATTTGTCCTCCCGGCCGTTGCGTCGGCCTTAGAGCTCAGCAGGAAAGGAGGCTTTGCCCCATTGTCGGGTTGCCAGTCCATCAAGAGTTTCTTTTCATCGGCCTCTAATGTTAGGAGGGGTGTGGCTACCATTCTTGATTAGACCATTGGTCCTTGTTTGTCCCCCCCTTCATTCCCTTCTTTGCTTCCCTCGTTTTTCTCCCCCGCTTGCTCCATTGCCCCGCTTTGTGGGGTATTTGGCTTCGGGTTTCCTTTCTGCTGTCTTTTCTCTTCTTTTATGTTTTTGGGAACTCGTTTTGAGTTGTCTCCGCTCGCACTTTGAATATTGTTTGGGTTGCATAATCCCATTGATATACTTTTGTGGTCATTCGTTGGACATTAATATATTTATCTTATCTTATCTTCCACTCTATCCCACCACCCTGGCTAGTTCCAACCCCTTTTGGGTTTGAATTAGCCGACATTGGGATTTTTTAGGTCAAGCAAAAGGATTTATCCATTCTTTGCTTGATTTCAACAAATATTTCCCCATTTTCTAAATTGTCCAAAGAGGGGATATTACAAAGGAGGTTGGCACCTTTTTTCGACAGACTTGAATTCTTCTCGTAGGGAGGGAGATGTCCTCGCATTTGGTAACTTTCTTGTTGATTTTATTCAAGCTCCGTTCTTGAATCTCTTTAAAAGAAGGTACAATGGAGAAGGGAATCCCAAGACACTTGACTATTCTCAGTGAGGACTTGATCCGTCTCGTCACCCCGACCATCCAATGTATGAAAACTATTTTGGTGGAGATTCATCCCCACATAATACCATTGATATATGAATTGATATCGAGCCAAAGGCAAAGCAATAAATTTGGAGCCTTTTCAAAATTTTCTTGAAGTTGTTTTCCTCTAGTGAAGCAAAAATAACAGTTCATCAACAAGTCACACATCAATTAGCTCTTGCTCATCAACGAGTGAGATTCCTCTAACTAGGGGGCCAGCGAAGCATCTCTTAGAAGGTAGTGTAGAGCTTTTGCAGCTATGACAAAAAGAGTAGGAGCGAGGGGCAGCCCGGTCTTATAGACCTTTGAACTTAAAGGGTTATATCAATTCTCCATTAATTTCTACTTTCACTAAGGCTTCACAAAAAGAACATT